>WYDK02000006.1:1836696-1864040 GCA_009867345.2 Toxicodendron radicans
TCCTACTTATGTGAGTCATATCTTATGAGCTTTAGTTATAGGAATGAACTTTCTCCGTCCAGGTGACTTTCTATTAATTAATTCTTTTTCTTTCATCATGGTGCTGCAGATCATATTTGACAATATTCTTAACAGAAAAATCCCTTGGCCTCATGTTCCTGACGACATGTCCTTTGAGGCCCAAGATCTGATTAACAGGTTTGCTTTTGCTATCGAGTCAGATAGTGTTGATGACTCATTGTATTTGCTTGACTTTATATTGTTTTCTGTTATTCCCACCTTTCAGATTTTCTTTTATTATTATTAGTGACATGAAAAGAATCTTTGACCGTGCCTATTTACCATTTATGGTGAGCAACCAAAAACAAGTTTAGAATTTAAAACAAAAGTTTATGCTTTAGAAAGGAACTGGAAATTGTTTGAATCTTTGAAGCATCACGTGACAATGCATGATGACTTAAGTCACAAATCATGCAGTGTTCTTTTTCAAGGATAATTTCTTTAACTTCTGATAAGTTTTGGCTAAATTGCAAATGGATTCTATTTGTTTAGCTTTTTGTTATCACTAACCTTGTAAGTAAGGTTTCAGCTCAATTTCATCAATCTTTAGGGAGTTTTCTGGCAGATGTTAGAGTCAGGTTTATACTTATTTTCAATTAGGGATGATTGGTGACATTTTGAAGTCAATTTTTTTATGTTTTTATTTTAGTCAAGTGATGATATTTATCCCTTTTTTTTTATTGCAAATCTTCTCAATACATTCTCTTTACGGACTTTAAATGTGGACTAGAAGTTGATTTCTAATGAATTTTGAAGATGTTCTATGTATTAGTCAAACTCTAAAGTGGTAAAGACATTTACCCAGAGTTTAGAAATTTTCTCATCATTCTCTCTACTGAATTACAATGTGAACATTAAAAGAGGGAATATACAATGGGGAAAAGAAAAATGGAATATAGGTCCACGATAGCAATTAATCGTAAAGTTTGTATAATTACCATGTTCAATTTAGAATGTTTAACTTTTCAATTAACCATTTTATAATTTTATTTGATATTCTTTGGTCTGGAGTGGGGCTTTTCTCTCTAGAAGAATAATTTATTCAATCACAATGTTTTCTAATAGGTTTCTTATTCATGATCCAAACCAGCGCATAGGAGCAAATGGGGCAGCAGAGGTGGTGTTTTCACTTTCTAAACATTTATTAAGAAACTTGATAAGGGTCCTCATTACTGTAATTTCAGATTGGTCTCTTTGAATGACTTGGATTATTTTATAGGTAAAAGCTCATCCTTTTTTCAACGGAGTTAATTGGGACAGCCTTGCATTGCAAAAGGTAAGAATGTCTACCCTCTTGGTTCTTTTAGATGCTTAGTATTTTTGTTCTGACATTCTTGAATAATTCAAGTCATGATGCAACATGTTTTGTGTCAGTTACATATTGCTTAAATGATCCTCAGTATGTTAAGATTTTAGTGATTTGCAATGCCTAAAATCCAGGAAAACATATTTTGGAGCAATTATGCAATAATTGGGAGAAGTGAATAAAGCAATGTACAGCACGCATATATATTTGTGTTGGTAATCACTTAAGATGCATGGCATACCTGCTATGGGTGTGGTAATGCTGGTTTTCCAGAGGAGAAGAAAGTGCTTATCAGTGATGCTGCGTTTTGAATTTTTGATAGGACATGATTTGATGCTATTTTATCCTTAATGGCTCTGTTTCTAGTTACAAATATGAGTTAATTGCAATTTTCCAACTAAGGTATCACTGAATAACAATTTTCCCTACTTAGATATCTGAAACAACTACTTACCTCCTATTGATTTGTTTGGGCTTTTGTTATTTGACTAACACATTTTACCCTAGATCGTTAATCAAACACTAAAACCCTAGCATGAATGTTTTCTCTTTTCAAGATGTGAATTCTTTCTTGAGTGCTTATATAATTAAGTTTAAATTTATTTTATGTATACATACTACTACGTGGATGTTCTTGCTTGTGTGTTTGTTTTGAAAGAGACCGGAATTCTGATACATCTTTGTGCAAATCTTTCACCCTGTGAAGGGGAATTTTATATATTGTTAATTTTGCCTCCATTCATTTCTGTTTGCAGGCGGCCTTTGTACCGCAGCCTGAAAGTATAGATGACACAAGCTATTTTTTATCACGCTTTAGTCAAATTTCTAGTGGATTTCCAGATGATCAGAATAATAGCAATTCTGACATTGACACTTGTGGCTCATCCTCAAATTCTGGAATTGAGGTAAAGTGATATTTGACCTCCCAACAAGCATGTTTATGATTCCAATGAAAGCAAGTTTCCTTGGCTTCTCAGAAATATATATATATATATGGAAATTTTTAGTTGTGGACGTTTTGAAGTTTTTAACATGCAAACCAAAGGTGAACGAGTAATCGTTGTCTTTGAGTTTGCATTTTGTGAAGGTAGTGAGCAATCGCTTATCTTTGGTCTATACATTAAAAACTTCAAGACGTTCGTACTAGAAATTGACTATATATATATATTACTGGGATTACTGTTTTGAATAGGTAGTTTATGTTTGATTGCATGAATGATATTAATGTGAGTTGTACGTAATGATGCTTGTCTTTAATGAAATTAATTTTCTTTGTTCTGATTAGTGGTTTCCTGGTGTAATAGTAATCTCAATCTCATATGCATACCGCATTAAAGTATGCTCTTTCAAATTGACTTATATGGTAATCAGCTAATGCATATGATCTGTGTGCATTCGGCAATGAAGCTAGAGTTCTAGCTTATCATAAGACACTTGTCTTCGTGATTTTAATTATTTTTATGAATACAAAATTTTTTACTGTTGAATGCAGAGTTAAAGTTCTAGATCTTAATATAGGCCTGGGGTAAATTATAGTTTCAATTGATAAGGTTTTTATATGTTCTATTCCATGTCCATTTTGTTCTCTCCTTTTTCTTTCCTTTATTAGCAAGAGTGGTGTGAAGAATTTGTACCCATTTCTTATAAGTTTTAAAAGTTCTTGAAATCTTATCTTTTGTTTTTTCTTTCCTTCTATTCAGATGGATGAATGTGCTGACCTGGCGGACTTTAATTCTTTTCCTCTGGATCTATCGTTAATAAATTTCTCTTTCAAGGTAAGCGTAGTAACAAAAACTAACAACATACTTAATACATTAAATAAAAAATGCTTGAGTTAATAATAAATTTGCAAGTTTACTCAGGATTATGTTTCAACCAAAAAAAAAAAAAAGAAGATTGTTAAATAGGACTGGATTGTATTATCAGATTCAGCTTTAACTCGGCCAATTATTATGACCCAAAATGAGGATTTGAAAATGAAAGGTAGAATCTTTTATTTCCTCTAATTGCCTTAAATAATGAAATCTTTATATGAATTTATACCATTAGAAACTATAATTTTCGGGTGATTTAAGTCGATATGCAAACATTTTGGTTGTAGTAGAACTTGTATCAGTTTTGTGAATGAAGTTTTGTTTGCAGAATTTGTCACAGTTGGCAGCAATAAATCATGACGTGCTCATACAAAACGGGAAGGATTCAGCAAGGGGCTCTCCTGCAAAAGGGCCTGGGATCTAGGTCATAGTTTTATCCCATACGGCCAAACATACTTTAGAGGTAACTGTTTTTTGTAGTTTTTGTGGAACAAATCAAATAGAGAAAATACATAACGAAGATAGTGGTAGGGTGAGAATGAGAGAGAGAGAGAGAGGGTAGGGATAGCTCAAGTCTCAAGAAGAAGTCCAATATTTATACAATACTTTTTCTGAGCTCTTGTATTCGTTCATGTACATGTCATACTCCAGAACCAGCCGGTAACATTACTAACTTTATACAGCCTTTGAATTCAAGAAATAGAGTTCACATTTTTTTTAGAAGTTGGTGTTTCGCACTGACACCAACTGCCAAAATTATTCCCTTGAACTTTTGAATTTTGTTACTCACTCCTTTCTATGAACACCTTTAAAACTAATTTGATGAGAAATTTTCAGAAAGAGGTATCTAAGTGAAATGATATATTTAAATAAAAATTTCCGGTTCAATTTTAAAATTTAGTGTCAAAATGAAAAGATTAAAAAATAATTCTACTTAATTTTAAGCATTAATCTATTTAATTAATTCTGAAAATAGATTTCACATATTCAATTATTTTGGATTACAAATCAAGTAGTAATCTATGAGAAAAACTAGCCAGCAATTGAATCATTTGAAGATCAGATCATTACCTGTAAAAACTGATCTCCCATCACAGAACTTGCATCTCATTAACCATTGCGCAAACAAAAGGTAACTGTAATGGAATCCGCAAAAAGAGAGGTGTAAACTTCCGTGAAGAAACGCGCCAGAGTTCGAATCCGAAATGTATGACCCAATAAAATGGATGAAAAAGCACCCAAAGCAGAAACTTAAGCATGCATATTAAGACTGACAATTCAAATAATCTCCATGCTCATTGCTTTTGCCAGGTACGGATATGCAAAAAAATGCAATTACAAAATGAGTGACCTTCCCAAAATTGAAAAATTAGTAGGTCAGAAGGCTGAACTATTTTGGTTGGATTTTCATGCATACAGAGGTGAAGAATGATTAACATCAACTATGGTCATCAGCATCGCAGCTCAGACTGGAATTGGCAATCCCTTCTTTGCCATGCTATCTAGTATATCATTGAGAGCTTGACACAAGCCAACTATCTGCAAAATCCAACGAACAAAATATAAGTGTCTTTGCAATAATTAATCTAGCTTCATGGACAGTTAGACCCAATCCAAATCACAAGATTAAATGTAAATAAAAAGCAAGTGATACCAATCAAGATCTAATATTTACCTGCTGATCCCATTGTTGCAGCTCTTCAGTATCATCCTCAAAATGTATGACAGCTTCCACCTGTGCATTTAATCATTCGGAAATCAGTTGGATGCCAGTGAACAACGAATATGAACTTATTTGCTTGGCTAATTAGCTGGTCCAATTTCTCTATATAAAAATCATATGAAATAATAGACCAGTACACCAAAAATGCAAAAGATGTATAAACAAGGCAACGCCTTGGCGAAAAAAACTATGAAAAACAAGGAAAAGAAGTTCCTGCATTCACATTCATTATTGGTGTCAGTTTAGATTAAGAAAAATTGTGTGCTACTATGCCACACCTGATCAATGGACCCTCTCATTCTGTCCTCATAAATCATTCTTGATGCTATCTTCTCAGCCTGTAAAGAAGAATCAATGACATATTAAACTCTATAAATATAAACTTCACAGAGGAGTCATACAGCAAAAAACAGAAGACAAGACTCAAATAATTTCCATAGCAAGAGAACCAGCGTAGAAAACCATAAATCAAGATCAAATTAAAACATATATAAGAAACAGCAGAATTAACAGGCACCAAAACTAAAAAAGGGTAGCAACAATGAATTCCAGTAATTTACTAATTTTGAGGGCTGGTACACGTATAGAATGTATACAGATATTTTCATTCACTGACTAATAAATCACTTACAAGTTACAACTGACTGAAGCTTCGACTCTCACATAAAGTTCTTGTTTCGGCAATTCAAAAGTAGGAGAGGGTTTTTACAATATTTTAATAGGAATACTATAATTACTTTGTTTCGTATATAAGTAAATGCATTCCAGATAAATCAAAGCATGAAACTAGCAAAAATTAACAATATCATGACTTGACTTGAGAAAAGAATAAATACAGTTTAGAGAAGGGAATGTAGCACAACTAAGCCAAATTCTGATTAAATCTACCATAAAATGACATTAAAGAAGATCAAATTCAGAAACACACATAAATCCAGTTTGGACATCATAGAAAACAAGTGTAATTTTCTAGCACAATGTAGTATTACAATGATCATTTCACCAGGACTTACCCAGGGTAGTGAAAATTGAATTTATTAAACTCTTAACAAATAGAATGATCAGGGGAAGTAAAACTCAAAAATCAAATTGCTTTCATACCTTGTGAGGAGCAATGCCTAGCAAAGTTCCCAACTCCTCAAAACTTATATTAGTGTAAAGCTTGCTTGCACTCAAGAGATTATGCTCAATCATGGCACGATCCAGCACAGTAAAATTGTCAGGCAGAAGCGCTTTCTGTTTAATTTAATGAAAAGTGAGAATTGCCACTACAGCTTACAGCAAGTAAATGTTGTAGATCCAACATTTTAAAGTAGCAAGAGTATTAGTAACCTGATGAGGCTTTAGTTCTTCTGAAAATGCATCAATTTCAGGCTTTCTCAATATTCTCTCCAAATACACCTGGTAAATTCCACATAAGACTCCATTAAGAGCAAAAAATCCAAAAAAAAGTATAGAATAAATTTGAAATTCAATTGAATTTGTCAACACACACAAACAGAGAGAGAACCTTTTGCAGTATTGGATAAATTTTCAATTTTGAGCACCGTTCATCCTGAAATATTATTCCAATACATCAGCACAATATAGATTAAGAAATGCAAACCAAATTCTATGCATCTTATATCAAATAAGGGTTTACTTTGTACAAAGTGGCAAGAACACGAGAACGTTGTGGACCTGCAGCTGCCAAAATAGTACATGTCACAGCAGCAGATAGCGCTTGCTCCAATGCTTCCTCATCAATTGTTCTGAACAATAGCAATTTTAGGTAAGTATATCAAGTGCACCACAAAGTAATATCTTTACATACTTCTAAAATAGAAAGAAGGCGAAAGACATGCAGAAGTCAATGATCTAAAAATAAAACTAGAACTTCCAGCTGCATTTGGCACTAATGACATCACCAAGGTGCCAAGGCCAGAATCATACTAATTGAGCAAATAAGAACAAATCTTTAAACATGGATGAATTTTCACATTTATCATACAATTCTGGGTATATTATCTAATACCAAAGAAACAGATACTGAATTTAACGCACGTCTTAAAAATTGCCAATATTGTCAACTTAGACTCCTAGATGTCAAATTAATCAAAATTAAGGGAAAAACAGAAACACTCATAGCATACAATGCATGACAACCACCAAATGTTTCTGAAAACCTAATAACTCTGGAAAATATTGGCACAATTGTTAACAGTATACAAGTTTACATACTCGTCTCCTATTTGCCGCTTCTCAATTTGAGATATGTCATAATACCGTAATGCTGCTTCCAAGAACTTCCTTTTTAAATCCAAAATCCGAGCATAACAAACCTAATAACAAAAAATGACTGAAGATAATACAAAATATTCTCAGGAAACAATCAACCTTTACGTCAAAAAATGCCAAACCTTGTATTGTAAATTCAAGACTTCATGCTGACTGCTGCTAACCAAGAATGAAGCTTTATTAATAAAAGCTTCTGCATTAACAGCATCATCATCCTGCATAATGTACAGTCATAATCGTAGGCAATTCAAAATGAAGACACATCATCCTTCTGTGAGACCCCCAATCCTAGACATTAACTTAAAAACCAGAAACAGAGCATAAACCACAAATTTTTTTTTTTAAAAAGGATGCAATTAGTTTTGGACAAAAACACTCCAGTGCATTACAATATGTCTACTAAACTTGAAGGTTTACCTTTGCCAAATATAATTACATACAGATAAATAAGCACCCGATAACAATTACCAACCAACACATACAATTTTGTTCATACTATTGCTGTTACTTTATATATATACCAGAATAACTATCCTGATTATCCCTACCCGAAAGAAGCGAGAGCAAATGCAAATGTGGAAACATAAATACACATTGAGCAGTGCCTCAACATTCAACAGTTGCTGAGAACGGGGCAGTACCATGCTCCATTACAGGACACATACATGTTGACATATAAAATATGAAATCTTTTCAGTATGAAACTACACTTGCACCATGAAATCAATACCTCTAGGTATAGGCGAGCAATTTGGACACACTTTGACAACCTGAATGTATCATCAATGACTCTGATGCATATCACAAAAGAATATATCAGAAGAGAGTGTAAAAATACCCAATTTTATAAGCAATAAGAGGGAAAAATCTTAACCTCATACCTCATTCCAGAGTCCAGATCAATGCCACTGAGCATCTGAGCCGCTTTTGACCATTGCTGCTCAGACTCATATAAATCAGCAAGTTTCTCCCTGATAATTAACACCTACATTCATACAAAAAAAAAAAAAAAGGCTTCTGCTAATGAAAAAACAAAAGAAAAAAGTTTCTACTAATGAAAAAAGAATTGTATGAATTGATGAAAAATAATTGGTAAGTGCCAACTATCTTATCGTCAGTACATGAAATATACAACCCCAACATGGAAAAAAAACACAAAAATATAAAAAGGAAACCAACAAGTAGTGTAAGATGATTAAATTAAAACATAAATAGCATAAGAACTTCAGAAGATGCAATGCTCAAGTCCATTTTTTTCTAAAACTTTTCAACATTCATGGTGGCAAGGTTCAAAACACTTGCAATGTAACTATAACAACAAACAGTATTTGATTTCAAAGCACACACTGCACTGTCATATTATACTTGAGAAAAATGCCAAATACCTAGCGATCCTGTCATTCAATCATGTTATGAATCATATACACTAGGGTTAATAAAAATCAACTAACTACTCAGCAACCTAATAAGACAACCTTCAGGACAACTGAAGTTTCTTTCATATCCACAGAGTTACAAGGGAAGAAGAAAAAATATTTGGGACCTCCAAATAACTCTAGATATACAGAAAATAAGGATCAAATGAAGAACATACAATTTTTTTTTAATAACAGAAGCCATTCCATTTACTTATTGTCAAACCATTGACGTCAAAATCTACTCAATAAAATCAAATGTGGAGTGCTGAATACAAAAAAAAAAAAAAAAAGTTATCATCCAAAGCAACAACTAATCCCAAATAACTTCGACTCACTGGTGAAACTGGAAATTCAAATTCAACAATTAGGAAGAAACAAAACAATGCGGAATCCATATGTCCAAAAAGGAACCTGTTCTTCGAAGGAAACAACACGAGGCTGAATCTGAGCGAGGGTATAATTGGCAATCTCCTTTTGCGTCTCCGCCTGTAATCTCCCTAACTCTTGAGCAAAAGTTTGCAAAAGCTGACGCGAAACCACCAACGGTACATCATCCGACAACACTGCCAAAACAAAGTAACAAAAAAGAGAATCAATCGTAATAGTAATCGACTAAGTAACCAAAAAATTCCACTGAATTCAAAAACCCTAGGTTAGGAGTTACTATGATCGATGAATTTCTTGGCTTGAACGATGTCGTTTGAGGAGATTACAGAAGATAGAATGTGCTTGTACTGTTCGATCTTTTGCCTCTGGTCTGTGATTGCAGAGGCCGTCACTAATGCGTTTTTCATTGTTTTTCTATTTTTCTCAACTGTTTTTTTTTTTAAATCGAAATCGTAAACCCTAGTTTTTCGAAACACGTTGGCAACTCCTCGCTTCTAAAAACACTGAGAAATTGCCTCCCCTGTGTCACTGTGTTGAATGGTGATCCTGTTGAGTGTCGAGTCCCAGGCAGTCCTTATAAAGGCTCTTTTCAGCAACGATGTCGTGGGAGCTAGTATATGTGTTGTCGTGTTAAGAGCTATTTTATTAAATATGCGAGTAATTTTCAAAAAAAAAAAAAATGTGATATTTTTTTGTACTTGAAACTGTTATAATAATTGTTGAATATTTTTGTATAAGCTTTAAAAAGGCATCAGTGACGTCATGGAATTTGTATACCACAGTACATATGACAAATTCGTTCACCTACTTGTTTAGTTTGTGGCTATCAAATTGATGCACTTTCTGACTCCCATTTGCTTTTCTGATATAGTAGGAATTGTGTACATTTTCCAATAGAAAGTTCTCGTTAAATATTAAGAGTAAGGAGATTTAAATTTGAGACGATATCTCAGTACTTGTTTTATCACTTACATTATCAAATAATAAGTCTTTAAGACTGTTATAAATTTTGGTAAATTATATTTGGTCTCATATTTAAGAAAAAATCCAAATTTTATATAATTTTGATATGCATAAATTGGAATTATAAATTTAGTGAAAAATAAAAAAAAAAAGAATTTCATTTTTGAATTTCGACTAATATAATCTAACGTTAAATTTCTTTAGTACATGAATAAATAGTCTAATTCATTTGGCTTAAAGCCCATCGTGCCTAACTGTAATCACTATTTTAATTTAAAATAAAAAGGAGCAAAGTGGAAATAGTAATAAAATTATAGGGATCACTCCGTAATTTACACTACCCACATGTCACACCGCCGATGAGTAATAGTGCAGTACCAGTAAGGAAAGTTTTGGGTAGCCATATCATATCGCTTCCTATAATTAGCTACCAATATATTATTTATCTACTCCAGAAGCGCGATCATCTCTCTCCGGTGATTTTTTTTACTCAAAGAATATATCAAGATCCTTGTAATTACCAATACAAGCTTAAGCAAACTAAAATGGATAACACTGGTAAGTGTTTTTTGTAATGGTTTTCTAATCTCTTCTCGTTGTCGTCAATTCTGTTACGTTGTGATAATGGCCCTTTTATCCGAACTTCTTTTTCATTTTTTTTCCTGCTCATTTTGTTTGCTCAGTAAATTGGAGAAAATTGAAAGAATCTTAGAACAGTTAATTAACGCTTGTTTGTTACGAGATTCCGACAGGAGATTTTCTGCAACTAAAAGGATTTGTTTCACTTTAAACTTTGATTTGTATACCGCAGGGGTTTCAAGTGAACTGTGGAGTTGATTTAGTCGAGAAAGGGGTTCGAATTTACTGTTAAATCGCTTTCATCTGCAGTCTGTTAAGATTGAGTTTAATAGAACTTAAGGTGTATTTTTTTTTAATTAAGTTTTAAGTCTGTTTTCATATCGGCGTGATTTTTGATGGAGGAGGAATTACTATAGATTTGGTTTCGCGCTTCATGTCTATTATCTTGGGGATTATATTAGCTAATACAATATAGTTGTGGGATCGGGAATTGTTCATTTCTTTTGGTGTCTATATTTCTCCTTTCCCTACTATCACGACTGATGTTCAAGTTACATTCATGTGTTTAACTTGCATTTATTTTCTTTAAATGCTTGGCAGAGAATCCTCAGGGCACTGTAGTGCCACCTGTGGAAGGTGTTGCGGGAGGAGGGACAGCTTATGGATGGAATGATGAAGGTTCAGGTCCACTCAAAGGCTCCATCAACCCTGCCGAGGTTCCAACTGGAGACTTGGTGCATGTATGGTACTTGTCAAGCACAGCAAATGTTGGACCTCAGGAAATTCCTAGACATTTAGAGCCTGTAAGAATTGTAACATAATTTTTTAATTCTTTTATTTCATGGTTGAATTCTCTTAAAGTGATCTCACCTTAGCACTTGTTTATGAACTTGTTACTTGATAAAAATGCTTATCACAGCTTCTATTTCCTTGCATTTGGATTATGTGCCTGAGTCTAATGTTCGCAGATGCATACCTGGCTTTACTTACTCACATAATTGAATAATTTGATGACATTATGCTTTTTAGGCAATGTGGTTATCTGGTTAATAAATAGCTAATGGTGCTACTAAGCATGTAAATACATGACCCTACTTGTTTCTCTTTTTTATGAAATAAGTTTCAGACTACATAATTTTAAAAGGGAATTGGTAAGTTCGGCATAGGTTGGGGTGTCTAGGTTTTCTTGGATAGATATCTTTTCTAGTCATATTTTTGGCAAGTGAGCTATAAATTCAAGGACTTACCACTAGGAACCTTGATTTATGACTGTATGTTCCTGCCATCATTTTCACTAAGAATAAGATGGAGATGTTTAATCATTTCTTTTATTTGTTTTAATTGTATCTGCTTCTGATGTTGTATGGCTATGTGGAGTGGCTTTTGCATTCAGGAATCTAAATTTTCTTTTCTTATCTTTAAGATAAATCTTCTGGCAGCTAGAAATGAGAGAGAATGTGTTCAAATTGCTATTCGTCCAAAAGTTTCTTGGAGCAGTTCTGGTATTGCCGGGGTTGTGCAGGTTCAGTGTACTGATTTATGCTCCACATCTGGCGATCGGTAGTTGTTCGAAAACATATTCTTCTTGCACAGCTTGATGAATTACTCCTCTGGTTTATGATCTTGCTGGTATTGGCTCTTGGCAGGTTGGTTGTTGGCCAATCACTATCGTTGCGACGTGTTGTACCCATTTTAGGTGTCCCTGATGCTCTAGTACCCCTTGACCTTCCAGTTAGTCAGATAAACTTACTTCCTGGGTAATGTCCATTTATTGATTTAATAATGCTTATGTTATTATAGTGTGAAGAAAACTTGGATGGTTTCTTATTGCCTGAAATTGAGATGGCAATGATGGTCTTTCCCTGGTGCAGGGAAACAACTGCGATTTGGGTTTCTATAGATGTTCCAAGTGCACAGCCCCCAGGTCTATATGAAGGGGAGATCATAATTACTTCTAAGGCAGATGCAGAGTACATTCTTTGCTCTTTACACATCTTTAACTATATTTCTGAGTTGCATATTTCAGTTTAGAACCATCACTATCAGAAGTCTTTATTGGTGTGAATTCAGAATTGTCGATTACAGTACTGTAATTTTATACCTGCAAAATAGTAATTCATTCCAACTCGCAGATCTTCATCACAATGCTTGGGCAAAGATGAGAAGCATCAAGTATTTAGGGAGATTAGGGACTGTCTTGACACTGTGGAGCCCATTGGTGGAAAACATTTGGATGAAGTGGTGAATTTCTGAGTCTATTTTGTTTCTAATTCTTTCTTGTTTCTTCTCTCTCTCTCTCTCTCTTTTGGGGTTTGCTTGAATTTGTTACTGGGTTCTTATACTAGCCATTGATTTTTAGGTAGAAAGAGTGAAGTCTGCAACTACATCTTTAAGAAGAATTCTTGTGTCTCCACTATTTTCTGAGTTCTATTCAGATAATGGGCCAGTTGATATGATGGATGAAGATGCTATATCCAATCTTTCAATACGTGTGAAATTAAGTTTGACAGTTTGGGACTTCATTCTTCCTGCAACTCCATCGCTTCCTGCTGTATTTGGTGTATCCGATATCTTTGCTAATTATGTGATTTTTGAAATTTCTAATATGTCTAGATGACCAATTATCAGTTTTCTCTTGATATTCCTCATGAAGAATATGTATGGTAATACATAGTTCCAGACTAGCTGTCCATGACAAGACTGGAAATTTGAAGCAAAAGATGTGGGGAAGTAAATATACTAGTGCCACTGGCTCTCAAAAGAAAAGCAAAGGTGCTTCAAATAATATAGTATTGAAGAAACCAAAACATTAAATAAGACGCACATGCATTGAGTACATATAAAATCAAATGCCAAGCATATTATGTTGTGATTTGGTGCGCACCTTTCAATATGTTGCGTTTTTCAGTAGGTGCAAGAAGTTGCTAAAAGCATGTATAATTATGAGTAATTACCTTTGAAAAGAATGAAAACAGAAATGCTTTGGCACGCTTGCTGCCATGTGATTGAGACTGTTACTTAGAGTCTGCTTTATCCCATCTTTGCCATAGAACCTTGAGTGCTAATCTTTTGCAATATCCTCTATTGTTAGTCTTATTATGTGCTAGATGACATATAACAGGCAACTTTTATTGTTGCCTCCACTTTAACTATATAATAGATATCTGATACTGTAATTGAGGATCGTTTTGGTGTTCAACATGGAAGTGACGAGTGGTATGAGGCACTAGATCGGCATTTCAAGTGGCTTCTTCAATACAGAATCAGCCCTTATTTTTGCAGATGGGGTGATAGCATGCGTGTTTTGACATATACAAGCCCATGGCCTGGTAATCTAGTCAAGAATGTTGAATGTAGTGTTCTAATCTACTTTTACAGATTGACTGATTGCTTCATCTTCCTCATTTGCTTTAATATTTCCTCTATTATTTTGGCAGCTGATCATCCGAAATCTGATGAATACTTTTCAGATTCACGATTAGCAGCATATGCTGTACCATACAAAGCACTTTCTAGGTATGGATTTGGTTGTCCATTCTCACTAAGGTATATTAACAATTAAACCTGATCAAGTTTTGCTGGTTTGTGGATGTGAAATAGTAATGGTGGAGCAAAAGACTACTTGCAGAAAGAAGTTGAGATCTTGAGGACAAAAGCTCACTGGAAGAAAGCCTATTTTTACTTATGGGACGAGGTATGAACAACAG
This sequence comes from Toxicodendron radicans, assembly GCA_009867345.2. Classification (NCBI taxonomy): domain Eukaryota; kingdom Viridiplantae; phylum Streptophyta; class Magnoliopsida; order Sapindales; family Anacardiaceae; genus Toxicodendron; species Toxicodendron radicans. The sequence goes on from WYDK02000006.1 coordinate 1,850,931, forward strand.
TCAATTGACAGGAAAATAAACTTCTGCAATCCATGTTAATTGAATTCAGCTTTCTGGGATGATAATTGCTTTTTTCTTTACATTTTTATCTAGTTTTCTTGCCTTTTCTCTCTTATATGTAATTTTCTCTTTATCATTTTATTCCTGCAAGGTATACTATAAGTTTGTTATTTTTTGCCTTCATTTTTCATTATGTATATTATTGCAGATTGGTCTCACTCTGACTGCAAAGGGCTCTTAATGCATTGCATTTTGTTATGATCTTTCTAATATATATGTGCATTGTTACTTGATGACAGCCATTGAACATGGAACACTACAATTCTGTTCGTAATATGGCCAGTGAAATTCATGCTTACGCTCCTGATGCTCGTGTTTTAACCACTTACTATTGTGGTATGATTTATTACTTCATTTCTCTAACATGCTACAATAAGATGTTTTTATTCCTCTTACATGTTTTGGCAGTACATTTCATTTGAGTGATTCGTAATCTTGCCCTTTTATTATCACTTGGGGGTAGCTATAGAAGTTGTTTTAGTTACTAATATGATATAAATTTTCTTGGTTGGTAGCAAGTTGTCCTCTGGTTGCCACAGTACATTTATTGTTTTTTCAAGTGACTTTTTGAGGGTTATATGTTACTGTGCTGTGCCATTGTTTTACATTGGTTCGATTTTATTATGCTATTACTCACGGTTTTCTTGTTTTATATAGGGCCAAGTGATGCACCTCTCGCACCTACACCATTTGAGTCTTTTGTAAAGGTTCCAAAGTTTCTAAGGCCTCATACTCAAATTTATTGTACAAGGTATTGCTCATAAACTAGTCTTCTAACTGCAACTTTAGGCCTGAGATTTGTCTTCTCTGTTTGTACTGCGTTACATTGGGTTTGAATCGGAAAAAGAGTCTAATTTTATTTGCAGCAGTAGCTTTGTTATTGTTTTGTGTCAGAAAATCATTCAAGTAAAATATATTTGGCTGAGTATAAGGATGACATTGCAGGGTCTCAACTCCAATGGGTTCACATTTGTCTAAGAATAGGAATTTCTCTGCCTTGGCTATTTAAATTTTTTGACAATTTCATGGCCATCTTTGTTGGATAGAATCCCGGGCTTGGCAAGATTTCTGACTAGTGACACATTTTTTAAGGCTTTAATCGATTTTTGTATGAGCCTTGCCAGAATGACTAGCAACCCATCCTAGGATTCCTCTCAACTATGATTCTCCAACATTTTATTTGACTGAGTATATGGATGCAGAATTGAGCGTTTTTCTTGTTAACTACTCTATATGTCTAAAATTGACTTTTCTTTTAGCATGCATTTAATTGAGCTTAAGTGCCAGAAGTTTGTTATCAATGAATGGCATAACTCTGATGTTGAATTTTATCCTAAAAGATGGATTATTTTGTTTGCAGCGAGTGGGTACTTGGTAACCGAGAGGATTTGGTAAAGGATATTCTTGCAGAATTGCAGCCCGAGAATGGTGAGGTAATCTTCATTGAGGACTTTTGGCCATTGCTCTGGAAAAATTCCAGTAGAGTTCTTGTGTCCTTAATGATCCATTCATAACTTATGAATATTTGGCATTAACTATCAACTAAGTGGAGTGTTGGTGCTTTTGGTGGATTTATCACTGTTACATTATTGCTTCATGCTCAGGTTTTCGGATTTGTGGTCTAAATGTTAACTATCTTCGACACTATGTGCCTTCATATTTCTAAAACCTACTTTGTTATTTTTGACCATCTCATTCTTATCTTTGTATCTTTATCTGATTCAAAATTCCATGTTTAGGAGTTTCTCTTAAATTTATTGTAATGGCTGTTAACAGATTGATGCATGTTATTAATTTGATCTGTCAGAAAAGCTGCATGCTTGATGTTTAAAGGTTTATGAGAAATATTGAAGGTTATGCTTAAGGGGAGTATTTTGTTTTTGCAGGAATGGTGGACGTATGTGTGCATGGGACCATCTGATCCTCATCCAAATTGGCACCTCGGGATGCGAGGTACCCAGCACCGTGCTGTAATGTGGCGAGTGTGGAAAGAAGGTGGAACGGGATTCTTATATTGGGGTGCCAACTGTTATGAGAAGGCAACAGTTCCCAGTGCAGAGGTAATTTGCATGGTCACTGACCCCTTGATTGGCTCTTTTAGAATGTCTTCTTTCTCTCCTTGAGTTTAAAATGCATGTTTGTGAGCAGATAAAATTTAGGCGGGGTCTTCCACCGGGTGATGGGGTTTTGTTCTACCCTGGTGAGGTATTTTCATCTTCGTGTGAACCTGTAGCTTCAGTAAGATTAGAGCGCATTCTCAGCGGTTTGCAGGTGAGGGTAATTTTTCATGATTTTATGCTAAATTGGTTTGCTAATGCATATCCCTTTCAATTCTTTTTTCCATGTTTTTATTTTGTATGGTGAATGCTAAAATTTTCTTAAATTTTTTTCAAACTTAATGAATCATTTTCTGAATTCTAATTTATTTCAGTAACTGGTGCAATTAAAAATTTCCATATTTTTGAAATGGCGAGGTTACGTGTTTTTAATCTTTTTATATTCTTGGATTTGGTATTAGGATATTGAGTACCTAAACCTCTATGCTTCAAGATATGGGAGAGATGAAGGGCTTGCCCTCTTGGAGAAGACAGGGATGTATCTAGGTCCTGAGCGTTATACACTTGAACATATGCCAATTGATGTAATGAGAGGTGAGATATTCAATACGTGCAGACCTTGAATACTTTGTTGTCATCTAAGGGAATTCACCTTCATCCTTTTTTGGTTGTAATAGTATACTGTGGATCAGAAAAAAATTATGTCCTTAAGAGTGTGATGTGATTGAACAAAGCCTGAGATGCCTTTGTGTAAGTAAACACGTGTTGATATCAACATGTAGGTAGATTCAATCCATGTTGTGATTAGGGGCAGCAGCTTCAGAAATGATGGTTTATTACCAGAATCATTTCATTTCCTTGTTCTAGGCCGTGGCTATGTATTGCCATTCCATTAGCTCTTCTCTTATTTAGTAGGAAATAAGTTGAACTCTATTGTGTGTGTATAGATATATGCGTATATAAAATAACTATACTGCAATTTCTTATTAATTCGAACAAATCAAAGGGTTAGAAGTTGTGTTACCAATTAAAAATTTAAGATTCTTAATTTGATATATAGGCTGATCCCAGCAAAAGGAGAAGTCTGAGTCTGTAAAAGCAAATTTATAGACTTCTTTTTTGGTTTTTTTTTTTTTTTATTTGATTTAATTTTCCAATCATTATAAACGAAATTTGACCTTTTACACTTATTTTTTAATATTTTTAGAGGAATTATTAACAAAAACAAATAAATCGTCTTTAAAAACATTTAAAAAGTGATGTGGAGGACAAACATGTACTTCATGAATCATGACTATGAGATAATAAGAGGGTAAGCTAAATAAACAAAACAAGCAACACTTATTCCAAGTTCAATAGGCAGGTGCATGTATTATGTATACGTTAGCTCGTGCAATCGTCTTTTCTAGTTTGAGGAGCCCTAGGTGGTACTGTTTTGTATTGTACATCTATATTTTTCTTGGAAATCTTGAATTTCACTGAGTCAATCTAAGTATCGACATCTGTAGATACATTTTTTTTGAAATTATATAGAACTTGCATCCTCTTGACTATGAATCCGTGATTCTATTGATACTTATGAGAAAGCATGTTAAAAGTTAAAGACAAGATTTGTGAATTTCCATGTGTTTAAATTGACTTTATGAAGTACCATTTAAAATGTGAGAATGGAGTCTTATACGAGAAACAGAAACTTACGAATCTTGTCGTTTGGGGCCTTTGGGCGGTGCCGGTGGATTAGGGGGTGAAGAGTCAAGAATGATCCTCTGGCAAAAATGGTAAAGGGAATGGTGTTTACCGATATTTTGGATATATAGTGAGACTAACCAGGATTCAGTTTGACTTTTGGTCATATAATCATCTCGTACATGGTAAAGTGGTGGTGTTGTGGTGGGAATTGATAGAACTCAATGACCAATAAAACAATAATGATAACAAGGTTGGCCTCAATGAATACTATTTCTGAAGGGAAATATAAATGGGAAGACAGATGTATGTATGAATGAATGGTGGACTTTTTGGTTATTGGAATCAGAAAAGATAAAGCAAGCAGCTAACCTACAACATAATCAAATTGGTTATTATCATTACAGTGACGCTGTCAGCTCGTTTTATTCTTTTTGACATTATTAGAGCATTTCTCATTAGCTCAGCTGTAGATTTGCACAACTTAACATCACAATAATTGAAAGAGATTCGAAAATTACGGTTCTTGCGTGAACACAAACACGTATCTGCCTACTCGTCTCCTCGATTTTGGTTTTTTCCCCTATGGGTGTGTAAAAATAAAGAGGCATTTAATGGGGTATATTGGGATAGTTGGAAACAAAAATATAATCCACCCTACAAATCATTTGTTATCCAATGAACTCCCTGTATTAAACAAATTTGATTGGCCAAATCCAATTGAAATCTCTTAAAGCCTATCCGAACTCTAAAACGTGTTATTTATTATTAGCTTTAAAGCTGCTTTTCCTAGTTTTAGGCTTTCTTTTTCTTGCCTGCCATGCCAGGTCACTTTCCCATATTAGAACCGACTTGCTTTGAAGTTTGAACATCATAAAGCCACAGTTGATTTTTCTGTAACTTGACCAAGGCCAAATCTAGAATCTCCCATGTGCCTAAAAGGGTTTTAAACCATAAAAAGATAAGCTCAAGTGATAAAATGGGTCCATCAAATTCATAATCTCTTCTTTATGAGTCAAACCATAAAATAAAACCATGTACATAAATTCGGCAGAAGCCCTTATTAAAAATTATGACTTTTCAGTTATTAAAGGTTTTAACTAATACACTCACGAATGGAATGGATAACCATTAAAGCAGATTTGTGTTTTCATACTTCGTACTTGCAATTATTTATGTTATGTACACGCTTGTTCCTAATGATTTGTGGATTATTATTACTATTATTATTATTATTACCTTATAAGTTAAAAATGGGGCAGAACAGAATTCATCTGGGCCGTCCACACCTAATCCAACAGCAGTGGACGGTCCAGTCAGAAAGTTGGTGGTGGAGGCCAGTGCAAATTTGGAATTTGATTTGATTACCATACAACACGTGTAAAAGTCGAAAACACCCCTGTGATTGATTATCATGCTACTACCTTTTATAAAAGGAAAAAGATGATAACCTTTGCGTAGCTGAGCATATGCATATGGCCTCCACATGAAGAAGACAAAAGTGTCTTCACCTTTCTGGGATTTTAAGAAAAAAAAAAAAAAAAAAACCCAATGATTTACAACGTAAGCATCACGTAGTATCTTAAAATGCAGCTGATATATTTGACGGTAGGAATCAACTTTCATAGCCGCAACCACATCAAGAGGAATGCACTGTCACATACTAATTTAAAGCCCTTAATGAATAGTCAAGGACGTGTCTGTAAGCAAGCATTGAAGTGCTCCAAGGCCATTTGTCGTCATTTGCAGAGTAGAGTACTGTAACGTACTACTACAGCCTATATCGAGACAATCAACACTTTTACTAATACTATGGCCCTTTATAACCATCTAATTCACGAGATTGCCACTGAGCTGGCTCTATTTCTCTTCTCAAGTGACTTGCACACGAAGCTAATCAATATTATTATAATATGAGTAAACTACCTGATACTACCCTAGGTTTGGTGAAATCTCAGTTAGTACCCTTAGTTACATTTATTCTAAATCATCACCCTTAAAGTAATATAAAATTGTTAAATATAACTATCAATAGATAAAGTGGTTATTTTGTAGAAGGCAACATACTTTAGCAAATCACCGTCTCTTATAGTGTTTCGATCTACGTCAACAGATGTTGATCTCGATTGTTTTTTGTCGATTTTTGATATTTTTTAATGACAAATCCCAACCACTACCATCATTAAAACCCCTTATCATCCCCTCAAACTATACCCTTCACCCCCCTCATCCCTCGTCGATCACAACGAAACCCTAAACTCTAATAGAAATGTTATTAAATAAATTTGAAAGTTAGCTGGTTAATTTATAATTCTACTAATTTAAGGGTTAAAAAATAATTTATTAATATTTGTCAAAGACATTATGGTTATAGCGTCCTTTGAGCCTAAAAATAGATAATATTGTTATTTTTAAGATGAGAATTTAAAATAAATACAATCAAGAGTACTAACTTGAAATTTTGCCAAACCTCCGGTGGGATAATGTAGTTTACTCTATTTTATATTATTAAAAGAAAAATGAACATGAAGGTATAATTGTTAGTTTGACGAGGAACATGCCAAATAAAGAAGAGTAGATGTAACAGCAGCGGGAAGATTAGACAAGGTTTTCAACAGAAATTACAATCATGCCACTGATTTAAAGACAAATAGTAAGATTTGTTTTCATTGTCTTGCTCGTGCTCGTCCTTATCGGTTCCATGGCAATTGGCAGTGGCAGGACTCGTAATCAACATAAAATATTATAATAAAAACAGAACACTTGATCGTAAACTATAGATGAAGAGAAAAATACTCGTCTACTGTACTGACTACAACAACACAGGTTGTCGCACGTGCTGAAATCACCAAACTATCCAGGTTTTCAGCTGCTAGAAATGCCTCTGTGTTAAGGGTATAGCTGTCTTTGAGTCGTCGTGTTCAGTAAGAACACAAAAAAAAAAAAAAAAAATAGATGCATAGAGTGGATAAAAATATTGAAAGCATTTTAGCTAAACGACAAGCACCGCCTAGTCCGACTTCTTCCGACAAATGTCAGCAATTCACTTCTTTTGACACGTGTACGGTCTGATTAGCTTACGCTGCCTGCAGGAGGAGAGATTTGGGAGTCAGCTGTATCTCTAACCATAGTTAAAACTGCAAACCAGGGTTAAGGGGCGCCGCTTTAACCATTTTTTTTAATACTTTTTACACTACAATTCAAATCTCTCTCTCTCTTCTTGTCTGTCTTCTTCTATCGTCTGTAACTCACTGTTTCTCTCTCTCGATATGAAACCGCCGCCGAATGAATCTATCGTGCCGGTCTTGACAAGCCACTGAGTTTAATCGCTGGTTCATTTGGCTTCACTGAAACTGAGAATTGATAAACTACCGACAATTTTGAAAATCCATACCATTTAACCATTTATTTCACAAATTTTTTAGATTTGTCTTCGAGTACCAGGAAGGTTTCACTAGAAATTGGTGAGTAGCTAGAGAGTTTAACAGATAGATGAAGTATAACTAGATTTTCACTATCAGACCCAAGTTAACTATGTTCTGTGAGCTTGCATAGTATATGAAGACTTGAAATTTCAAGTTTTTTATGTGCTTGAAAGAAATACGATGACCGAGTTTGAAACATATAGTACTGCTCCTGCAGAAGATAGCATATCATCCCCAGTTAATCAGATTCAAATGATTCCATTACCAGAACCACAAGAAGAACAACAACAGAAGAAGAAAAAGCGTAATCTCCCGGGAATGCCAGGTAACTTTATCGAAACCCAATATCTAATAAAAAGTTACTAGTTTTTCATACTTAATAATGATACTAAAGTGTTAAATCTTTTTGGATTATTCAGATCCAGATTCAATGGTTATCGCTTTATCACCAAAAACTTTACTAGCCACGAACCGATTCCTGTGCGAGATCTGCAACAAAGGGTTTCAGCGCGACCAGAACCTGCAGCTTCACCGACGAGGTCACAATTTACCATGGAAGCTCAAGCAGCGAACCACCAAAGAAAACCGCAAGAAAGTCTATGTCTGCCCCGAACCCACGTGCGTGCACCACAATCCAGCTAGAGCTCTCGGTGATCTCACGGGTATCAAGAAGCATTTCAGTCGAAAACATGGAGAGAAGAAATACAAGTGTGAAAGGTGTTCTAAGAAATATGCCGTACAGTCTGATTGGAAAGCTCATATGAAGACTTGTGGAACCAGAGAGTATAAATGCGACTGCGGCACAGTCTTTTCCAGGTTCTCTTCAAATACATCTCGAAACTCAAAACTTTTTTTTTCCTTTTTTTATATGTAATTTCGTTTTGACGGTGACGGTTGTCTTTGTTGGTGAAGAAGGGATAGCTTTATAACGCACAGAGCATTCTGTGATGCGTTGGCGGAGGAGAGTGCGAGGACAAAACCCACAGTGGTTGCAAGTGCAGAAGAAGGGAATCAGAATGCGAAGACCCTTGTTGCTTCTCCACCTCCTCCTCCTCACACTCCGTCAACTGGCGTGGTTTCTCCGGGTCTATCAATTCAGAGTTCAGGTAATTGTTTAGTGTTACCTCTAATTATATTGGCGAGTGTTGATTTTGTTTGTATACGTAGGTAGGAAGTAGTAGTAGAGAGTGAGGAAATCTTGAAAAATGGGGACTTTTTATCGTTTTCTTTGTGGTTGAAGAAAGATGAAAACCACTATCAAGTATTATTAATGTAATATACTTTTTTTTTAACGTTGTTTTGTCGCATTTTGGTTGTCCTCTCGTGAGTAATCATCAAAACTTTGAGAAAGTAATTGTAGTAGATAAAAGTAAGGTCCTTAATTTTGTTGAAACATGGTGAAACGGCTACACTTTCCATAACGAGAGCTCAAAGATCGAAATAAAAAAAAATAGAAGTTTAAGAGAAAGGACGCCATTATTGCTCTTGCTTTTACTTCCGGAGGACCTTTCCAGTTCACGTTGTTACTCCTTTAACTAATGTGGCCATGACTTGGAAAAGTTATCTAAAAGAAAAGGTTTTTCTTTTTCTTCTTTTATGTGCGTGCTTGCGTGCGTTGTTTGATTGCAGCAAATACTCCCATCTCTTTTTAAAGTTTTCATCCTCTTTTCTGTTTAACTTTTAGGTACTAACTGATCTTTTTGTTCATATGCTTACAGAAATGCCTGAAAATCCAATAAGCCTTTCCCCTCCTAGACCTGTGGCGACAACCCCTAGCTCTAGCTCCACTCATACGACTAGTGTCTTTGCAAGTGTATTTTCTTCCTCAGCAGTCTCGCAAACGTCCCAAGCACCATCTTCTTCATTCTCCAATCAAATCTCTGCCTTGCCTCACTCTGATTGCCCATCAGCCTCCGGCATTGAACCCGCATCCCTCTCTCTCTCCCCATCTCTCTATCTTTCCAACAATAGCTGTTCCCTCTTCTCCAAACCGGAGCAAGGTCATCTCCACTATGCTCCCTCTTCACAACCCGCCATGTCAGCGACTGCGTTGCTTCAAAAAGCAGCTCAAATGGGTGCAACATCTTCAAATCAATCCTTGCTTCGAGGTTTTGGTTTATCAATGTCATCGTCTTCCTCAGGTAAAGATGCCCATGGTAAGCAAGAGAACAACGCTGCGGCAACTGGGCTTGGGTTAGGGCTGAGTTCTGGTTTGACTGACGTTATGATGGATCCGTCGTCTCTGTTCGGCAGCAAACCTACCACGCTTGATCTTCTGGGACTTGGCATAGGTGCTGGTGGAGCTTCCAGTAGTGGACTTTCTGCTCTCCTCACTTCGTTTGGAGGTGGTTTTAATGTTGGAGCAGCTACTGCTTCATATGGAGGAGGAAGAGTGAGTTCACCAAGCGAGCCATGGGAGGGCGCACCTGAGAGAAAGCCCAGTGGGCCAGCACTGCCCTAGAACTTCATTTTGCAGCTGGTGTCTTATTTTCTAAACCATGGTTTTGTACAATAGAAACAGCTAGAAGTCAGAGAAGGAAAGGAAGGGTCATACAGTTAAAAGACTATTTTTGCTTCCCATTTGTAATTGCAATGATACTTTTGGGTTAATTTTTATTCTGTGAGATATATATATGAATTAGAGAAAGAGATGTACGCGCGTACAGAAACTTTCAGTAGTCACTAGTAAGCAAATCTGCATATTCTAGCACAGAATATGATGCTCGTTTGTAAATTAGTTGCTTTTAAAATATTTGCTCGAATTGAATTCTTGGAGTTAATGTGTTTGGTAATAGGAATGGTTTTTCCAAGAAATCTCACGTGAAATTGAGGGTACAATCACCTGTTTCAAAACTGTGTACTAGTGTAATATGCCAAATTAAGACAAAGCACAAGTAAGTAGTTGAAAGTTGAAAGGCATTTGTAGTTCATGAATATAGGAGTTGGAAGTGTATGATTTGATAACTCCTGCTGAGAATTGTTTTATGGTTTGGATGATGGTGCTGATATTTTGGTGAATGGATGTGAAGCGGGCCAGTACTCAGTAGTCATTAGTCAAATCTGAACTTTGGCAAATGTATTTAATACAGTCAGTTGGCACCACACTGGCGACTCAGTTCATTTTAAATTTACGGTGTGTGGGGTCTGTGGCTCTGTGCCCAATGGTCTGATATTGGTCCCTGGCTCCCTTCTTGCCAGCCTGCTTGTCGAGCTGTTGTTTCTTCTCATCAAGATCTGGAACTCTCTAAGCATACAAATACAAATATTACATTCAGAAAGGAACTCCACAACGCATAAATACAAAGAGATGCGTTTTATTTTATAACTGATCACTAGGCTCTTGCCTTGCCTTGCCCCCATGCATAAAGAATATGTTTTCACAATTAGCCGCGAGGACATTTTTGCACTTTAAAATGCTTGACTTGGAGACATTAATCGCAAGATTTGGGCTTTGTTTAATATTGTTTGCGGTGGACATGATGGAGTTGATGCGTGGCTGCCCGCACATGCACGGGCGATGGGTCAGTGATCCTTTTCTTTTAATTTATATTTATACATGTGAATGTGGGGTATCTCACACTGTCACATACATCATACACAAGAACAAGATCCATCTTTCTATCGCATCCATTAATCATTAATACTATGAAATAAAGATTTTCACATCTGCCTGCACCTCTTCTATGTGCTCAATTTGCTATATATACAAACTAACAGGATATTGAAGAAAATATACCTTGGTTTTGAATATTTTTCTAACAAGATTAATCATGAACTCTTTCATATAGTAAGTCGTGGAACTTGAAAGAAATCATATCACAGACAAACAAAAATTTAGTTTTCTACTTTAATTTATACTAATTCCTAGTTTTTTTATATCAGTAATGTTAAGAACACCGAAATTTTACATCGAATATCAGTATCGAACGATGTAACATCTAACGTAACGCATCTATTATGTAAATAACCTTTGCACAATTTTTTTCGGACGTCCATTGAAATACAACATTTTTTTTTATTTTAATGGATGCATGTCTATAATATATGGATGAGTGTCCATAAAAATAACGCCCGTCCATTATATTTCAATGGATTTTTGAAAGAAATTTACCATTAATTAATTTCGAAAAAAAAATTGATTCATATTATATATTTAATATTTATTTCTCCGTTAAAATTTGTTTAAAATGTTTAATTTTAATGGACGGACGTCCATCTTATACGGACGCCCCTTCACTAAGAATGGACGGATGCCCATTAAATCTGGTAAAATTTTACACCAACTTGGACTTCACTTATTATTAGACTAGATTTAGAGCTATTAAAAAATAATAATATTGGTGATTTGGTTCATGCAATATGTCATCATCATGTTGATGAAATCATCAGCTTCAGTTTCAATGGTACTTTGCTTGTACGTGAACTGGGTTTTCTTCAACCTCTACTTCATGTTGCTCAAACTGAAGCTCAAGCTACTACACCTCCTAATGAAGGTCTGCTTCTAGGTTATATCTTTTTTTTTTTTATTATTATTATTAAGTTTTATCTCATTCTTCTTCTGGTAGTAGTGAGAGCATTGAATATTTACTTACCATAAAAAAAAAAAATTAATGGACAAATGGACGAGTGTCCATTAAATTTTGTCCAAAAATCCATTTAAATATAATGGACAGATGGATGACCATTCAATAGTTATGGACTCCCGTCCATATAATATAAACATGCGTCCATTAAAATCTTAAAAAAATTAATGTTGCATTTCAATGGACTAGCATTCATCGTATACAAATGTGTACGATCGTTTCGAAAAATTGTGCAAAAGTTATTTATAGCGTGGATGCGTTGAGTCATATGTCACGTCGTTGGATACTGATATTCGGTATAAAATTTTGGTGTCCCTAGCATTATTGTTTTGATGTATAGTGGATCACTCTTCCCAACCAACAAAAAGGTAACATCACCTAGGGGTGGGCAGGTTTGGGTACCCAACCCAAATTGAAATCGGAATCGGCCGGTTCTAGGAACTGAAATACAGGTTCCTGTTTCGAGTATTCGGAAAAATTACAAATACACTACTATTATTCATGAAAATGACAAATATACAATGTGAAAATTACAAATACACTCCCAATTGTTTTACAATAATAATAATAATAATATTGGACCCAAATATTACAAAAATTGGCCCAATAAATTACAAATACAGATTTCAAAAAATTTCGGCCCAAATATACCCTAATGAAATTTATAAACCTTCGACTATTCAATTGAATCATAAAATTTTAAAATGATCCTCATATTTTTTTGAAATTTCAATTTAAGCCCAATTCCTGATTCCTGTTTTTGAAATGGTAGAATTGGAATCAGAATCGCACAATATTAGTTCCACCAAATTTGGAACAAGAACTAACCTATTGTAAGGGACGGATCCGAATAGAAACTGAAATCGACACTTTGGGTACCCATAAGTTTCGGTTGTACCCTAAAAATTTGCACACCCCTTTGTTTAACATAGCTTTGTGACTGTGTCATCTGTTAGAATCATAATTTGTGGTAAGAAATTAACATTTGAATATTTGAATATTTAAATACCATGTACATGCTTGCGAAAAATGGTATATAATGGGCATCCAAAAAATTTCAATAACACGATTATTTATCATTGAAATAATTCTTTGAATTTCCTTCTTAGTAGTACACTTGTAGCTTTAGTCATCGAAATAAGTGATTCTGCAAAAAATATTTAAATGTCTTATGTTAATGCGTTACCCTATTTTTAATAAAATTAGACTGTAACCAATTTTCACTTCTATCAGTTCTATGTGTGAAGTGTTTATGAAAATTTTAAAAATATTAACTTTAAAATCAAACTTTAGTCAGTC
>WYDK02000006.1:1869103-1886500 GCA_009867345.2 Toxicodendron radicans
GGTGGTATTAAGATTACCTCCTATATTACCAATAGTAACTTACTATTGGTATAATAAGATTACTGAAATGTTTTATTACTTAAGCAACCAAACAAGGTAATGAGGTAATAAAAGAAGACATGATCCCAGTAAACAAATTAACCCCCCAACCAAACACACCCTTAGGGTATCTTTTTATTTTTTATATATATCTGTAGTTTAATCCCAAGGATCTACAAAACACCATACAAAAATAATAGATCAGTTAAGTCATAAATATGATAGGTGATCATGACAAAGACTCTAATATAACACAAGATCTTTGGGTAGCTCACTTAAATAACTAAAATCGTATCATCCGATCACAAACCTAAATAGTCATTGTCTGTCTCACCTAATTAAAGCACGTAACTACTTGTTTAATTGGGCATGCTTTTAGTGGGAATTTTAGGCATGTATAATCCATTAACTTGTCAGAGTTTTATAAGAAAGAGTGTTTTATAAGGAACATGAGATAAATTTATAAATTCAAAGAATATTTGGTATGGTATCCTTTTCAAATATGGAATAAATTCTGCCTCTTTCTAGTTCACTAATTTAATAATTTTTTTTTTTTTGGTTTTATATGAACCTCTTAAATTCTAATTTTCCTTTCTATTCAGCAATAGGGACAACCACTCACTTTTATTGAATTATTTCCAAATTTACGTAATTATTTCACTTAAAAAATAAAGTGTTTAACTGTTTGTTTACCATCCATTTGGCAAATTTAATAAATGTCAAAAAGGGAGATCCAACCTTAACATAATAAATGTAAATAAAATATAGAGTTAAAGACTTTTTTCCCATCCAAATAATGACCTAATGACATTTTTCACTCACAAAATTATAAAATATTATTTTACTACTTAAATATATATTTAATTTATTATCCAAAATATTTGATAATGAATGAAGAGTAAACTCGATTTAGACTGTTGAGATTTTTGAAGAGGGAGGTCGATGAGTCTTTTGGTGGTGATATATTAGATTTTAATAGTCGTGATTGATCAAAATTTAATTTGAGAGAAACAATTGTACAAAGTACAAACCCTAACCATTCGATTGTCAGTGATTAACGGAGTTGACGAGAGTAAAGTTTGAAAAGTTTTGATAAGTGATGATCAGAGAAAATAATGACGATGATTTAAGGTCGCAATAATGTTAGAATCGGCCAACAATTGATTTGGATAGTTAAATAAAATATAAAATTGGGTGAAATAGTGTCATTAAACCATTATTTCGGTGTGAAAGAAGTCGATTACTCTACAATATATCACTTGTTTTGCATTGATTTTTAAAATTTTCAATAATTCAAGTAACCGATGAACTCTAAATATAACTAACCCTAATATAATTAAAATGGTTAAGCGTATACTTCGTCTCAAGTTCTCTATTATTGTATCATTTATTTGAATTAATAATGGTTGAGGTTTATGTTATTAATTATTACTAAAGATTTAGAAAAAAAGTCCGCACGTTAGCAAAGTCCTCCTTCCAAGTTGGAACTTGGATGGCTGCATGTAACTAAAAGAAGGAAAGCTGACCGTACCCAACATTTACGTTAAAAGTAATGGAGTCGCAGTTACGAAAGTATCCTCATTTGCTTTCAAAAACGACGTCAGATGCTGGATATTTCCAATGTCAAACCAGTCCAGACGTAAAATGGAGCCATAACTAAGGAGTCACTTTCTCTAGTTTTAGGGTTTCATTGCAAAAGAAAGTTCTGGATTTTTTGTTTTTTTTTTCAACCGTTCAAGCGATCTCTAAATCCTAGAGGGAGTTTAGGTAGAGGGCCTGTGTGTGGCACCTACCAATTTCAAGATTCTGCCGTTATATTCATTTAATTTCTATAAACAGAAGATAATCGTCGGATTTGATTTAGCTCTGCCTTCTAATCCTCGAGGTTAGCGTTCAGGAAAAAAACCACGTTTTCGTTTCTTGTAGCTGACTTTCATTTCTGTATTTATTTTTATGATTTATTTTTTGTATGTTTAAAAATGATTGTCTCTGCTCTTTTAATCTATATTATAATTTGATGCGTATATGGTGCCAGAATCAACAGTAAGATCATCCGCCTGCGTTTGTTTTCATGTTGTGCAGTTCATAGGAAGAAAATTCTGTTTGACCTGATTTGATTAGTCTACTATTCATTTCGTTATTGTTTGAGTTTATATTTGATTGATTAGATAACTAGATGCTAGGTTTTTTTTTTTTTTTTTTTAAATTTAAATTTAAAATCATTAGATAAGGTGATTTTAGCTATGGTCTTGAATTTCTATTAGATGCCGTTATGAGTTACACTTTTCCTTTTTTTTTTTTCCAGGTTTCCTGTATTAACATACCGAAGGCAGCAGTGAAATTATTCTTTTAGTAGTTTTAGATTAAAAAAAATTTATGTATTGAGAATTATGAGATATTCTTTTACACGCAGTGGTGGCAGTCTTGTTCCCTATTGTAAAGAGTTTCAAGCAAGACTGTTTTGTTTAGGAGGGTAAAATGTCTTCCAGTTATTTTACTAGACTGAGAACTGTGGTTCAAAGCGGAGTTCAGAGACCAATAATTGGCCAAGACGGTGGTCTATGGTCTGAAGTTTTGATTGGGCAGGGGAAGTTTCAGTTGTGTAATTATAGGTCGTTTCATTCTTTACGATTTTCATCACTTGTAGACCTATATATACTTCTCCGACCAGGCACTGTTTTTGCTGCAAGATCTGATTTGCTGTTAGCAAACCGTAAAAGGAATCTCTCTGTTGTTGGAACAATTTCTCGCTCATTTTCTGTTCCATCTGTGTCAGGCCCTTCATTTCAGGTTTGTGGGTATCACATTGATCGTGCACTCTCTGACCCTGATCAATTGTCTGTCAGTAGTAACTTTCGAAACAATTCAATGGCCGCTTGTGCTTCCAAAGCAGTATCTGACCTTTTTGTAGATTTTTTAACTTCAAAAAGTAGGTACCTGCAATTGTCACCAAACAATGCTGGCATATCTAATAGCATTAAGAGTGTTGACAGTTACCGAAGGGCTAGCATGAGTTTGAAAAAGAATGAGCAGTCGAACAACAATCTAATTCATGGATATTTTATGTATAATGTTGCCAAACGATGGTGCCACTTTTGTCCAAACATAGAGGCTGGACTAAGAGGCTTCCATGGCTCATTGCCTACATGCTCCTCAGCCGGGACAGCTCCAGACGTTTCCTTTGATAATTCTTCCCGTGACGAACAGCTGGCAAGTTCTGCAGCGTCTTCAGAGCAGTATGTTCTCCAATTCTGTTTAATTTATTCTAATTTTCTCAATATATTTGAGAAACAATTTGCTAGTTATAATATGGCACTGACACAATTTGAAGAATTCTTTTTCATGTTTATTAACTGCTGGTTATGCAATTTACTTGCTAGCATTTAAATTTTTCATTTTGCTTATTGGCTACAGGAAGATTTTAGCTGGAAAATACATGAAGCTACTTTCTGGATCATGCTACCTGCCCCATCCTGATAAAGAAGAAACTGGTGGGGAAGATGCTCACTTTATTTCTGACGAACAGGCAGTGGGTGTGGCAGATGGCGTGGGTGGCTGGGCCAGTCATGGTGTTGATTCAGGACAGTATTCCCGGGAACTCATGTCACATTCTGTTTCTGCAATTCAAGAGGAGCCTAATGGTTCAATTGACCCAGCTAGAGTCTTGGAGAAAGCACACTCTAGCACAAAAGCAAAAGGGTCCTCAACAGCGTGCATCATAGCACTCACGGACCAGGTTGGCTGTTTTGAAATGTTACCATATTACATTTTACACCTCTGAGTACATATATTACACATACTTTCGAGCAGCTACAGTAACAGCTTTAAATTGGGTTGGCATTGAAATGAAAGTTCTAGTTACATAAATCTTTTAATGTGCTTCCTTCTTTGTTGAATAATTTTCTCATTGTGACAGATCTTGTTTATGATGCTCGTGCTGCTTCATCCTATTTGCAGGGGAAGGTATTTTTTTGTTATTCTGACTTTCTGGCGATTTTGTTTATCTCAGGGTCTTCGTGCTATCAATTTAGGAGACAGTGGATTTATGGTGGTTCGAGATGGATGCACTGTCTTCCGATCTCCTGTGCAGCAGCATGATTTCAACTTCACCTATCAACTTGAGTGTGGAAGTAATGGTGACTTGCCTAGCTCTGGTCAGGTTGTTCCTGCATGTTCCTTTTATGCTCTCCTCATCTTGCTAGCTCATCCATTTAATTTATATCTATTAATAGAAATTTATGTTTGGATTTTGTTTTGACTAATAGAAATATATATGTACACATGCTACAGTAGATTTTGGCATACATGACATTACATTTTGGTTTGCTTTTGTTAGCTTAAAGGCTTGTGAATATGAAGGGGTGTCCTTTTGAATATGTTTTAAGGGAGTTCTTAACTGTTTTCCTCAGCAGACATTCATAAAGCAGATGCAGCACTCTCAAATGACTTAAAGAATTATAGGGTACCTGAATTAATCAATCTGGGTTTGTTATCTGCTAAATGCATTAATCGAACACACTTGAATTTTTTTTATTTCTTTCCTTCATTCAATTGCATCCTTAATTCCTTTTTGCCGTACTCTACTTGATATTTACCTAATGGTTTTCCATATTATATTTCTATTGTGGTTTGATATATGTTGAATGGAATCTCTCTAATTGGAGAGATTGCAAATTTTTTTTTGGACTTCATAGAATCTAGTTCTAGAAAAAAGTAGTGACAATGAATTAGAAGAATGCATTATTTTTCTCTTTCAACAATTTTCGTTATTAGCCTATTGATTGTGAACACTTTGACAAACTATTCCATTTGATTCAGGTTTTTACAATTCCTGTTGCTCCCGGGGATGTTATAATTTCTGGCACTGATGGACTGTTTGATAACTTGTACAACAATGAGATTACTGCAGTGGTAGTTCATGCTGTGAGAGCTGGCTTAGGACCTCAGGTGACAGCTCAAAAGATAGCAGCCTTGGCTCGGCAACGAGCTCAGGATAAAGACAGACAGACACCTTTTTCCACTGCTGCTCAAGATGCCGGGTTCCGTTATTATGGTGGCAAGCTGGATGACATCACTGTTGTTGTCTCATACATTACTAGTTCCAACGATGTATGTCTATCTCACATTATCCTTTGTTTGCATTCATTTTTTTCCTCATTTTTTTTGCATTGGCAAATCAAACTCTTAACTAATTAACCTCTTGGCGCTGATGTATGAAGAGTTTAGTATTAGGTTGCCCTGTTTTCTGTCATTTTGGCATGGAATAACCATACATTACATAAGGTGAAAAAAAAAACCACAACAATAGAAGTTAATAGCTTTTTTCCATAGTTGAATAGCTCCCATTTCATTAAGATTCTAATGTTTGTTTATCCTTATTACGCAGGAAAATGAGTCTTCTTCTTAAGCACGTGATAAGGACTTAAAGGACCTTATTAAGAGGTTTACTGGACAGCGATACGATTTTGTTAGAAAGCACAATACTTTGTAGTTGATTAGCGTTGTGTGGACATCCTGAGTTCCCCTTCATCTAGATTCATTGGGACCACCCCTATTTTTGTCAGTATGTTAATTGAGGTGATATGTAGCCGAGAGAGATGGTGATCTTGGTGATTTTCACGATCGAACTTTTGTAAATATCTTCTTTTTAGTGTATAATTTGCTCTACTCGTTTCGAAGATTTTGAGACAGGGAAGGTTTCAGCCCACAATGTGGACAGGTGTTTGTGAAGAAATAATATACAGTTTAATTATATATTTAATGTTATTTTTTGTTTTCCAAAAATCTGGCAGATGGCTATTGCCTTCAGTGTTCTTATCCTTCAATTCCAGAAGGTGCTGATTTATGTTAAACGCATTATGTATGTTGAATGCAAATTCTTTAAATGGGCATAATTTTTGGACTATACGTAAATATGATCCATTTGTTTCACGTGGATGGTGAATGAGTCTTCAACGAGAATGATCAGATCAATCAATTTCATCACTGGCAATCGGGCTTGGGTCGAAGCTTCAGAATAATGCGTAGGGTTTGACAAAGAATAAATATTTCGTTTCATTTTTAATTATTTTTTGATTTTTTTCTCCTAAAATGCATTGACATTTGACATTATTCATTCTGGGTTAAAAAAACGCATGGACAACTGTAAACTGGAGCAGTGGGATTTAATTATAAATTTATGGAGAAGCGATTTATTCATGTTTGTTAGTAGCCTTTAATGCCATAATGCAGTTGGTGACGCAAAAGTTTAATCAAATACGGCTATTTAATTCCTAGTGGCATCAATCAAAAGAGTCAGTCAATGGAGGACTTTTGAACCGTTCGATCACTTCTTCTATCAAACGGCAATAGAAGTCTAATCATCTAAAGGTTTAGATTTCATGTCGCTAAAAGGTCAGTCAACGGATTAGCGCACAATACACTGCATTCTTCCGCCTAACTTAATTTTTTTTTTTTATAACTCTAAAATAAAGACTAATTGCTCTGCAACAACTTTCATGAAAGTTTCATCTCTTCTCCCTTGTCTGGGGTTTATGCTTGGTTCAAAAGTAAGAAACTCGAGCTAAGGCTACTAGATCACATTTTCCCCTAACAATACTATTTAGCTCTGATCATAGATCTACCAAAACCCACCCTTTCATTCATTCATTCATGCCAAGAACAGGAAAGTTTTTTTATATAAAACTGTAAACAGAGATTTATAAAGAAATGGCTATTCGTAGAGATAAAGTCCAATCAATTCGCGGATCTCGAATAGTCGTAGCCATTGTGATCGGAATTCTTGTCGGATGCGTTTTCGCTTTCTTGTTTCCTCACGGTTTGTTCAGCTCCAGTCCGCCTATCCAAAATCGTCGAACAATCAAGTCCAATTTCCAGGTTTCATAAATTGTTTGTTTATCTTTTGTACTTCAAATTACTCTTTCTGAGTGCTTACGTTTTTTTAGTTAGCGTTGATTTCTAACGTCAATCGTTTGTTGGCTTGTTCTTGAATTGGATTTATTGGCTTTGTTATACTTTCTTCAAATTTATAAATTTCAGAGCGTTGACTTAAAAAAATTCGTCTTAGAAGAGTAATTGGTGGGTAAGAGAGTATTAGTTAGCTTTAGTTTAATGGGAATTCTAAGAGAGTGGTATTGGGTTAAGTCGAGTTTCAACTACATGATCTCTGATCTTATACCATTACTTTGTGGCTTAATTCAGTATATGGCTTTTGTTGTACTCGTGGTTTTGTGGGCTTGGATAGCTGGCTGTGATTGTACTGTTAATCTTTTAATTTGACATAGTTTGGCATTAACATAGATACTGCTAACTACTAATTGGTTTTAAAGATTTATGGATTCCATAAATTCTGTGGCTTGATAAAGAATAGTTACATAGTCTTACTATTCCTACTGTTTGTTTGTTAGAGCGGATCTTCTTGTGAGTCACCAGAGCGGGTTAACATGCTGAAGTCAGATATATCATCACTAACTGATAGGAATGTTGAGTTGAAGAAGCAGGTCAGGGAGCTTACTGAAAAACTACGGTTGGCTGAACAAGGAAAAGATCATGCACAAAAGCAGGTAATGGTATTGGGTGAACAACACAAAGTTGGGCCTATGGGAACAGTTAAGGGTTTGAGAACTAATCCTACCGTTATTCCTGACGAATCTGTGAATCCAAGATTGGCAAAGATCTTGGAGGAAGTTGCTGTTGGAAAAGAACTTATAGTTGCTCTTGCAAATTCAAATGTGAAAAGTATGTTAGAGGTCTGGTTTACCAACATTAAGAAAGCAGGTATTATTAATTACCTGGTTGTAGCATTAGATGACCCGATTGCAGAATTCTGCAAAACAAATGATGTTCCAGTTTATAAGAGAGATCCAGATGACGGTATTGATTCAATTGCTAGGACAGGGGGTAACCATGCTGTCTCTGGACTAAAGTTCCGTATCTTGAGGGAGTTTTTGCAGCTTGGTTACAGTGTTCTTCTCTCTGATGTCGATATAGTGTACTTGCGGAACCCTTTTGATTATCTTTATCGGGACTCAGATGTGGAGTCTATGACTGATGGCCACAATAATATGACAGCATATGGCTTTAACGATGTCTTTGATGAACCATCAATGGGTTGGGCACGATATGCTCATACAATGAGGATATGGGTCTACAACTCTGGTTTCTTTTATATTAGGCCTACAATACCTTCAATTGAGCTTTTGGATCGTGTAGCTGATCGACTGTCTAAGGAAAAGGCATGGGACCAAGCAGTTTTTAATGAGGAGCTCTTTTTCCCTTCACACCCTGGTTATACTGGGCTTCATGCTTCGAAGAGAACTATGGATTACTATCTATTCATGAATAGTAAGGTCCTCTTCAAGACAGTGAGAAGAGATGATAAACTGAAAAAGTTGAAGCCAGTAATCATTCATGTAAATTACCATCCTGATAAACTGCCAAGAATGCAAGCAATTGTAGAATACTATGTGAATGGCAAGCAAGATGCACTAGATGCTTTCCCAGATGGTTCTGACTGGTAGGGTTAGAAATAAGAACCAGTTTTGTTCCCTGTATGGGCTCCTTATTTCAGTTCTTGCTATTGTTAACTGAAGAATTATAATGGTAGTTCAATTTTATTTTACTTATGTAAGCAATGTGATATATTTTCTTCGGTTTATTTCCCTGGTTGTTCCTTTGAAATCTTCCTTTGTATTCGACTTGGGGTAATTTTCTCTTATCGAGGATTTTGTTGTCTTTCATCAGAAAGAGGTTGTTAGTTGCACTTGTTTCCATCTGTAGACCTACGCATTATTTGCCCGATCAACTCTTTTCTAGAATGATTTATTTGCACTTGTTCCCAACCTATGCATTGTTTGCCTGACCAACTTTTTTCTAGAATGATTGTTGGGTTTATAAGCTTCTGGAGATTGGATCAAGGACCTCTAGCCTCTAGGCAAGAGATGGCTAGAAGAATCCAGTGGGGTAAATCAGTTGCGATAGGAGTAGGGGTGTGTCAGTCGAGCCAGCTCAGGCTCGTTAAAAATCAGGTTATACTCTGTCCATTTTCGAGCCAGCTTGCTCGCTGTTAGGTTGGAGCCGAGTTCGAGTCTCATGTGGCTCAGCTCGGCTCGGTAGGGGTGCTTTCAGTTGGCTTGGTTGGGTTATAATGCGATATTTATAAGTACTGGGGGTGTTATTTTGACATGCAAAAGTTAAAAAAATAACAATCGACCCTCAATTCCCAATTAAACCCAAAATCATATCAGGCTTTGAAACATTCGCACAAAACCAATTTCTTAGAACCCTAACCCCTAAATTAGTATTCGTCAACCACCGCTTCATATTGTTGTTATTCTGTCGACCACTGCCTTTCCTCGCTGTGTCCTTGGCCGACGACAATGCTTTTTGCCCCAATCTGCAAAGTCTTCCACAATCCACTTCAAAAGAGCAATGGGATTTCAACATTCCAGTCGCGGTTTGCGACCGAATTTGTTGTTCAATAATACTATATATACATTATTTTCATGATTTTTGATACATCATTATGTGGTAAAAGATGATTGATTGATTTTAAATTAAAAAGTAAATTTTTACTCAATCATCTTTTATCACATAATGATGTATGAGAATGATGTATGTGTAGTATTATGCTTTGTTGTTTGTGGAGTTCGATTGGTATGGAAATTTGTGGAAGATTGTTGTGTGTATTGAGAAGTTTGTTTTGATTGTTTGTTTGCTATTAATTTTTCTGGTTTTCCACCATTCCTACGCTTTCTAGCCTCCCCACCCAGTCGCACACCAGATGCTCTACCATTTGCCCCAACCAAAACCCAAGCCTTTCCAGACATCACCACCCACCTGCTCGACTTTTTCCTCGCGGCCATCCTTTTCCCACCACACACAAGCTCAATCGAGTTGGCTCAAACTTGAGTCCACGAGCTCAAGTCAGCTTCATTATAAACAAGTTGAGTCTTGAGCTCGATTTTTTCTGGCTTGGTCAGCTCGAGACTCTACTCGAACTCGTCAACAATAAAACCTAGTCAGGCTTGTTTAAGGTAAAACTCGACTAGACTCGACTTGTTTAAAGTCCTAGCATCGGTCCATCTCCACAGTCCATATTACATCTAAACAGGGACTATGGATGGGTGGGTCTGTCTTTTGTTTACTTATTGCAAATTTTTGTGGATGCCATAATATCAGCATGTCACCGTTCTGGCATTAATAACGTCTCCTTGTCCTTGGAACGCTGAATTACTGTTTGTAACGTTACTATTGCATGAAGATTGCGCATTGAAGGGTGTAGCTTTTCATGTAGAAATTCCAGCAAAAAAATTGTTTTAAAGCAGACCATGCAATTCAATTGGAAGCTGACAATATCTTAAAAAACAAGCATGGGGCTGTTTTGATATACTCAAAAACAATTGGTAAATTTATTCTTACAAGTGAGAAAACGTAGGACCTGAGTTATCCTGCAAAGACATAACTCTTGATTAGTTTAGCCAACCAAAAAACAAAAGGAAATCATAATTCACATAAAAGGCTGTCTGCTTGTAGACAACGAACTCTCTTCGCTGTAGTATCACATAAATTTCAAATTAATTGTCGCCAAGAGAAATAATAATTGAAGTACATGACAAAATGGACTCAAACAGTCATACCTTCCACTATCATTTGTACTTTTCTCAACTTAACCACAAATATAGATCCTCATTACCAAAGCTTGTGTGGCTTCAAAATCACTCCAAACCCTGTAAACTTCAACCCCAGAACCCCACTTTGTATTCTTCTTCTTCTTCTTCTGTATTTTCTCTATCAAAATATTCCTCATCACCTACATTATTCTTCATCTTCGTTAACCGTTGCTCCAGCTTATATTATTTCCCGCCAATTTTATTTCAAGATGCTTCAACAAGAGTCGATTAATTTTTTGTGATAGATCTGCCTTGTTTGGCAATGGAGAGGTTTTCTCAAACAGAAAGTGTTCTTTTAGGTTATAGTCCCCGAAGTTCATTCATCAATGACGCCGCTGCTTCTCCCAATTCACCTTACAGAGACTCAGATATTGATTTTAACGATGTATTTGGTGGGCCACCTAGACGGTCTTCCGTTCACGAGATGCGGTACAGTTTCAGTGAAGCTACAGATAACTCTACATCCAGAGGGCATGATGAAACAGTTGGTTCTCGTAATTCATGGAATGCTTTCAGCGAGAAGCCGGTGTTTGGGGAAGAAGGTACGAATCGGAGGCAGCATCAGAGTGAGAACTTCTTTGATGATATTTTTAAAGGCAACGAGTCTTTGAGTTCTTCTCCACGGAAGCGTGATTGGGACCCATATTCTTCTTCACCAGGTTCTCGAGTTTTAAGCCCTGCCCGCCCTCAACCACCTAAAGCCGAACCATTTGGGAGTTCACTTCCTGCACACTTCAGGTTTTGGCTTTACTCTTTGTCACAAAATAATGATGCGTGAATAAACATCTAATTATCTTCCTCTTAAGTTAAGCCTCCCTTATCTCTCGTTCTTGATATTATGAACGTTCTGTTTCTTCTTTCTTCTCTGCGTCCTTCATGTATTCTTTTCCGATTCCATAACTACCGATCAAATTTTAGAACTTCATCATAAATTTTTTGGGATTTCTGATATTATTTAATAAATAAATAAATAATAAAACACACATCTCTATATATCAATTAATATTTGACATGTGGTTGTGTTTGCGTTACTTTCCTGGTGTAAATTATCAAATCAATTGGCTTAAGCTTCCTTGTATTTTCTTTTGTTATTGCTATCTTGCAATTTTCTATATTTTACTGTTTATTGTGTTGATCAACGCCACAAGTAAAAAAAAATTAAGGCTTCGCTGAGTATCCCAAATTCCCTTGTTCTCCAATTTTACATGCATATTAACGTCTGAGCTGGATATATATTTGCGTCCTTCTTCTACTTTCTGATTGTCTCGGCAAATTCCAACTGCATTTTTCTTTGCAGCCTCCCTGCTAAATTGACGAAAGGGGTGGAACTTCCAACATTTGGGTCCCCTCATTGTAGCCCGTATAAAAGCAAGGAAGGAGCTTCAAATGGAATGAATTTATATCCATCTCCTCTTTCAAGATCATCAAGCCTAAAACAGGATCAAGAGGAAAGAAATGATGCTCCATCTTCTTATCGTCAGAGCCTTTTATCCAGGGAGTTATCTCTTATCAGCAAACAGTCAACAAATTTGACCAAACATGATGAAACAGACACAAAAAATGATTTAAAGAAGGAATCAAATAGTTCAAAAGTTGTGACAAATGAGAGTCCGTTTCACTTTTCAATATACAAATGGGCTAGCAAGGGAGTGCCATCAGCTTTAGCTATGCCTCTTAGAGGAGGGAATAGTTCAAAATTAAAAGAAAACAGTGGCACTGATAGATCCTCTGGCTCTGATGGATGGATAGCAAGTGAGATAATGGCGAGAGAATTACCTAAAGAAATCTTGCCGGATACTAAGTCTTTCGCAGTGGAACATAACAAACAAGATAATGGCTCACCTTCTGTTACAAGCACACAATATAGAGTAGAACCATGTCAAAGAGTTGGTCCTGATGATTCTATTTCACAAAGTACAGGAGAAGAAACCCAGTCCTATTCTCAATCTGAGATAGGTTTGTCTGATAAATTAGAGAAAAAAAAGTCTGTGGTTGCTGAAGAAGGTCGCAAGCCTGATTTGAAACCCCTATGTTCTCTGTTTTACGATAATGATTTTGAACAAAGTGAGTCATGCTCCATTTCATGAGGATTAGTAGTGATGAGTTTTCACCTATTCCCATTCATCTTCTTAAATACTAAAAGCGCTTTGTTTTCTTCTTTTCTATGCAGGCAAAGAGGATATATCGGAAAAGGCTAGTATAAAAAAAGGCACGGTGAAAATTACTAAAATATCATCTGTCTTTTTTGATTCTAGTAAAATCACGAAAAAGGGAGATGGAAAGAAGCCTACATTGGATAATGCAGAAGTTGGTAAGGCTAGCTTGCAAGCTTCAACCATCAACTCAGGGGATCCTGGCAAAATTAGAGTTAAGGGAAAGGTTAAAGAGTTTATTAAAATTTTCAACCAGGAATCATTAGTAAAAGCAGAGTCTAGTGTCGTGTCCCCCAGTCAGAGCTCTAGATGGAAAGAGATAGGCATAGCCAAAGCAGAGAAGGAAGTGAATTTTAGCAAGACTGAAACAGATGAGAAAATTCACAGGCCCAATGGGCACACGAAGAAATCAATGCCTGGTGCTCCTATTATGGTAAACTTTAAATAGTTTGATTCCACTCTGGTTCACATTAGTGGTTTAATTTAACATTTACCAGATACAAGCATCAAATATATTTCCTCAACGGGTCTTAAAATTTGAATGTTTTTTGATAATCATTCAGGTTGATGAATATCTCCAAAAGTCAGAGAACCAATATTCTTCCATAAAGAATACCAACCATTTGTCTAATGGTTCTTCCAGACTGAAGGATACTGGTTAGTCTAATTTTCTAGATAATTTATTAGTACATATCATCTGGGACTAGGAGGTGAGAGCTGCACAAGGATTTGCAGTGTCATATCCTAACATGAAGTGAATTAGGACGAGCTGATCCGGCTTCTAATCCGTTTACATCTCTTTTTTTCAATGAAACTATGCCAACATGTGGGCTTCTAACAAATTTATGACAAGCATAAGTTGAGATGCAATAATCCATTCTTTATATTAAGTTGACATTTTCTCGGTTTGCTGTTGGATTTTTTTTTTTTAACCGAACTGAACTATGTTGCTATGCTACCTATTTGATTCATTCTTTTTCTTTTCTTTTTTCCTTCATGGCATTTAAGTACTAATTGTTGGGAGGTATGATATTAATGCATGCATGTACATTTTTTTTACAGCATCAATACCTCATGATCCAAAGGTGGTTGTTGGAGATCTAAATGAGTCCTTTGGAGAAAACTTTCAGGTATGCAATTTATCCCTAAAGAAATAGATTCCACATGCCCTTATTAACTGTTTTATCATTCTCATAAAGCAGCCCATAGATAATGCTAAGTCATCTAACTTGAATACATGAATCCTCATGCCATATAAACATCTATTAGTATAAAGAAATTAAACTTTTTCTCTTGAAGAATGCATATATTTGGTACAAGAGCATATATTCGTAAGGTCTAGTTTGAATTTGAATTCTGACAAGCTTGCTTGCTTGGGCTATCGACAGGTAAAAGAGATCACGGAAGATGAGAATAAACTGCCACAAGCTAGCATTGATCGTGAAGATATCCAGGTGCTGTAGTATATGCACAGACAAACATGTTGCTTTCAATTTTGTTAGGAAGCAGTAATATTGAAACTTCAGGTGGTGCAGGCCATTGATGCTAAAATACGACAGTGGTCAAATGGAAAGGAAGGAAACATACGCTCACTGCTGTCAACTTTACAATATGTGAGTACAGCATATTGGACACTGCCAATTCTTTTCTGGAAATTCCTTTTTCTTTAATCATCTCATGTCAGTGATAAGTTGAAGTAATATTTCCTTGAAAACGTAACTTATGGTGAAGGAAAGGGATTTGCTCAGGGGAAATGTAACCACCTGTATATATCTACTACATGGTGGTCAGCTTCTTGTTAATGTCTGCAACATGGTCTTTTGTAACTCTCTCTGTCTCTTTTTTCATTCTTTACTCTACTTTTCTTTAAAAAAGAAATTGGTTGTTACCCATGACGTCTAATGATATAATGTGTAAGTTCAGGCAGTAACGCTATTCTCTCAAAATACATGCTGTTCTGTATGCACTGTCTTCATTTCTTAAAGACTAATATTCGTTAAACATGCAGGTTCTTTGGCCTGATTGTGGGTGGAGGCCAGTTCCTCTTGTTGACATAATTGAGGGAAATTCAGTGAAAAGGTCCTATCAGAAAGCTCTACTCTGTCTACACCCAGATAAGCTTCAGCAAAAGGGTGCAGCTTCTCATCAAAAATACACAGCAGAAAAAGTTTTTGATATTTTGCAGGTATATGAAGTTCTGTCATAACTGCTTTATTTACTGACAGATGCTTGTTTCGTCTCAAGGGGAATTTGTGTTGGTAATATTGTAGAGTAATTATTGCTATAATTGAGCACCATTTGTACGCTTCATAGATTATTGACTTGATGTCAGATGATTAGTTTTTTGAGTTCTGACTATCCTGCATGCCTCATTTTAAATAGGATCTGAGATTTCTGAGACGAATATAGGCAACCTGTTCTTACAGAAATTGAAGTTTCATAATCCTTATGTTTCTAATCAGTAGAGTGTTACATTTTTTACTCAAAAATCCAGTTCCTTTCCAAGAATTATGCGCATGGATTGATCAACCTTTGATCTGTATAATAATTTGGCTTGTTAATAATTATCTCTAGTCATTTTAGAATAATGGAATAATCAACCTATCTTTTTTGATATGTTTGGTAACAAGTTTTCTTGAAAATCTTTAGCTGCTACTGACAAAAAGATGGTTGGTAAAGCATTGCCATGTGCTTTGTTAACTTTGAAAATTGCAAGACATTTTTGCTTTCTGCATGTGGCCTATGTTGTTTTCGACAGGAAGTAGACAAACCGGTTTTGTGGTGATTGTAAGTTTAAGCTGTACTAACTAAGTTTGTGTATTGGCATACAGGACGCATGGACTCATTTCAACTCACTTGGTTCGATGTGATCAGTAAATGACCAATTACATGTATGTCCACATTGATTCTTTATAAGATCATCAGGTAATTATCATTTTGGAATTGTACAAAGCAAAACCAGGATGTAATTCAAACAGCATTTTGAGAGTGTGTATAGGCTATCTATCTATGTTTGTTTTCTGTAGTATTCAAATTGCCGCATTTGATAAATCACAAAGTGCTTCCGGACACTTTCATCGCATTTGTCATATTGTCTTCTTTGGAGCACGTTGAAATTTCCATCTATTCATCTGATGCTACACTGTATTATGAAAGTTTGCCCTGTGGAGAGAATGCATATTTAACTTAACTCTTGTATTTCCTATTGAAGTAAATTTTGAAGTTTTAAGAGTATGAACAATCATGACAAGACATTTACAAGTGAAAACAGACTCATGGGCACTAGGCTTAGGTCCAGCCTTAACCCTGTCAAGTGGCAATTACACAGTACACACATTGACTATTTAACCCAAGAGTATTTAGAACGGGCCATATCGACCCGGTAAAAGACAATTTAACGTGAAAGGTCTTCACTCTTCAGCGACCAAGTAAAAACTTAATGCCCACTGGCTTTGGTTATTTAAAATTTGTCACCTCAAAAGAATATAAAGGTGTTAGGTGAATGAAATTCGGGTAATTTTTTCGTGATTAGCGTTTATGTGTTTGTTTACAACCCTGTATAATGATGAAAAGTTTGAAGAAAGGGCCCTTCTCTACTGCATTCCAAATTCCAAAATTGAAAATATTTCCCTCTCTGTCTCTAATTTTGAAATGAAATTGTCCTTTGTTTAGGTTTCAGATGTGTTCCCTTTGAATCACAAAACCAATGTCTTAAATGTGGCAACTGTGTCTGACCTGTATCTCAGACTCAGAGTCGGTTTACTATTTAACAAATAAACTCCCTCCCTGTATCTATAATTTAATGTCTCTATTCTCAATAATAGCAATAATAGAGTACAGATCATATTCTATCAATAATTTATAATTAATTTAATTTAAGTTCTTCACTGAGTCAAAAAGAGAAGCCATTTGTGTCTAAACCATAATTATTATGATCTGCACAGAGAAATGGAAAAGCTTTGACTGCAAAATTAAACAACAAAACAAAGGCAAGTAAGACCAAAAACAAATCAATCAATCTGATGAGATAAAGGGTCCCACGTAAAAGTTGTTTTGGCTCGATGTGATCATTGGCTGTGACTGTGTAGGATCATGGAAGAGAGTGCGTGGGTAGAAGTCAGAAGAACAACTGAACCACCATAACAGGCAACAGCTTTATGCGTACAACACGCTTTATTGTCGTTTTCTTAAGGTACCGGTACCGGTACCAGTCTTCTGCGTATTAACATTCTCATGTCGCCCAAGTTTTGCTAGAGGGACATAAAAGAACCCACCCCAAAATTTGCTAGTAACAGTAATACTTGATTTCAAGGTTTAATGTTCTTTGCAAATCATTTAAATGCAAGGATGTAAACATTCCAGATTCATTTCTTATACAACATTTGCGGCATAAATTTTACAAACCAATAAAACCCCAACTTTTTCTTTTATTTCTCGTATTGAAGAGTTTCTTTCTGGTACTGTTTGACCAAATTTATGAGCGGTGGTGGTTATAGCCTTTATAGGAGAGGAAAAGATAATAAGTGATGACACAA
>WYDK02000006.1:1938951-1952224 GCA_009867345.2 Toxicodendron radicans
AAGTCCCAAATACCAGCATGCATTAATGATCTTGGTGCTTCATCCTCCGCGGGACAAGAACCTGACACAGATTGTAACATTTCAACAAATGAAAGCATTGTCATATAGTAATAGCATAATCTCCATCCAGATATATTCCACTAGGGCCACTTGGAAGTTCGGATGTGTGCTCATGAGTGTGTCAGTGAGTATGTCTGAACCCACTATTAGGCACTGGTAACAAAATATGGCCTGCTAGAAACAATTAACTTTTTTTTGGCTAAAGTATCCACAAAGACATCAAAACAATCGAGGGAGGAGGAACAATTCTACACAAAACAACAATAGGAGAATCTGCTTATAATAATCTTCCCTCTCCTGTCCCAAAAGAAAAACAAAGTATACAAAAATTAACCAAAAATCTCTTCTTAATTGAGATTGAATAGATGATGAGGAGTCTTGAACTTCCTTCAAAACCGAAATCCACAAAATGCCACTAGTATGGCGTGCTACAATGTTAAGAGTTGCACCAGTTAGAAACACATCAATCTTGTTCTGTCTTCAATCCTGTACACATCATTGAAATAACTTTTATCATGAAGAATTCACAAGTGCCCATTTATAAGTCCGAGATTGACGACATACAAGGAAATGATAATTCCTAAAAGGATAAGAATCAGCGTTTTATAAGAAAGCTGATATCGTTAACTTTATCCAATTAAAAAGAAGTCTTCTGTTCCATTTTCATTCTTTTTAATCTGAACTTTTAAGCTCGCCAAAGTTTAAAACTGAAGGTAGTAACGAAAACTGCAGTACATACCAGATCACTTCTTTGGAGCATGACTGCTGCATGATCCAGCACTGTCTTTGCAAAGTTGTTAACAAAAATCACTCTTACACCTCCTCTCTCTTTAAATTCGTGGGGTCCCTTCAAACATAACTTTATCACATTTTAAGAAAGATGGCATACATGTTGACATCCTTCATTTTCTGCAAAGAAAATAAACAGCACAGAAACTTGATGCAGATGATTGCTATATATAATAGAATGAAGAATATTTACAGATTCCAAACAGTTTAAGCATACAGATAAAAATTGAAAGCCAAAGCCATTTTTACCTTTGCACAAGAGCCAGAGTGTGAGCTTGTTCATGCAAAAAATAGTTTCATACTACCAAGTTTTAGATTGCTCATGCTAAAAACTTGTTCATACTCCGAAATTAGTTCCAATTATAAGAAAAAACAAGTAATTAGGCTTCCACACTACCTTCTTCAGACATAGCACTCAGCAGTCAAAATTTGGGACCAATCGAATGATTATATCCTGCACCATGTGAATAATCTTTACTTGGGGAATCTTGCAAACAAGAAGTAAATACATCTGTGCTTCTGATGCCCATTACCTGGGGTCTTGATGATCAATGAGAGGTACAGGGGCTCCTATCTCAGAGTTTGAAAGTCCAAAGGCAATGGCCAAACTCTAAATCATCCCCACAAATGACATAGTCCATTGATAATTCATCAACAAGCAGCTTCAGAAACATCACATGAGTCAGGCAAAGCAGCAGACTCTGTCATCTCAATTGGTTTATCATAGATAACACTAGATGGGAAACAACTGAAATGCATCATGTTATGAAGCTTGGAGATCTTCTTTACATCTCTGCGTTTAACACAACCTAGGACCAACTTAGATAACATGACAAGATTTTGATCCACGCCTGACTTAATCATCTGACCTAAAAGCTTCATTGATTTTTCTCTATCTCCTTGCTCACAAAGTGCTTTTATCAAGGTAAAGTAGGTAATAACGGAAGGAGCTATCCCTTCTTTAATCATTTTGCATTTCAAATTAAAGGCTTGTTGGGTATTACCAGTTTTACAGTAACCATCAATCAGAATATTATAGGTTATGACATTAGGGGACAACCCTTTCCGGTGAAGTTTGTGGAAAAGCCTCAGTGCTCGGTCCAGTTTTCCTGATTTACACAAACCGTTTATTAGAGCATTGTATGTGGCAATGTTTGGAACGAGACCCCTTTTCAGCATTTCATCCCGTAACTTGAAAGCTTCAGTGACATCACCAGCAGTTGCATAGGCATGAATCAGGGTACAGTAGGTAAAATTGTCTGGAGTAAAGCCTGAAAGCAACAAAGCTGAGAAAACACTTCTTGCATCATCAACCTTCCCAGACTTGCAAAATCCGGCAATAGCTATATTGTACACCACATTGTTGGGCATATCGAAACTTTTGGCACTTTCATCAAGGGAGTCAGCAATTTTCTGAGCATCCAGACTAATAACATCGGCCTTGAGGAGTTTGAGATGTGGAAAAAGATTAAAATCCACAATTTTCAGCAGAAGCATATTTGCTTCATCAATCCTACCAAGTCCATACAGGGTGCTCACAATTTTGCTGCACATAATCACATTGGAGGCAAATCCCTTTTCTATCATCTCGAAATATACACTAAAAGCTTTATCCAGCATCCCTACATCACACCAACCAATAACAAGGGCCCCATAAGTTACAGCATTAGGTGATAACCTTGAAGTCTGCATTTCAGCGAGAAGATCCACCACTTTACTTAATTTCCTAGACCTAAAGGCTCCACTAATAAGAGAATTATACATTTCAATGGAAGGAAAAACCGCTTCCCTTTCCATCACATTTTTAATCTTAAAAGCTTCTTCAATATTTCCAACTTTACAATAGCCATCACTCAGGATTCTATATGTTAATTTGTCAGGCAAACATCCCAACTCCTTCATCCTGTCAAAAATCTGCTGTGCTTCAATCATTTTCCCCATCTTACATAATCCATTAATCATTGTATTGAAAGCAATTGTGCATTTGGAGAAACCCCTGGCTAATATATTCTTCCAAAGTCTTAATGCCCCATCGAGATCTCCCATCTTGAATAAAATGTCAAGCAGAGTACAATAGCCAACCACATTAGGAGGCACACCTCTTTTCAACATCATACACCACAGGTGCAAAGCATCATCAAAAGCACCCACACGACACAAACCTTTGAGAAGAGTATTATAAGTAATAACAGTTGGCGGGATTCCTTCACGAAGCATCTCATCACAAAGCTTGAAGGCCTCACTCATATTATGTAATCTGCAATACCCATCCAGAAGTGTATGATAACTGAACGAATCTGGCCTTAAGTTCCAATCTACCATACATCTTAACACTCGTTTTGCTTGACTAATTTGACCAAGTTTACAGTAGCCATTAATTAAAGAGTTACAAATAAGCAGATTCATCTTCAACCCTGCCTTCAACATCTCATTCCGAACCCTATCAGCATCCTCAACTTTACCTACTCTACAATACCCATCTATCAGAACCCCATAAGCACATTCATCGACAACCACATCCTGCTCATCATTCATTCTTTGAAGTACCTTCTCGGCTTCCTCCATTTTACCTTGTTTGCAATAACCCTTAATCAACAATGTATATGTAACCACGTTTCTCGAAATCCCCTTTTTACACATCAACTCTAACACCTCTTTTGCACCCTTAATATCTCCTAAACCAACATATCCATCCATCAAACTATTGTAAGTCACCACATTCAACTCGAACCCCAGATTCTCCATTTCCTTCACGAACTCCACAGCCTTTTCCACCCTCTTCTCTTTAGAATACGCATTAACAATTATTGAACACGTAAAAACATCCGGCACAATCCCAACTCTAATCATTTGCTCATAAACACGTAACGCAACAAACGTTTCATTCTTTTTAACCAAATTACTCAACAACGAATTACAAGACCTCAAACTTGGGACACGGCCATACTTTCCCATATTATCGAACACGTGCAATGCATCCTTTAGCATGCCTCTCTCAGCATAAAATTTCAATATCATATCAAAAACAAGAGGCGAAAATGTAAATTCCTTATAAACCTTAACGAGCTCATCCCAAATTAAGAACCCTGAATAATTATTCCGACATAAGCCAACCAATTCGTATAAACACTTTCGGGTTTCATCGTACATTCGAGCACGTGACAAGATGTGAACAATCTTACAGTAAGACTTAATACTTGGCCTGAAATTTTGTTGCTTTGAAGCTAACTCAAAAAACCCCAAGCAAGCCTTAGGATTTAGTCTTAGTTTCTGCAGCACTGAATCGAGGAGATCATCTGAGTAGTCAAAAGAGAGGTTGTTAAGGGCCTCGTAACGGCCCAGGACAAGGATACGAGTAATCCGTTCGATCAATTCGGGTTGGGTTAGCTTGTATTCGTGGCGGGGCTTCCAGTGGAGGAAACGGCGCGCGTGGAGACGAGAGAGATGGTGAAGAGTGGAAAATGGAGAGTGCCTGAGCATTGTAGGCTAGAAAATTTTGATATTGTAGTTGCTGTTGAAGACACTGCATCATAACATCGAAAAAATTGTCAGCCATTAGTTCTGAAGCGACGAAAGCATTTTGAAGGTGCTTTGGGGACAATAAGTAGAGCAAGTGAAATGGTGCTGACACTGTTCTTACTAAACGTTCGTTGTCAAGAGTTTACATATCGTTATGCCCGTAAAGTTTGTTGAGTTCTTGTTCTTATTATGGGCCTCATATTCTAGGACCCATAGCTCCCCTAAAGACAACTTCCTGCATCCACCAAGCCCACTTACACAAGTGAAACCTTATGACAAAGAGAAGAGAGAGATATGAGAGTAATTGACACGGGAGATGACGAAATTTGCTGATTACACGTTTTTTTTTTTTTTTGGTACACTGATTACACATTTCTGATACTCAATTGTCAACAAATATTGAAACTGATTACGTCCCTTTTAACTTTTCATACGAAGATCTTTCATCTTTTAGGGTCTAAGCAGGTTTAACTGGTGTGAATTGGTAAATGGTGGATGAGAAAAAGAAGGCTACATCTACGCAAATAGTCATCCTTGATTCTTCCAGGAAATTTCCTTCTTTTCTATTTCTACTATATCTGCACTGTCAAGGAAATAAGTTCAATCATCCACTCACTCTCTATCCATAAATGGCCCAGAAGAGTCAGGAATTAAAGGAAACCAAATACTTTCCTATCACTTTCCGCTAATCAATAAAGCAACCAACTTTGTAAGATAGTCATCGTCTCAAGTGTCGCCCATCACTTTTGGAAAAGCGAAAACCTGCATTGTTAAGCAAGGCCTTAACCTTTTGTGCATATATTGAGTTACCATGCAATTTCTGCCGAGACTCCCCCTGACTTTTATTCTCCAAGTTGTGCAAAGCTCCTCTTCCTAAGGGGTAAATAGTAAAAGTATGCTATCTTTTTTTTCTTCTATATATATAACCATACATTGTTCTTTGTATCTGAAAACCAGTCAATAATGGCAGCTGGTAGCTCCAAATGGTTTTCCAATAAGAGTTTGAAGCTTATAAGACTCCCTCGTCTGCGCTCAAAATCCAGGTCCTCAAGCTCTACAACATCAACTCCCCTTGTTTCACCCAAAAAAAACTCCAAAGAAGAGCAGCTTCAGCAAGTATTTCGCCACTTTGATAGTAATGGAGACGGAATGATTTCATGCGAGGAACTTCGATCATACTTAGAGTCTGTAGGTGAGTCCATGTCACATGATGAAGTTGAAAGGGTTATCAAAGATTTTGACGATAATTGCGACAACTTATTAGAATTTCAGGAATTTGTCCGATTAGTGGACGGTAATAATAATGAGGCAGATGATGATGATGATCTTAGAAGAGCTTTTCAGATGTTTGAAGCTGACAAGGGTTCGGGGTGTATTACACCAAGAGGATTGCAACACATGTTAAATCGTTTAGGAGATGTGAGATCACATGAAGACTGTGTTGCAATGATTCGCGTCTTTGATCTTGATGGTAATGGGGTGCTTGATTTCCATGAATTTCGCCAAATGATGGCTGCTCCTTAACAACTCATTCTACCGTCTTTAGTTCAAGATTTTTATGTGAATCATATCGGTGTCTACCTATTTTTATTTGAATCAATATATTTACCTATTTTCTGAGCAAACTGACTACTACTTCTGATGAAATACGTTAGTAAACCAAAGTTAAGTTTGTTAAGCATGTAGATTTATAATTGAAAAATCTGATGGATTATAGTTTAATGCAGAAACATGTACATGCTCCAAATAGATGTGATTAAAAACAGTAAATGTTACTTCAGTTTGAGAAATCACCTCCGGGAATATTTGATAAATTATAGGAGTTAGATGAAGATTAAAAATGAACTTTTATATAATTAAAAGAATCAAAATCACGAATGCGGTGGCGACAACATAGCCACAAGGCACAAAAAATCAGTAACTCTTAAGAAACTAATCTACAGAGAGTTGATTCCTACATGCTGGGGCCTCGGGGTTCAACTGTGTCAAAGGAAAAAGAAGTAGAGTGAAAGAATGTTAGATACTTGTACAAGTTCAGTATGGAAATCTCCCAGTCATGCGGATATGATCTAGGGTCCTCCCAAGCCCATATTTATGTACTGCCACCTGCCCTGCTCTGAATCCATCTCCATACACTGGGGAAGCATCTGATACGATCTGGTGCTTAAAAAATTCTCCCAGCTTTCTCTCAAATTTCGATCTTGTCTGCCTCCTTGAATTTCTGGAGGATGAGGTTGATGCAACATTATTACCTGAACTGGACCTGAGCTGAGCATCTAACCACATGTGTGCTAAAACCTGACAAATACCTTCCTCAACATCTTGATTCAGAGTTCGGAAACCTTACAAACAAACAGTATATAAATATTAGTGTCTCCGCAATGCATCAAAATAAAACATCCAAAGTTTTCATATGTTAGTATCGTTTGATTGATTGAATGAACTGTGAAGTAAATATGAGGCACAAAATAAAAAAAATAAAAAAATAATTGGAAGATTATCCCCTGAAATTTTGATGTCAATTTTGTAAAAGGAAATACAGACACATTTTAAATTCCATGAGATGGGATAAAAAGTACCTTGAAGTCGCATCCAAGCATGCATCATCTCATGAGCTAGGATTGACCCGGTAAGTAATCTGTGTAAACAGAGATTTCCAATTGCAGATCAAACACCGGCCAATAATTACAATTGCAAAAACTCATACATCTCATGACTAATCAATAAAAATTGCAGAACTAATGCAGCAAGGTTGAACATATAAAAGGAAATAGAGACACGGAAATGCATGAGACGTACAACGGTTTTACAAATTCGCTCTCATCTCATATCAACAATTTAGATTGACAAGCATGTAATAGTGTGCGGGAGCATGTGCGTGTGCTCTGTCTGGGTGGGTGCCTCGGTGGGTGCCTGATTAGACCTTTAATGACTCTTAACAACCTATTTGCAGCTAACCATAGCATCATCCAACAAAATAAAGTAGGACATTCAAACTGTCACTCCATTTTAGTATTAGGGGGCATAGACAAACAGAAAATGTAACATTCTCTCATGCAATCAAAATATCAAGTAATAGAAGTTCCTTTCTGGAGACCCATAACATTTCATGTCTACCAGATATGAATTTCCCATTATCTCGTCAAGAGAACTGTCATTGCCATCACAACCCTTTTATTCCCAATTCCACAACATTTAAGAAATAAGTACATTTTTTTTTTTATATTTTGAATTATTTGTACATTCCTGAGTGTTGTGCAGATCACCTACTTTCTACTACAAATACTAAAGAGAGTTAAATTACAATACCTTGGAAGGCCATACAGAATCAGAATTGCAGTCACCTCACAGCGTCGTGACAGTTTGTATGGCTCTGTTATCATTTCCATGGGTATGTTTCCTGGCCCAAGCCTTGTTCGCCTTCGAATCTGGAGATTTTCAGGTTTAGTATTATTAAACCTCGAGCCAATTTATATATATAAAGTCCAGTTCACAAAAGAAAGCAAAAGATATAAAATTCTTACTGTGCTGATAGTTTGTTCCTCAGAAAGGCAGAGCCCTCTGGTCTCCGGCATGTGATAATGGCCCTGGCCAATACAAAAAAGAATGTCCAGCTATAAAATTTACAGAAAAGACAAAAATTGTTAACAAATAGCTAATCTACAATGATGAAGAATACAAAAACACATAGTAAACAATTCATGTGCAAGGGCATATCTGTTGGTTTGTTTCTCTGAATTTAATGTGTCAACATAATTTAATCATGTTGATTTTGTATAGGTGTGTAGTACAAACAGAACAATATATAATTAAAGAGACTTACTACCATGTACTAGTTATATGTCAAACAGTATGATTTACTAGATCAATTACAAATTCTAGGAAAAGATAAGGTAAGCCACTTTTAAAGTGCTTAAGCAGTATAAGAAGTAAGCAAAGGTCTGCTGTCAACAATATAAGATATGCCAACCATGACTATTCAAAATTATCCTACATGTCACAGTGATAAGAAGAGTTTAAGACTTTCTCTACATACATTCTTTTCTCCCTCTCTGGCTTCATTTAATGCTTGCCTTTCAACCAATAGTAGTGGAACTTGTTGCTCCAATTTCATATTTAAGCCTTCATAAAATTCTTGTATATCAAGATAAAGGGGTTGGCATGCATTGGTATCCATGATTGAAGAGTCTAGACACTCTAGGCAGAGCTTCCGTCCATCATTAAGGGGAACGTATCCAGTTTCGAGTGGCTGCATATTATGCACAAATGTATCATGCATCAAGTTTTTTATCAGAAAAATCACAAGCACATGCTTCCCTCCAAATGCTAAAAGAACCTGTTCTGAATGAAGATGCATATATTTCACTCAGACTGACCTCCATTCGTTCACAGCTGCAGCATCTTGGAGTGCCATCATGTTCATGAGAAGGGCAGTACTTCTGGGACCAAAAGGGGTGTGCCCTATATTCAATAAGACCAGCAGGGTTTGTTGGAATCTGTCAAAATATATAATCCAGAAAGACCACCAACTGATGATGAGTGATATATACAGAGAGAAGTGCATTTACATGTCTTAAATTTAACATCTCAAAAAGAGGTAAAATCAGAACTGAATATGAAGTGCATAAATAAGGCTTTCATAATTTCCATGAATCTTGTGATGAAATATCCCAATTGTTGCGTATGAGGTCAAAAACCATCATTATTCTATAACAAGATGATGTCTATTATGAACACATGCATTGCAACTGACATTTAAATACAGTTCTACATCAAAAAGAATTAGCTGTTGCTAGTAGGGATCTATCACATATATCTGCAATCTCTTCTTCCATTGGCCATTTCTAAGTTATTAGGACAAACAACTTAAAACAAAATAATAATAAACAGAATATTTTCTTGTAAGAGACAAACTTACAAAATGCTTGCAAACATCACATTTTGGATGGTACTGCTCCTTGTAGCAAGATTTATGATAAGGGTAATTCCCAGACATAGAAAACTACAGGAAAATGAACAAAAGAAACATTAGACACCATACATCACATACTATAAGAAACCTACCAAAAATACATAAATAGAAAAACAATAATCGGTCAGAAAACAAGTACTTCAGAATACAATTAGGACTAAACTTTTCACCTCAATATCAGAAATTGGTAGCTGACAAGCATGACAACGGAAACATTCTGGATGCCAATATGCATTAAGGCAATTCAGAAATCGTCCTTGACCAATCTCAGCATTGCAACCAGCACAGATCCTACCCAAGAAAGATATTCTTTAATCATTTTTCTCGCATAAGTGCCTGAAGGAGATAGCAGTGAATTGGAAAGGAGTGGAGCTCCACAGGAAATTTAGGATACAACAGCAGACAGTACGAAGTCAGGAATGGTTGAGGCCAAAAAAAAGCAACCACAGTATCCCTCACACACATCATTTTCACCTAGAAGGGTTTTGGATCAAATTTTTCACAATCTAAATCCTAGGTTCAAGTTTCATAACTGGCATACTCAAGCATAGAATCATTTACTTATTACTTCCCCAAAAATACAAAGCCTATTAGCAATTAAGACCCCTTTTAAAAGCACTCATCCATAAGTGCAAAACCAAGGTGCCATCAGATTTAGTGGTATTAGAATGAGCTAATGTAATTGATCACATAATTCATACATACCTGTACCCTGTTGGAAATTGGAGTGGCATGGGGAGATACGGATGTACATTTTCATGCCTAGGAGGAGATTCAAAGTTCAAGCTTTCTTGTATAGCTCTTGCAAGTTGTTCATCCTCTTCCAATTGAGATCCCCTGTCTATTCAAAATATTGTAAAAAAATTAATAATTAAACTGTAGCAAATTCAATTGTAAAATATAGAAATTACTCAACATAATTGCTTAATGCCAATATGCTGGCCATATTATATACATCAAATGTTTGGCACATAACAACCCGTAAAAGTAATTTCCAAAATAGGAATTAAGAAAATGCGAATGAATTATATTCCCATATATAATGATTGCCCAACAAATTTGATGAAGCAGTGATGCATGGCACAGACTGGGTTCAACATATTGTCACCAGAAACAGATGGAACACAGTGATTGGGTCTTTTAATTTCTTAACACAACTGGAAGTTCTTCCTTGATTATTTCCAGTCACAGCATCCAGAGAAAAGAGAAAATGTACATCCTTATAACAGACGATGGAGCATTTATAATAACATGTAATACCCATATACTCACCAATCACCCTTTCTCCTTTTTGACATTCTTCTACGAGGGATAGTGCAATGGCACGATCTATATCTTCATTCTCTTGCTGGGACCACACATCCTAAATTTGAGATTCCCGAAAAGTTATATGTTGAGTAAGAGCATATCAGACATCTAAGAATCTAACTTAGCTTAAGCAGTAAAGAGATATTACTAGATGCAAGAAGCATGCACAAGCACAATGAAAGGACATTAAATCCCATCAAACAGATTATAGGTATGACATGAAAAAGAAGGAATGTATGTACTTACCCCTGAAGTTGAAGGCGCATAGGAATTTGGCTCTTCTTCATAATTACCACGATAACGCCCTTCCGAAATTCTGTGGCTGGAGCCTTTAAAAAATTTGTTAAGCCAACCCATAATGTATAATGTTATCTGCTCATAGTCAATGAAGTTTTTACCTGTACATGAAGCAAATCAACAAAATAAAAGAAATGAACACAAACGAAGCACTAGACCCTTAAATATTTCCGATAAGTCTAAGAGATCACCACAACCTTTAAAGTTTAAACCTAAACCTTAAACCAAAATACTTGTCAAATATTGAAAACCATCAAAAAAAAACTTTTTTTATACATGTGAAAATTAAAGAATGACAATTAACTCATGGGACCCAAAAAAACATCATAAATTTTCCACCAGATTAACATAAAAAAATCAAGCTCAGATAGCATAAGAAAAAAAATTGAAGACAAAAAATCTCAGGCAAGCCATCCATGTCTATGAAACTAAAGTCAAATTTAGTTAGAAACGATTGAGAAAAATAAACACCATCAAAATACAGAAATATATAGAGCTATAGGGCTATCATAACTGGAGTATACTTTCCATACATTTAAACAAACTAAATTTCATGTACATTTCATGCACAGTCG
Source organism: Toxicodendron radicans (assembly GCA_009867345.2). Taxonomy (NCBI): domain Eukaryota; kingdom Viridiplantae; phylum Streptophyta; class Magnoliopsida; order Sapindales; family Anacardiaceae; genus Toxicodendron; species Toxicodendron radicans. The sequence goes on from WYDK02000006.1 coordinate 1,950,472, forward strand.
TTTCCCACATTGGAGTAGGGCATTTCTCTTGATAAGCATAAGAAAACAAAACTCTAAAAAAAATATAAAAAAATAAATAAATACACCACCCACCAGGCATTGTGTTGCCCAGAAGTTTAGAGCCACAAAGGAGTGAAAAAAGATTAAAAGTTGTCACAAGCTCAAGATTATATATGAGATAAAAGACAGAGATTCTTCCAGCTCACCATGCCAACAAATTCACGACATGTAGCGTTTTGTTTCAGGCTCTAAAGATAAAAAGACTTAAGAATCAAATAGTGGAAAAATGACTCACCTCTGGCAAATCAAGAACCTGCAACAATGGTAGAAGCAAAACACACCCAGATCAGATAAAGATCCAATTCCCTCAAAAGGCCAAATTTACAGTCTCATAAAGGAAGATAGATATTCTTCCAAAAAAAAAAAATCTATTCAGGAGAGACCCCTTGTACTTTTAAACGCTTTCAATCCAAAGCGGGGGAGAATATATCAGAGCAACAGAAATTTTATCAAAATAAATTGAAGATGATTCACAATGATAAGAAATAGAACGCAAACACGCAAAGCATAGCGGTGTCCTTGAATTGTAAGCCAATTCAAAGTCAAATTATAAGAAAACGTGAAAAAATAAGCGGATAGTTGTGTTGATAACCCAAAAGGGATTGACGAAGAATCATCAAACCCAATTGGGTTTTGACTATTTTTCCTATAATTTGGAAGGCATGTGGGGTCCTCCTAATTCTTCAACAAGAAGGCCCCAACCAAGGTTCTTTGAGGAAAGCGTAAAGAGAAACGAAAGCGATTTTCTTTTTTTCCCTTTTTTATTTATTTTTTGGTACTATTTTATGCAAAGCTGGCTTGAGTTGTTCAAATTGAGCCAGCGGACGTGGGGGTTTAAAGTAAAAAGTACCATAAACAGGATGAAAAGTTCGATGTTATGCACGATCATACAGTTTGAACTTTGAACTACAAGTCTCTCACTCTCTTGCTGTGTCTCTATGTTTCAAAATCAAAAGTTCAAAACATCAATTCTCTAAACCGTTCGCTGAAGATTCCAATGCCATCAAGCTTTAAACTTGTACTAAGAATAACTATCTTCGAATTGTTTTATGATGTTTTGTTCAGGTTTCCACAGGAATTTACTACTTGGATTCTTATTCTTGTCTACATGTTTTTACAAATACCTTATTAAATTATGATGTCAGTTGTACATAAACCATAGTGGAAAATGTCAAAGCGATGAAATATTTATTTATCTTAATATTATGTAATTGACTTTGAATTAGATGATTTTAAAGATGAAACTAAATGTTTCCGTTACGTGAGGCTTGAGTCTTCAGCCGATCCCATCGACATCAGTAGTCGGCCACGTGTTAGTTTAAAATCCAACGCGACTTCTGTTAGAAACTTCTTATGAACACAAACAAAGACTTGTAGTAGTGGTTTTCTGCCTTCCACATTTACGCGGTAAGTCTAACGCCTTTCAATTTAATCACGCTTTAATATCACATTATCACCCATGTTTCACGGGTCAATGCAATCCCTATTTTCCTCTATTTTTTTTAAGCCATCAATAACATTAACATTATTTACATATATATAACATGTTTCCTACGTGTTTTAAAGTTGATTTGAACCGCCACTTCTGTTAGTTTTAACAACCTGAATTTAATCTGGCTCAACTTCTGTAATACTCAGCACACAATTTGGTCATTCCACTTTGATGCTGTTGTTAATTTGTTTGGTGGCAATG
>WYDK02000006.1:1955518-1983758 GCA_009867345.2 Toxicodendron radicans
TATATACTAATCCAGGAAAATCTCTCTTAAGCCCTCCATGCTTTCCATTTCCTGTAGTTTACACCCCAAAAGCAATTAATTAAATTCCAAACAATTACACCGTGACACGGGGTGTCACAAGTTTTCTAGCATTTTTTTCACCAAATAATCATCATGATGGTAAGGAAACTAAGTAAAATGTGGGTTGCTGAAATCTAATGCTAAAACGAGGAGAACCGCTACAGTAGTAATATACTCATTTTCTCCTTTTTTGTGGATAATAGATCACGGTTATTAGCAAATCGCACATTAGTTTTCTAGCATTTTCTTCACCAAATAATTATCACTGTGGTTAGTAAACTACGTGAAATGTGGGTCGCTAAAGTCTGATGCTAAAACGGGGAGAACCGCTACACTGAAAAAATACATATTTTTCACCCTTTTTTGCATATAATAGATCATGGTTATTAGTAAATCGCATATTATTTTTCTAGCATTTTCTTCACAAAATAATCATCACGATGGTAAGGAAACTACGTGAAATGTGGGTCGCTGAAATCTGATTCTAAAACGAGGACAGCCGCAACACTGGTAAAATACTTATTTTCTTCGTTTTTTTATGTATAATAGATCACGGCTATTAGTAAATCGTGCATTAGTTTCCTAGCGTTTTCTTCACCAAATAATCATCACTGTAGTAAGGAAACTACGTGAAATGTGGATCACCTAAATCTGATACTAAAACAAGAAGAACCGCTACACTGAAAAAATACATATTTTTCACCTTTTTTTTGCATATAATAGATCATGGTTATTAGTAAATCGCGTATTACTTTTCTAGCGTTTTCTTCACCAAATAATCATCACTGTGCAAAGGAACCTACGTGAAATTTGTGTCGCTGAAATTTGATCCTAAAACCAGCAAAACTGCTGCCCTAAAAAAATACATATTTTTCCCCTTTTTTTCATATAATAGATAACGGTTATTATTAAATCGCGCATTAGTTTTCTGGCGTTTTCTTTGCCAAATAATCATTACTATGGTAAGGAAACTACGTGAAATGTGGGTTGCTAAAATCTGATGCGAAAACGACCAGAACAGCTACAGTGGAAAAATACCCATTTTACTTAGTTTTTTTGCATATAATAGATCACGGTTATTAGCAAATTGCGCATTTGTATTCTAGCGTTTTCTTCACCAAATAATTATTACTGTGGTAAGGAAACTACGTAAAATATGGGTCACTAAAATCTTATACTAAAACGAGTAGAACCGCTACACTAGAAAAATACTCATTTTCTCCGTTTTTTGTGTATAATAGATCACGGTTATTAGTAAATCGCGCATTAGTTTTCTAGATTTTTCTTCACCAAATAATCATCACGATGGTAAGGAAACTAAGTGAAATTTGGGTCGCTGAAATCTGATGCTAAAAATAGGACAACCGCTACACTGGAAAAATACCCATTTTCTCCTTTTTTTTTTTTGTATAATAAATCAGAGTTATTAGTAAATCGCGAATTAGTTTTCTAGCGTTTTCTTCAACAAATAATCATTACTGTGGTAAGGACACTACGTGAAATGTGGATCGCCTAAATCTGATGCTAAAACCAGTAGAACCGCTACATTGAAAAAATACATATTTTTCACCCTTTTTTTGCATATAATAGATCATGGTTATTAGTAAATCACGTATTATTTTTCCAGCATTTTCTTCATCAAATAATCATCATTGTGGTAAGGAACCTACGTGAAATTTGGGTCGCCGAAATCTGATGCTAAAACCAGCAAAACCGCTGCACTGAAAAAATACATATTTTTCCCCCTTTTTTTCATAAAATAGATCACGGTTATTATTAAATCGCGCATTAATTTTCTAGCGTTTCCTTCGTCACATAATCATCATTGCGGTAAGGAAACTACTTGAAATGTGGGTCGCTAAAATTTGATGCGAAAACGAGCAGAACCGCTACACTGGAAAAATATCCATTTTACTTAGTTTTTTTTCCATATAATAGATCACGGTTATTAGTTAATCGCGCATTAGTTTTCTTCACCAAATAATCATCATTGTTGTAAGGAAACTACGTTAAATGTGGATCGCCTAAATCTGATAATAACCAGCAGAACCGCTACCCTGAACAAATACATATTTTTCACCCTTTTTTTGCATATAATAGATCATGGTTATTAGTAAATCACGTATTATTCTAGTGTTTTCTTCAAAAAATAATCATCACTGTGGTAAGGAAACTACGTGAAATGTGGGTCGCTAAAATCTTATGCGAAAACGAGGAGAACCGCTACACTGGAAAATATCCATTTTTCCCATTTTTTTCATATAATAGATCACGGTTAATAGTGAATCGCGCATTAAGTTTTCTAGCATTTTCTTCGCCAAATAATCATCATTGTGGTAACGAAACTACGTGAAATATGGGTCGCTGAAATCTGATGCTAAAACGAGCAGAACAGCTAAACTGAAAAAATACCCATTTTTCTCCCCTTTTTTGCATACAATAGATCACGGTTATTAGTAAATCGGGCCTTAGTTTTCTAGCGTTTTCTTCACCATATAATCATTACTGTGGTAAGGAAACTACGTGGAATGTGGGTCGCAGAAATCTGATGCTAAAACGAGCAGAACAGCTACACTGAAAAAATACCCATTTTTTTAATATAATAGATCACGGTTATTAGTAAATCGGGCATTAGTTTTCTAGCATTTTCTTCACCATATAATCATCGTTGTGGTAAGGAAACTACATGAAATGTGGGTCACCGAAATCTGATGCTAAAACAAGCAGAACAGCTACATTGGAAAAGTACCCGTTTTACATAGTTTTTTTCTGTTTAATAGATCACAGTTATTAGTAAATCGCGCATTATTTTTCTAGCATTTTCTTCATCAAATAATCATCATGATGGTAAGGAAACTAAGTAAAATGTGAGTTGTTGAAATCTGATGCTAAAACGAGGACAACCGCTACAATGGAAAAATACTCATTTTCTCCTTTTTTTCTAGATAATAGATCACGGTTATTAGCGAATCGCGCTTTAGTTTTCTAGCATTTTCTTCACCAACTAATTATCACTGTGGTAAGCAAACTATGTGAAATGTGGTTCGCTTAAATTTGATGCTAAAACCATCAGAACCACTACACTGAAAAAATACATATTTTTCACCACCCTTTTTTTGCATATAATAGATCATGCTTATTAGTAAATCGCGTATTATTTTTCTAGCGTTTTCTTCACCAAATAATCATCACGATGGAAAGGAAACTACGTGAAATATGGGTAGCTGAAATCTGATTCTAAAACGAGGACAACCGCTACACTGGTAAAATACTCATTTTCTCCGTTTTTTTTATGTATAATAGATCAAGGTTATTATTAAATCGCGCATTAGTTTTCTAGTCTTCTTTTTCACCAAATAATCATCACTGTGGTAAGGAAACTACGTGAAATGTGGATCACCTAAATCTGACACTAGAACAAGAAGAACCGCTACACTGAAAAAATACATATTTTTCACCTTTTTTTTTTTTGCATATAATAGATCACGTTTATTAGTAAATGGCGCATTAGTTTTCTAGCGTTTTCTTCACCAAATAATCATCACTGTGGTAAGGAAACTACGTGAAATATGGGTCGCTTAAATCTGATTCTAACATCAGCAGAACCGCTACACTGAAAAATACATATTTTTCACCCTTTTTTCGCATATAATAGATCATGTTTATTAGTAAATCGCGTATTATTTTTCTAGCGTTTTCTTCACAAATAATCATCACGATGGTAAGGAAACTATGTGAAATGTGGGTCGCTGAAATCTTATGCTAAAACGAGGACAACCGCTACAGTGGAAAAATACCCATTTTCTCCGTTTTTTTTTTGTATAATAGATCACGGTTATTAGTAAATCGCGCATTAATTTTCTACCATCTTCTTCACAAAATAATCATCACTACGGTAAGGAAACTACGTGAAATGTGGGTCGCTAAAATCTTATGCGAAAACGAGTAGAACCGCTACACTGGAAAAATACCCATTTTACTTAGTTTTTTTCCATATAATAGATCACAGTTATTAGTTAATCGCGCATTAGGTTTCTAGCATTTTCTTCACCAAATAATCATCAATGTGATAAGGAAACTACATTAAATGTGGATCGCCTAAATCTGATAATAACCAGCAGAACCGCTACACTGAACAAATACATATTTTTCACCCTTTTTTTGCATATAATAGATCATGGTTATTAGTAAATCGCGTATTATTTTTCTAGTTTTTTCTTCACCAAATAATCATCAATGTGGTAAGGAAACTACGTGAAATGTGGGTTGCTTAAATCTGATCCTAAAACGAGCAGGACCGCTACATATGAATAGTACCCATTTTACTTAGTTTTTTTGTGTATAATAGATCAAGATTATTAGTAAATCGCGCATTAGTTTTCTAGCGGTTTCTTCACCAAATAATCACCACAATGGTAAGGAAATTACGTGAAAAATGGGTCGCTAAAATCTTATGCGAAACCGAGCAGAACCGCTACACTGGAAAAATACCCATTTTACTCAATTTTTTGGCATATAATAGATCACGGTTATTAGTAAATCGCGCATTAGTTTTCTAGCTTTTTTTTCACCAAATAATCATCATTGTCGTAAGGAAACTACGTGACATTTGGGTCGCTGAAATCTGATCCTAAAACCAGCAGAACCGCTGCACTGAAAAAATACATATTTTCTCCTTTTTTTTCGTATAATAGATCACGGTTATTAGTAAATTGCGCATTAGTTTTCTAGCGTTTTCTTCACCAAATAATCATCACTGTGTTAAGAAAACTACGTGAAATGTGGGTCGTTTAAATCTGATGCTAAAACCAGCAGAACCGCTACACTTAAAAAATACATATTTTTCACCATTTTTTCGTATATAATAGATCACGGTTACTAGTAAATCGCGTATTATTTTTCTAAAGTTTTCTTCACCAAATAATTATCACTGTGGTAAGGAAACTACATGAAATTTGGGTCGCTGAAATCTGATGCTAAGACCAGCAGAACCGCTGCACTGAAAAATACATATTTTTCTCAGTGTGTTTGCTTATAATTGGTCACGGTTATTATTAAATCGTGCATTAGTTTTCTTCTCTAAGTACTCATCACTGTGGTAAGGAAACTAAGTGAAATGTAGGTTGTTGAAATCTGATGCTAAAACGAGCAGAACCGCTACACTGGAAAATATCCATTTTACTCATTTTTTTTTTTTTTGCATATAATAGATCATGGTTATTAGTGAATCCGTCAGTAAGTTTTCTAGCGTTTTCTTCGCCAAATAATCATCATTGTGGTAAGGAAACTATGTGAAATGTGGGTCGCTGAAATCTAATGCTAAAACCAGCGGAACCGCTACACTGAAAAAATACATATTTTTCTCCCTTTTTTTGCATATAATAGATCACGGTTATTAGTAAATCGCGCATTAGTTTTCTAGCGTTTACTTCACCAAATAATTATCACTGTGGTAAGGAAACTACGTGAAATGTGGGTCACTGAAGTCTGATGGTAAAACGGGGAGAACCGCTACACTAGAAAAATACACATTCTCTCCGTATTTTATGTACAATAGATCACGATTATTAGTAAATCGCGCATTAGTTTTCTAGTGTTTTCTTCACCAAATAATCATCACTATGGTAACAAAACTACATGAAATGTGGGTCGCTGAAATCTGATGCTAAAACTAGTAGAACCGCGACACTTGAAAAATACCTATTTTCTCCGTTTTTTTTCTGTATAATAGATCACGGTTATTAGTAAATCGTGCATTAGTTTTCTAGCGTTTTCTTCACCAAATAATCATCACTATGGTAAGGAAACTACATGAAATGTGGGTCGTTGAAATCTAATGCTAAAACGAGCAGAAATGCTACACTGGAAAATACCTATTTTACTTAGTTTTTGGCATATAATAGATCACGGTTATTAGTAAATCGCGCATTAGTTTTCTAGATTTTTCTTCACCAAATAATCATCACTGTGGTAGGGATACTACATGAAATTTGGATCGCTGAAATCTGATGCTAAAACTAGCAGAACCGCTACACTGAAAAAATACATATTTTCTCGTTTTTTGTGTATAATAGATCACTTTTATTAGCAAATCGCGCATTAATTTTCTAGCATTTTCTTCACCAAATAATCATCACTATGGTAAGAAAACTATGTTAGATATGGATCGCCTAAATCTGATAATAACCAGCAAAACCGCAACACTGAACAAATAATTATTTTTCTTCACCAAATAATTATCACTGTGGTAAGGAAACTACGTTAAATTTGGGTCGCTGAAATCTGATGCTAAAACCAGCAAAACCGCTACACTGAAAAAACACATATTTTTCTCAGTTTTTTTTCTTATAATTGATCACGGTTATTATTAAATCATGCATTAGTTTTCTAGCGTTTTCTTCACCAAATATTCATCATTGTGGTAAGGAAACTACATGAAATGTGGGTCACTTAAATCTGATGCTAAAACCAGCGGAACCACTACATTGAAAAAATACATATTTTTCTCCCTTTTTTTGCATATAATAGATCACGGTTATTAGCAAATTGCGCATTTGTATTCTAGCGTTTTCTTCACCAAATAATTATTACTGTGGTAAGGAAACTACGTAAAATATGGGTCGCTGAAATCTGATACTAAAACGAGTAGAACCGTTACACTAGAAAAATACCCATTTTCTCCGTTTTTTGTGTATAATAGATCACGGTTATTAGTAAATCGCGCATTAGTTTTCTAGTATTTTTTGCACCATCTAATCGTCATTGTGGTTAGGTAAATACAAGAAATGAGGCCCTTTGAAATCTTATGCCAAAACTAGCAAAACCGCTACACTTAAAATTTACCTTATTTACTCACTTTTTTAGCCTTTAATAGATTACGGTTATGAGTGAATCGCGCAATATTTTTCTAGCGTTCTCTGCACCATCTAATCTTAATTGTGGTTATGTAACTATCATAATCGAGGGTGGTGGAAATATGATGCCAAAACGAGGAAAACCGTTACATTGGCAATTTACCCTATTTACTCACTTTTTTAGCTAATAATAGATAACGGTTATGAGTGAATCGCACATTAATTTTCAAGATTTTTCTGAACCATCTAATCAACATTGTTGTTAGGTAACTAACAGAATCAAGGGTCACAGTAATCTAATGCCAAAACGAGCAAAACCGATACACTAGTAAAATACCCATTTTACTTTGTTTTTAAACCTATAATAGATCACGGTTATGAGTGAATCGCATATTAGTTTTCTAGTGTTTTCTTCACCATCTAATCATCATTGTGGTTAGGTAACTAACAGAATTGAGGGTCGTGGAAATTTGATGCCAAAACGAGCAGAACTGCTACACTTGCAATTTACCAGTTTTGCTCAGTTTTTTAGTCTATAATAGTTCACGGTTATGAGTGAATCATGCATTAGTTTTCGAGCATTTTCTTCACCATCTAATCGTCATTGTGGTTAGGTAACTAACAGAATCCAGGGTCGTGGAAATCTGATGTGAAAACGAGCAGAACAGTTTCACTGGCAATTTACTCTGTTTACTAAGTTTTTTAGTCTATCATATATCACGGTTATGAGTGAATCGCGAGCGTTTTCTCCACCATCAGTTCATCATTGTGGTTAGGTAACTAACAGAATCAACTGTCGTGGAAATCTACTGCCAAAACAAGCAAAACCGCTACACTGGAAATTTACCCTATTTATTCAGTTTTTTAGCCTGTAATAGATCACGGTTATGAGTAAATCGCGCATTAGTTTTCTAGCGTTTTCTTCACCATCTAATCTTCATTTTGGTTAGGTAACTAACAGAATCGAGGGTCATTGAAATTTGATGCCAAAACGAGCAGAACTGCTACACTTGCAATTTACCCGTTTTGCTCAATTTTTTAGTCTATAATAGATCACGGTTATGAGTGAATCGCGCATTATTTTTCGAGCGTTTTCTTTACCATCTAATCGTCATTTTGGTTAGGTAACTAACATAATCGAGGGTCGTGGAAATCTGATGCCAAAACGAGCAAAACAAGTACACTGGCAATTTACCCTGTTTTCTCAGTTTTTTAGTCTATCATATATCACGGTTATGAGTGAATCGAGCATTAGTTTTCGAGTGTTTTATCCACCATCTAATCATCATTTTGGTTAGGTAACTAACAGAATCGACTGTCATGGAAATCTATTGCCAAAACGAGCAGAACCGCTAAATTGGAAATTTACCCTATTTTTTCAGTTTTTTAGCCTGTAATAGATCACGGTTATGAGTGAATTGTGCATTATTTTTTTAGCTTTTTCTGCACCATCTAATCATCATTGTTGTCAGGTAACTACCAAAATTAAGGGTCATGGAAATCCGATGCCAAAACGAGCAGAACCGCTATACTAGCAATTTACCCTGTTTACTTAGTTTTTTAGCCTATAATAGATCACGGTTATGAGTGAATCGCGCATTAGTTTTTGAGCTTTATCTTCACCATCTAATCATCATTTTGCTTAGGTAACTAACAAAATCGAGGGTCGTGGAAATCTAATGTCAAAACGAGCAGAACAGCTACACTGGCAATTTACCTTGTTTACTTAGTTTTTTAGTCTATCATATATCACGGTTATGAGTGAATTGCGCATTAGTTTTCGAGCATTTTCTGCACCATCTAATCATTGTTATGGTTAGGTAACTACCAGAATCAAGGGTCGTGGAAATCTGATGCCAAAACGAGCAGAACGGCTACACTTGTAATTTACCCGTTTTGCTCAGTTTTTTGCCTGTAATGGATCATGGTTATGAGTGAATCGCGCATTAGTTTTCAAGCGTTTTCTGCACCATCTAATCTTCATTGTAGTTAGGTAACTAACAGAATTGAGGGTCGTGGAAATCTGATGTCAAAACGAGCAAAACCGCTACACTGGCAATTTACCCTGTTTACTCAGTTTTTTAGCCTATAATAGATCACGGTTATGAGTGAATCGCGCATTAGTTTTCGAACGTTTTCTGCACCAACTAATCATCATTGTGGTTAGGTAACTACCAGAATCGAGGGTCATGGAAATCTGATGCCAAAACGAGCAGAATCGCTACACTGGCAATTTACACTGTTTACTCAATTTTTTAGTTTATAATAGATCACGGTTATGAGTGAATCGCGCATTAATTTTCGAGCATTTTTTGCACCATCTAATGGCCACTGTGGTTAGGTAACTAACAGAATCGAGGGTCGTGGAAATCTGATGGCAAAACGAGCAGAACCGCTACACTAGCAATTTACCCTATTTACTCAGTTTTTTAGCCTATAATAGATCACGGTTATGAGTGAATCGCGCATTAATTTTCGAGCGTTTTCTGCACTATCTAATCATTATTGTGGTTAGGTAACTATCAGAATCGAGGGTCATGAAAATCTGATGCCAAAACGAATAAAACCGTTATCCTTGAGATCCTTACAAGGCTCTGCATAAAACAAGAGAGTTAAAAAACCCCGTGTCTTAAAGATAGAAACATTTATTATAATAAAATCATTAAAAAGGTTTCAACCTGCTGTGCTATAAGCAACCTCGAGTATATACCACCCTTCTTTACCAACTATCTCGTGAGTCGGCTCTGCACCTTAAACAGAAAAAAAAAAATTTGTATATAAGCAAAATACTTACATACGTTTTTTTTTTAAAGAAAAAAACTCTCTATCTTTTTAATTTTCTTGAAACTCCTTTCTCAATGAAAAGGTAAAATCATACCAGAAATTTGTTGTTGATACATGGCTTCCCTCCCTTTCTCCGAAGGTGGGCAACCAAATGGTAAATGGTAAATAGTAAATAGAAGAAAGTTTAAATGTTAGAGCCTTTTTGGATAATGGTTTTGTATATCTTTGCTTAAAAGGAATCTCCATGTATATAAGAAGTGATTGAGATTTGAGATATACTTAAATGTGTCAACGAGTTGAAGCTATTAGACATATCTCGGAGGATTTATTTATTCATTTCTTACATACTTTTTCAATTGACGTAACAGAACAGCCCTTTCTATCAATTATCTTTTATTTTCGACTGCCTCTGCCTAGGTAATGGTTATAACTTGTTCGGTTTTTGGTGTTTCAAAGTCCCTTGCCGCAATCTCTCTCTTCGTACTCGGCTAAAAGTTGAACACGAGTAATTGTAATAATTATTCGGTTTGGTAGTATATTTGTCACTGGACTGGTCATTTTCTTTTACAATAATTTCTCCAACAACAAGCATTATAAGCTTACCCCCGTTTTGATAATTAGACATACAGTCAGTAAAACACTAGACTGTATCAAGAGATATTAAAATCTAATCTCTAAGCTTACACCTCAACGTCTGCCCCTTCCCTACCAAACACACTTGCATTATCATATTCATCTCTCATTCTTACACAATCATTTTCCTACATGTCTGCTACATTTTAATGTAACTTTTTTTGTAAAAAGTAAAAATAGCAATCTCAGCTTATAACCAAGGAAAACGATGAAAATAAAGGTCCCAACAACAAAGTTGTTCAGAAATTGAAAGAGTCCATAAGCCCAAAGCCAGTATAGCAAATAACCGCCATCAACTAGGGCTGCTTGTTTTCTGCTTGGCCTTCTCAATAAGGGGCTTCAATTGCTTCTTTTCAGCAAGAATTTTGAGGAAGTTAAACAAAAAAGGTATGTAATTGTGCTTCCTTCGGATATTTTCAGTTCTCCACTTCTTGAATTTTTCTTCCTCCATCAAAATCTTCTCAGTAGCACCTTCGATTCCAGCATTCACTTCTGAAAGTGACTGATTAAGTGCTTCAAAGTTGCTTTTATCCACCAGTCTCTCTGATTGCAAGGAAGCCAGCTGCTGCAGGATGCGTTCCCTCTTCTTTTGAAGCTCCTTGAGTTCAGCCGTAAACATTTCTTTCCTGTTTTTTATTACTGCCATGAGATTGAATCTTATCTCACTTTTGGAATACCTCTCAATTCGTTCTTGGATCACTGGCTGCACCATCCGCAACCAATCCACATCACCTTGCCCACCAGGGCACTGACCAAGGCTAATGGGTCCCTCCTTCAGTCCATCTAATTCATACAGTATCCCATCCACAGGTATATAACTTATAAAATGGTACACATCATCATCTTTGCCCACAGTCTTTTGCTCTTCGGGAACAAAAGGCTCAGGCCTTGCGAAACTATTGTGGGCTGCACGTATAGCATCACTATTATTGATAGCCAAACCTTTAAGTTCAGGTGGAAAGTTCTTTGTAAACTCTTTTAACTTTGACAACTCCGGGCCAATGTCAATATCTGGACAGTTCATAAGGATAGACAAGATTGCTTGTGTTGCACAAGCATTATTAATGACCTGTGAGAGCACCACGTCAGTGAAATAAAAGAAAATTTCACAAATTCATTAAGCTCCAGTAGATATGCATTTTATTTTAAACTGACCTGGCTAGCGAAAAACAAGTTGGGGTTAGGATCCTTAATTACAACACGGTCATCCTTTTCCCCTGGACGCCATTTGAAAAGGAAAATCAATCCATATACAGGCCTGAAAAAAACAAAACAAATTTTTATCATGGATAAGAGTTGCCCATGAAAGAAGAAATTTTAATAGCCCCTGGGATCTGAGAACTCACCTAAAATTGTTAAGAGAATCAATGTCCAATGAATACAACTCTTCAACCTGCCACCAACTCAAGGCATCAGAAAGGCATACAAGTTCTGATAGGGGTTGAGATATTTAATATATATTCAAAACAGAACCAATTTGGGGTGATCAAGAAAATACTTATAACAGGACCACAGATAACAATGGTGACAGTAATGGGTCTGGCACCAAGAACAACGTTCTAAATGAGATCACATTTACATGACCATAAACAAGTTCTGTATTACACTACTGTCGCAACCTATTATACTGCTTAACTTGAGCCACCAACTAATGTCAAATATTTGGCTAAATGAACAACCTCAAACACATTGTTGTCAGAGAAATTGTGAAGGGTAATCTTTAACCCCTAATAAAGCCAACAAGGAGATACTGTTAAAAGCAACTTAAATATCAAACAGCAATTATAACCTCCCTAAAACCTAGATGGACTTTGAGTAGCCCACCAGCAAATATGACAATACTTTGTACATAAAAACTTGCATTTTACTTCGGCTCATGCTTCGGTTTTCACTAAGACCAAAAATTATCAACGTATAGCTTATTTGATTATTCCAACTTACCAAACTCCATCTTAACACTATAGTCAAAGCACAAAGCCCAATCACTCAACTTAAAAAGCTTCTCCGAGCTAAGCTCACAAATGCTACAATTGTTGGTTTGCAGGCAGTAGATATATTACATATTTCTCTTTCATAATGTGTACTGATTCAAAGAAACCCATATAATATATACCTGTTATTTATTAAACTAGACAGCGTGTAATACAAAATTATAGTGCCAGGCACTTCAGTCTTCAGTAAAGATTTTATAAGAGGGACTCTAAGAACATCCAGATTGATCAAACTCATATTCTTGTAATTGTTAAGTTTCAAAATATAGGATATTATAGTTCATATTGAAAGACACTAGACATTGTTCATACTGTAAAGTGTATGAGAAGTTCACTTACATGTGGTGATTAAATCTACCAACTCAGATCCCAATGTTATATTCATGAGCTAGGGAAACATTATGAAAAATGGTAAATGCCAAACTTATTAAACAACACATTATAAGAGCAAAATAGTTCTGAAGCACTTGTCCATACACATCTAAATAAACAGCAACAGATGAAATCCACAAAAACAACACATGGCAAGGACGATGAAATGGCAAACATTAGAGAGAAATGCCATTATATGATCAGGAATGTTACCTGCACGCCTTTTACTTGCATTTGTTGTATAAGTTCTGTAAACACACCTGGAATGAAAACACAAACCTTAACAACATCAGGATTCAAAATCAATATGCTAGCATAAATAAAAAAAAAATTGGTTGTGTGCATGTGTCATCAACAACAATAATTGCTAGGGTATGCCATCCATGTGAGCAGTTATGAATATAGCTCAACTATTGATTCTTTCACCCCTTCAAAAGTCTTTCTATCCCTGTCCAATACCTAAACACTACATCCAGCACAAAGGAACAAAACCCAAACCTCTCTGTTATTCCTACCAAACCTTCCACACTAGAAAGATATGGTTATAGAAGTATATGTTTAATTCCAGATACTCCAAACAAAGTTAAACAAAAGAACGAAGCTCCCACAAATTTAAACAAAGAAGAAAGAGATGTTGCATCAACTACCCACAGCTACCCATAAGGTGTAATTGCCACACCAATAACGTGCACACCAGATTAAAGGAAATTGAAAAATGAAGCAGATGAGGCGACTGATAAAACTACACAACCACACATAAGAAATTAGGTAGCTATAACTTCTAAGAAAACAGCAAATAGTTTTGACCAACAAAAATGACAATTATACTAAATTAAAAAAGAATGCTAAATTCCTATCTTTCAGTTGCCTACAATATATCTTCTATTCAGTATCATCACTGATTCGCTTAAATTGAAGGAAAGCAAAAAACTCAAGAAGAAAAGAAAAAAAATGACCACCAATTTGGAAGCTCCTACTAAGAATGCCTTAGGATTCTGCAACTCTGCCATTATTAGAACACTCGAACTGATAGATATTTAATCCTTCCAATGCAAATGAAGTAATTAATTTCACCAGAACACTATACACTGAAAGAGATATTTCACATATAATTTGATCTTGAATCATACCAGGATCAGACTCGATGGTGCACCAAGACATGATTGGGAATTGTGTTAAGCTGCGTAAAGAAAGTCAGGAAACAAAAACTTAGCAATGAAAAAACAAAAGCATGCCACGAACATTTTTACGTAAAAATTGTAATAATTTTTGAAATATCTTAAGAATGTCAAGTTCAAACTAGTACCTCAACTTTTTAAAAATTACTGCAATTTAAACCCTTCTAAAGATAAAATTATCCAGAAGCTAGAGCTACAAAGACCAAAATACACTATGTTTTCAACAGAAATGGCTAACTATTTCTTGAAAAATTCCTTCCCCCTCAAATATTTCATTGCACACTTCAAATTCTACATTACAAAACAATAATTTTCACAAAAGTCTAATCCAAATCAGAAAATTAGGATGCAATTTAAAATTCACAGCAACAAAAATCTCATTAGCAAAAATTATTAAAAAACTAAAACTCTTAACTGTACAAAAAATGAAGAAAGCTAATCTTATGAAAGATGAAGTAGATAAGCCCCAAAGATCAGTGAAGTTTGAACCAAAAACTGAAGTGAAATGTGAGTATAAGATAAAGAAGACAAACAAAAGGTGACAAGGGGAGGCCTAAAATTTTAATTTTTCTATGTTTGGAAACTTGTTATCCCAACCAGATCTCTTTCTACCAATTAGTTTCTTTAAAAAATTATACTATTAATTTAAAACCAGAAATAGTTTAGTAAACCCAGAATATTTTGCAATTGACAGTGAGAAGCCACTAAATCCAGAAATAGAAACCTAAACCCCATTTTTTACAGACTGTTTTCTCGAAGTCATGAAATAACTACGGATGTCAAATTTCCAAGTTTTATCCGAGACTTGACCTGGTCCAGGCTAACAAACAGTATACCCAGACCAGGGTATAGACCCGAGTTTTTGATGTCCCATGTGGTGTTTACTCGGGTTGCAATCTGAGAATATGGACCCAGATTAAATAATTTTCTTTAAAAAAAATTAAAGTATGTATTAAACTACTGTAATATATATCAACCTATTTAGAGTTTGAGGTTTAGTTAAAATACAAATAGATGTTTCTTGCACAATAGTTCATCACAAATTGTGTTTTCATACTTTTCCATAAATTTAAAATAAAGAATATAGCATACAAAGCACACGATCCCGTTAAGCTGTATTTTACCGATTCTGGAGACAAATATGAAGAACTTACAGCCATTCATTCAAGGGTTTGATAAATAATATAAAGTTTTCCTCTAATCATCACCAATATTCGAAATAATCAATACAACCAAGTTTCCTTCAATTATCTTAAGACATAATGTCACATAATTAACTTCCTCAGTTCACTAGAATTCTAATGAAATTCCCTTAGACACCATAACGAACAACACTTCAAATTTAAGTTTCAGATTTACACATATAGGCAAAAAGAACAACGTAAAACTTATGAAAAGTAGAAGGAATAAAAAAAAACACTTTTTTTTACGGCGTAATGTATGGTCCCGCTTGCTGCTGCTATCGGTTTGAGCGCGATGGTTCCGGCTGTAGCCCTTGCTTCGTGCTAGTGGACTGTTGCTTCAAGACTCAAGAGGAGAGATGACCTTCGCTTGAAGTGGTTGATGAGCGTGACTGAGAGTGGCGAGGCTGATTTAGTTTTAGGGATTTAAAATTGCAAATGAATTGGATTTAGGAATTTAAAGAGAAAATACTAGGGTTTAGTGAGCCCGGGCCATATATTCTTTTACACTCGGGTAAATTACATCCGTGGAGAGTTCGTGTAATTGAAATTGATTAATATTAATTAAGAATAATTCTATGCGTATATTATTTTTTATGTGAAAAAAGATTATTAAATTGGAAGTTTATTTTTAATTTAAAATAATTTAATAATTTTTTAATATATAATAATATATAAAAAATTATGTATAAAAATTATGTATGTATCATATAACCATAAGCATTTCTAAGGTAACAGTTACCATTTGAATTTGTTTTTTTTTTTTTTTTTTGGCTATAATTTTTCTTGTTTTACGGCCAGTAAAAGAAACATGGGTCACTTGAATGCAATATGGAATTATATAGTTGAATATCATTGTATTTTTATTCCTCTTTGATCACATAGTCTTGCCACCATCATTATGTGTATATTGCAAATGTGATTTATGTATTTATGTGATTTGTTAAGATAAAGAGAAGGTAAGCATTAGTTTAATTTGGGACTTCTCTTTTTGGGCGTCAGTGTCAATAAAATTATGGGGTACTTCTTTTTGCTTCATACGCCTAAATTGCGTGGGATTTCTTGTTTAATTTTCTATATGTTGGAATAGGTTTTATTTTTTAGAGTTTGGCAGGTACAAACGGCTTGTTTTTGGGCTCCACTAATGATCCAACTATGATAGTTGATCCAAGTAGGAGTAACACCAATCAATCTCTAATACGTCGCTCAAATAGGAAACAAGTTCCACGTCGACGATTTGAGATTGAAGGGAGAATTTTTTTAGTTACTCCACAAGATGAAGAAGAGCCAAGGAATGCAAATGAGGGTCTCAAATGCCCTGCAAAGGAAGAGTGGATGAAAGCAATGGAAGAATAAATGGAATCTATGAAATCGAACCAAGTGTGGGAATTGATTGATTTACCGAAAGGACACAAAGTCATTCGGAACAAATGGGTTCTCAAAATCAAGCGTAAAGCTGATGGCAGTATTGAAAGATACAAAACTCGCTTAGTCGCGAAGGGGTATACGCAACAAGAAGAAACAAATTATGAAGAAACTTTCTCACATGTTGTAAGGTTTACCTCAATCCGACTTATTTTAGCTATATATAGTTGCAAGCATGGATATTGAATTGCATCAAATTGATGTAAAGACTGTTTTTCTCAATGGAGAATTAGAAGAATAAATCTATATGGAACAACCGATAGGTTTCACTAAGGAAGGCGAAGAACACAAGGTGTGTAGACTGTTAAAGTCAATATATGGCCTCAAA
The DNA here is from genome assembly GCA_009867345.2 of Toxicodendron radicans. Taxonomy (NCBI): domain Eukaryota; kingdom Viridiplantae; phylum Streptophyta; class Magnoliopsida; order Sapindales; family Anacardiaceae; genus Toxicodendron; species Toxicodendron radicans. The sequence continues at coordinate 1,972,325 of WYDK02000006.1, forward strand.
TAGTCCTCAGACAGTGGAACATTCGATTTCATAATGCGATAATGTCGTATGATTTCAAAATGATTTATGAAGATCATTGTGTGTATACAAAGAGATCCAATGACAAATTTGTCATATTATCATTGTATGTTGATGATATTCTTATAGTTGGAAATGATATGGGTTTTGTAAAGGAAATCAAAGATTGGTTGTCATTTCATTTTGAGATGAAAGATATAGGTGAGGCTGCATATATCCTTGCAGTTAAGATTTCAAGACATCGTTCAAGAAAATTAGTATCTCTTTTAAAAGAGTCATAACATTAAGAAAATTTTTGAACGATTTCATAGGCAATATTGCAAACCCATAGACAACCTTATCTCAAAATGAGAGACTTTGAGCCGAAGAATGTGTCCTAAGACTCCACAAGAAAAGGAACAAATGAAGAATGTTCCTTATACGAATGCTATTGGAAGTCTCATGTACACATGATGTGCACAAGACCCGACATCTGTTACGTTGTTGGGTTGGTAAGCAGATATCAATCCGACCCAAGACAAGCACATTGGAAAGCAGTGAAAAGAATATTGAGATATGTAAAATGAACAACTGATTACTCATTGTGTTATCAAGGAAATGATTTACATTTGAGAGGCTACACCGATGTTGATTGGGGAGGGGATTTAAATGAGAGAAAATTTACCTCAAGATTTGTTTTCTTACTAAATGGCGAGGTCATATCTTAGAGCAATAAGAAACACTCATGTATTGTCTTATCTACAATGGAAACAGAGTTTGTAGCATTTTCAGTTGCAGTACAAGAAGTCATTTGGTTGAGACTATTCATGAATCATTTGGGAATAACAAACATTGTTGTTAAACTAGTGAAGATAAACTGTGATAGTCAAGTAACAATAGGATACACAAAGGATCCCAAATATCATAGTAAAACAAAACACATACATATCAAATACAACTTTGTGCAAGACTTGGTGACATAAAAAGAGGTAAACATGAAGTACATATCTACGCACAACATGAAGTACATATCTACGCACAACATGGTTTCTGATTCATTTACAAAGCCTATACCGAGAGATACATACAATAAGCATGTTAGATCACTAGGCTTGCATAGATACAGATTTCCCAACAATGTTTACAGTTATCATATTAATATTAATTATTAATATTGTCAATGCTCAATTTGATTTATTATGGAACATACATGAATGAGTTCACTCAACATCTGTACTAATAAGATTAACATTCTCATATAGGCAATCGTCTCCATTACTTTGTGCGAATAGAGATGAGACGATTTTAAGCTCATTATCTAGTTGATAATAGAGAGTCAAGCTTAAAAATATTTAACGCCACTAATAGGAACTCAGTTCAATATCTCAAATAATTGGGCTGGGCAATAGGTCTTATTGGGCTTGGGTAGAACTCACCTTGGAAAACCGGCTTGCCAAGGGAGGGTGCTCAAGCCTTTATAATCCACATGCCACCCATTTCCCTTGCAATTTGGGATCCTAACAATCGCTTAAACAAATAATTAAAATGATGTCATAATGAAGTATGACCATAAGTGATAGATTATCAAATTTATTACTTCAACTGTCTAATTGTCACATTAGAATTTTAATGGATTAAAAGTATGTTGAGTGAACTCAAGTTAGACATTACGTATGTCTGAATTAAAATCTGTACGATATTTGTAAAAAGTAAAAGACATGCACTCCATGGGAATATGAGAAAATGTTGTAGCATGTGATTCATATTACATGTGCAAAATTGTTGACCAAAAAGGGTAATGAAAGTAAAAATCTCAGCTTTTAACATTGTATGAGACCCTGAGATTATAAGAATAAGATCTCAAAGAGTACCCTTATTTCTCTATTCTGTTTCTTGAAGATTTTGTCTAATGGTTGCTATTGTAGAATGTTGCCAAAAGATTAAAATAAATTCAATCTGCTAAGATATTTCTGGAAAAGCAAATTAAATAAGAGTTACAAGAATCGAGAAAAGAGGAAGATTACAATTTTTGGATTATCACACTATAATTACGTGTATTCATCTATGTTTTGCGTGTATTCATCTATGTTTTGCTTTTATATAAAGGCAAAATATAATTATGAATACAACAATTTTTTTATTATAAATAAGATTGTTAGAGAAAGATGTGATAAATAATCTAAGATATTGCATTCAACATACAACTCAAGTTTCATTATTCGAAAAGTTGTATATTTTTAACAAATATATAACTGATATGATCTCGATGTATGTATAATCACACATCATATTTAATAAAGTATGAACCTTGTAGAAGTACATAGAGAAAATAGTTTCATCATGTGTGAATGAGATATTTACAATAACATAAATGTGCATGTATGATCTTGGGAAAGTAATATATGAAATTGCTAACAGTTTTTGACTTTGGTTGCGATAACTTTTTGTTTTAGCGAGCAAAACATATTATCTTTGCTTTTCTATTCTGACAAGTGACAAATTCTTTTAATGATGATGTTCAGCGAGGCATCAGATAAAATAAATGTTTCTGTGATTTAAAATCCAAACACTATATCATTCAAAATCTTTCAAACAGTTTGTCAGGGATCACAATTTTGATTAAATATAAAAGGTTGTATGAAAATGAATTTGTATCATCTCCTGTCATAAAGAAATTGTGCTGCTACAAATGTGGAGTATTGTACCTAAAGTTGGCTGGAATCTGTGCTTCTTTTGTTTGTAAGTTTTGTGCTGATGATTATTTTGCATATGCTTTATGAAGGAAATCTACAGAGGATATAAGGTCTCTTAGATTGATAACTGCCATCAAAATGCCATATCTACCGGATGGTGGATTTGATCTTGAAGCTTATGATGACCTGGTGAATATGCAGATATTAAATGGTGCTGAAGGAATTATTGTTGGTGGCGCAACAGGTGGACAGCTAAAGAGCTGGGACAAACATATAATGCTTATTGTTTACATAGTTAATTATTTTGGTGGTACGATTTAAGTGATTGGAAACAATGGAAGTAACTCCCATCCACCAAGGAAGCAATTCGTGCTACTGAACAAAGTTTTGCTGTTGGTGCATGCTGCCCTTCACATCAATCCTTACCATGGTAAAACTTCTGTGGAGGGCATGATTTCTCACTTTGATAGCGTGTTGTCCTTTTACCATCAAGAACCAGCCAAGATATTCTCCAACGTGTGATTCACACCATGTCATGGAGTCCTAACTCCTAACCTGTCTGCTGTTAAGAAATGTGATGGAAATGATAAGGTTGAAAAGTACAAGGATAGAGGTATTACAGTGTGGAGTGGGAATGATGATCAATGACATGATGCTAGATGGGACCATTGAGCTACTGGCATGATATCTATTACCAGCAACTTGGTTCCTTGGTTGATGCAAGAACTTATGTTTGGAGGAAAGTAATCGAGCTGCTTTTTCAAGAGCCAAACTCCATTGCCTTGAACACGGCTCTGGCTCGGCTCGGGGTTGCAAGGCCAGTTTGCAGATCACCATATGTACCTCTTTCTCTGCCAAAACGGGTAGAATTTGTGAATCTGGTGCAGGAAATTGGGAGAGAAAATGTTGTAGTGGTAGCATCATATCCAAGCTCCTGATGATGATGAGTTGATAATAGTTCATTACTTCTTTTCTGGGTCAGAGTTTTAGTTTGCTTTTGCAGCTACTAGTGTGTGTGTGTTTTTTAACTTGATATTTTGGGTAACCCATTTTTTATTATATAAAAATTAAATTATGATGCCAAGAATTGTAGTAGTAAATAATTGATAGCATGTAGCTATTGAATCTTGTTTCGACGGATTCTCTTGAGCTGCTCAACAGAATTGAATGTTTAGGTTAAAAACAGAGCTTGTTTTAAATTTGCAGAAAGCCCCATCATCCCATATAATTTCGTTGACTTCTTATCCATTGAAATTTCATCTCATACAAATTAATATGAATGCATTTTTAGTGTTTGTGATGTAGATCCTGATCCTCTGAGCAATCTACATAACATCAGATCCAAAAATGTTCATGGTCTATATGTAATGAAAAGCAAAACCTAAATGGTTTGCATATTATTTATTATTACAATTAGCTGTTCCTTTAAACTAACGTATGGATAAATAATTAATTATTAAAATAGATTGATAAACATTGCATTATATTTTCAAAAACAACATGAATGTATAACTAGCCGTTGCGAGTCCCACTCCTTCCTCCACAACGGTCGTATTCTCTCTCTCAGCTCTTAAGTCAAATATAACCGTTTGGCTCCTATATAAACAATTCACATCACTACATTCACCTTCAAAATCGAAATCAATCTTCTTTCAAATACAAATTCTGCGAATTCTGACTAGTACAGAAAATGGGTATTTCTCTAAATTCCACCCCACAATCCCACCATGTTCACACACACAAGATCTTCCTATTTTGTAACTACATTCTACTAGGTGCAGCATCTAGTAGCATTTTCTTGACCCTTTCACTTAGGCTACTTCCTTCCTTATGTGGCTTCTTTTTTATACTCCTTCACATCCTTACAATAGCCGGGGCTGTTTCCGGTTGTGCAGCGGCCTCATCAGATTCTACCCGATGGTATGGTGCCCACATGGTGGCGACGGTCTTAACCGCAATATTTCAAGGGTCAGTTTCAGTGTTGATCTTCACCAGGACTAGTGATTTTCTTGGTAACTTGAAGTCATATGTGACAGAGGAGGATGGTGAAGTGATACTTAAGTTGGCAGGTGGGTTATGTGTGTTGATTTTTTGCTTGGAGTGGGTGGTTCTTACTCTTGCATTTTTCTTGAAATACTATGCCTATGTTGAGGGTGATAATGGTATGAAGAGGAGTGCTAAGGTGGGTCAGGCTCAAGAAGAGGATTTGAAGGACTGGCCATGGCCTTTCCAAGTTTAATTTTTTTGCTTTTTTATATGATCAATTTGGTCATGCCATCGTCAGTTTGTTTTGTTCATTCATTTATTGGCTTAATTTGTTGGGTTCTATATATATATACTGTACCGAAGAATGTTGAATTAATGATTATATATTTCTACGAATTTGGTATCAATATCATGTTGCAAATTCTGAACACTACGGAGGAAGTACAAAAATGTTTTAGTTTCAAAGCTCACTAAACAATGCTTCTCCATACAATGAATTAAATTTTGAAACCAAGTTTTACATGGAAAAACCAAAGTTCAATCTCCAACTAAATTATTCTAAGCCCAGGCCAACACTCTTAACAAAAACAGAGTTTTGAATGAGCACAAAGTCGGATTTACTTATTAAACCAAGTTTGCCAAATAAGCTTACATGATTACACAATACAAAGAAGAGGCACAAAAAAAAAAAGCATACGGGCAGAGAGACCTACTTTCTAGGTAAAAAAAAGACACAAAGGCACACCCCATTATGGCAGTCCTTTTTTGTTGATTTAATGTCACCAAGCAGAAAACATGTATCTACAAAAACATTATTTCTAGTGCAGCCAGCAAAACACAGTGGGCGAACCATCCTCACAGAAGGTACATAAAAATGAAACTAAACTTCTAGTGCAGCCAGCACTTAAACCTTCATTTCTCTACCAAAAACCCAGCTAAAAGGGACATCAGATGTTTGCTTAGCCCTTCTTTGAGCTCTTTCCTCCAACCTTCTAATTCTAGGAGGCAATCCGCAGACAAAATCCTGAGCTTTATGGCCCTCCCCAGAAAGACCTGTCAACTTCTCCACATTCCATCTTCCCACCAGAAATTCCAAAATATCAGCATAGTCCTTTGCTGTGTAGACTCCAACCCGCTGGGCAACTGCTGAGAAGTGTTCGAATAGGTTATCATCCCGGCCATCATACATTAAGTGGGCTGGCATTGAAACCTTCTTCTTCATCATGTCAGCTAGAGCCATGACAGTGCCATCAGGGTCAATCTCAAAGAGCTTCTCCACAATCTTGGTATAGGCAGTTTCATGCCGTTTCTCATCAGAGGCAATGATGCCACATATCTGAGCCAGTTTCAAGTCACCATGCTCCTTGGCCAGCCTGGCAGTGTTCCCATGGGAGATAAATGTTGCCCTCTCTTGGAATGAAGTGTAGATGAAACCAAGGTAGGGGCTGTTTTCTGTTTTAGGATCCTGAAACAGACATGTTAAAAAAGAAAAAAAGTCAACTAAATTTGATAAGGTTGCAATTTGTAGCAAACTGGTCACTGAATTATTTGCTTGTTATATCCAAACCTTCAAATGATTTGACACTGGAAGCTTGTTCAAGAGTATTTCAGATTTTCACAACACCCTTTCCTCTGATTTGGGAGGAGGAAGGCGAAGTTTTAATTCACAGCAATTAAATCACAACCACTTTAACCAATGACAACAAAACTGGTTAAGTAAAACATAAGTTCTGAAATACAGGCAATTTGATCAACCACTTTAATCAATGACAGGAGAACTGGATAAGTAAATATTAAGTTTTGATACACAGGCAGTTTGACCGCAACCACTTTAATCAATGACAGGAAAACTGGTTAAGTAAATCCTAAGTGAAGGGAAGAAGACTCTCACCATTCCTGAACCTATTAGATACTGAATTGTCTTCTCAATTTGCTTCATGTCTACACGGCCAGAAAGGTAAAGATACTTGTTGAGGAGGTCACCATGCCTATTTTCTTCAGCGGTCCAAGCCCTTGTCCAAATTGCCCAAGAAGTGAGGCTTGCACCAGTCTCATCCCGAACCCCATCTAGGGTGTTCAACATGGTCTGGTAAGTAGGAAGGGCTTCTTCTGTAATCATATCTCCAACCAACACAACAAAATAGTCATCTGGAAGTTCCTTGCATCTTTCCCTTAATTCCTTGACTTGCTCATAGAATCCTTCTGATTCAGGTTCAGGCAGAAAGTCCATTGGTTGCCAACATTTCTCAACGGGCTTTAGGTGCACCAAGAGGTTCTGCTCAGCCCAACCCTCCAAGGATTTGAATATCTCCATCTTTTGTGGTGGCATAGAGTGAGTCACTTGAACATGTACTTCTCGTGGAGGACAATAGGGCTTCTTCAGATTCTCGACCTCTCTGTAACAGTAGAAGAAAGAAAGCTTAGAGACATGAGCTTTGATTGGACAATGGAACAAGAATAAAATATACTAGTCTGAAGATCACAAAATCTAGGTCACTGTGATTTAGGATCTAAGAGGCATTCAATATGGAAAAGAAAATAATAATCCGCAAAAAATTACAGGGAATAAAGGTTCTTTCAGTTCATTCTTTCAAAATTTTATACATGGAATGAGCTGAAAACTATAGAAAGGAATGGCTAAACAGAAAAATTGTATCTTATAGCATATAGATATTGTTTATAAAGTTCTACTTAAAGAGAAATACGAACTAGGCATGTTTGGAAACCCATTCGATAGAACATATGTTCTAGAGCCATTAATGATGTTTCATTGCTCTTTCAGAGGTACAACCTCTAGATCAGATAAATTCATTTATTTCTGGCAACATGCAAGTATTAAGAGAAAGAACTATAGGATGTTTGTAATACCATGCAAGTAATCATATAATATGCAGCCCTATGCAAAATGCATAATATAGTATGATGGCCATTTGAAGCCGTTCCTTCCTGGATATAGTTCTTAATGCACCATTTTGGTTAGATGTTTAAGGAGACAAGCAACTGTTTACTCTGTACAGCAATATGACATATCAACTGTAAATCCAGCTAAGAGATTGCAGAGATAAATAAATCACAGGTTCTTTATGCGCATAAGACAAAAATATTAATGTGTGAGAACATCGATGACCTTAGAAAGTCTCAGAAGAAATGGATCTCAAAATCAAAGAAATGTGGGAACAAAGAATATGATTTAGAACAAGCAGCTGACTTTTTTGTTTGTTTGAAAGAGTGAGAGAGAACACTTAATTGGCAAGATTTTGAGGAAACTGGTATCTAAGTGTGTCACATTAAGAAGGAAGAGAAGCTTTTTGGACCAACTTTTACCAGTTGACGGCAAAGTCAAAGGCATCAGCAACCAAATACTAAGAAAGCTGATATAAAAGTTAAGCAGAATGTATTTCTACCAGATTTGAATTCTTAGAACACAAAAGGAAAGAATGAAAAAGTTCATTGAAGAGATATAATCTTGTGTAGGCCCATAGCATCTACAAGAATAAGAAAATTCTGATACGATAAACCTATCAGTTGTATAACATTGAAAAGACTGATAGTGAGATAGAATACAAAAACAAAGTATTATCATAAATTACTCTTGAATTAGAGTATGACAGAAAGAACAGGCGCGTTAAGGCAATACAAAATGAAAATTTTAAATGATTTAGCTGAGATTAGGGAAAAGGCATCGACACAAAAACAAACCTGCCTTTCCCACCAAAGAGGAAGAAAAACAAAGAATGAGTTCATTTTATTCTTACCAATAAAAAAGTTAAACCAGTCAACCAAAACGACCTAGTTCCAAAAGAATAAGTTAACTCACAAAATCAGACCTAACTCTTATCAAATGAAGAATAAATAAATATACACGGTAATACGTATATATTTCCAAAGCTCAGAAAGGCAAACAGAAATTACCACATGCAATTAAAAAAGCTCATAGAGACCAGCTAAACAGAATAAAAGTAAAAAATTTAGCTAGATTATGACACAAATAAATGAAAAAGAATTCCGTATTGAGCAGACTGAAATGCAGAGCATCCATTTGAAATCACATAAAAACAACAAATTCATTGCTAAAGCAAAATAAAATAAAAAAGTAGAAAGAACCCACCCACCTTAAATAATTCCAGAAGAAGGAATGAATGAAACACTAAACAATCTCAATCAGTTTAAAGAAAAAGACAGAAACATATGTGATTTAACACATTATCGAGCTCATATAACAGTAAACTAGATCATATGGGAAAAACAGAACATATTAACCTTAATTAGAATCAAACACAATGAACCTATATCAGCTAAATAAATAAAGAATCAGTTTTCTTATTATATCCAATAACATATATTAAAAACAGAACCAGGATTCAAATTGAACAATAAAATGCAAATAGGAAAAAAAAATACTGACTTAGTGGTAGGAGGGCGGAGAGTGGATGCCATGGAGACTCTTGGAGATCTGAGATAATAGTGAGATTGAGAAGGGAGTTTGTAAGTTGATGATGATGGGAAGCTTAATGTTGGATTGAGTTTCAAAGCCATTATTGTTGATTTAGTTGGGAAAAACAAAATGATATTGTATCGGGGAGTTTGGGATCACGAACAAACTAGTTAAGTGGAGAATGTGTAAGGTAAAAGAAGATAGAAATGCAGCTCAAGTAGCGAAGAAGAAGAAAGGAGAAAGCCTTGAGTTGTTGTGAATGTTCGATACAAAATAGAGAAAACGCACCAAATCGGGCAATATAAATCTATTAAGAAAGGCTTTTATTTAAAATGGCCACTCATTTGACATTTTTGTCAATCTACCCTTTTTCCTTTGAACCCCTAACATTTTTAAATAACCCATAGGATGCGCTTGATTTAGGAAATGTTATATTACTAGATTCGGGGGCGTTTGGTTGGGGGTTATCCCCTATTACTGAGATTATATTATCTTATATTACTTGTATTACCATGTTTGGTTATTAAGTAATATAAGATTCCGGTAATCTTCCATAATCAATAGTAATTACTCTTAGCGGGAATTTGGTTCGGGGGTAAGTTGGATTACTAAGGTTAAATAATCTTATATTACTTGCATTACCATGTTTGGTTGACAAGTAATATAAGATTTCAGTAATCTTTCATTACCAATAGTTAAATTTAGGTGGTAATCTGATTATTTCAAAAACATATAGTATTCTTAATCTCATTTAAAGTTACAAAATTGTCCCTTATTAATGAAAATTTAGGACAAAAATGCCCTTATTATTTAAAGAAATTACATGACTTTTATGTCCTTATAAACTAAACTTTTAAGACAAATTTGCCCCTGGATTTAAACATAATAACTCCTCAGCCCAACTCCCCCACCCCCAGCCCAGCCACTGCCAGCCACCGTCAGCCATCGCCGGCGACGTTCAGGCACACGACCAACGGGAAATCGTCGATCATGTGCCGATTTGGCCATTTTCGGCTAGATCTACGGCCGGAAATGGCCAGATCATGAAATGTGGCAAAAAACGACCAGAATAGATCTGGCCATTTTCGGTCGTAGATCTGGCCTGAAATGGCTAGATCGGCACATGGCAGGCAATTTCCCGCCGACGGTGACTGAGGACGGCTGGCAGTGGCTGGGCTTGGTGGGGCTTCTGTAATTTTTAAAAGTTATATTATGGGGGTGTGAGAGTTAAGTTTTTAAATATTGGGTGGAAAAAAGTTATATAATAAATAATATATAATAATAATAAAAATAATTATAATTATAATAATAATATTTAAATATATGGGCAATTAAGTAATTTCATTACATACCCATACATTTATTAAACCCAACCAAACATATTTATTTAATATACCCACAACCCTAAACCTTCCAACCAAACACATTTTATCCAAGATTCATAGTAATCTTTCAAGTAATTTATCTTCCTATTAATCTAATATTCCCAATAATATAACATTACCTAAACCAAACGCCCCCTTAGCTATATAAGTGGTAATTTAATTACCTTCATTTCCTATGGTATTCTACGATTACTTGTAATCTTATTTTTTGTTACAATTTTGTCCTTGATTAATAAAATTTTAGGACAAATATGCCCTTATTATTTAAACAATTTACAATAATATTTTAGTACAATTTTATCCTTAACTATTAAAAATATAATAATAATAAAATATTTTATTAATATTTAAAAATTAAGGCAATTTAGTAATCTACATAACATACCCACCAATTTATCCTCCCAACCAAACATACCAATTAAACATACCCACCAATTTATTCGAACCTAACCAAACACATTTTCTTAACATTCTCATTAATCTTTCAATGTTATCTATCTTCCCATTAATATATTTCAGCCCCGTTTGGTTCATATAGTGTTTTTTTACCTTAGTAATAAGGTTACCAGAAAAATAATTTGCCTTGGTATGAGAATATTGTATTAATCAATCAATTAATCAATACTAATCAATTAATCAATTCTAATCAATTAATCAATTTTAATCAATTCTAATCAATTCTTCAATTGATTCAATTCTAATCAATTATTCAATTGATTCAATTCTTATCAATTAATCAATTGATTCAATTCTTATCAATTAACCAACTATAATCAATTAATCAACTCTAATCAATTAATCAATACTAATCAATTCATCGATTTTAATCAATTAATCAATTCTAATCAATTCATCATTCACCAATTGATTTAATTCTAATCAATTATAATCAATTAATCAACTATAAGTCGATAATCAATTATAATTTTAATTAATTA
>WYDK02000006.1:2010006-2023131 GCA_009867345.2 Toxicodendron radicans
TAGGATACATTTCAATAATGAATGTTTTTTAAAAAATGTTGACCAAAGTACAAATGACCTCAGACATTGTCAAGAGGAAAATTTACAAGAATACATCATCAAAAAGAAAAGCAATTATCACGCTAGAATCAAGGTTGTAAATCACAAAGACTACAGAGCATCCCTTGAGTCATGATGCCACCCTGGGCTGTCAGGCACCTTTGGTCTATCTTCTTGGTAAACCCTGCAATGGTTAGCTAGTTTATAACAGATGGCTCCAAAGGTGCATAGATATTATTCAAAAGAAAATCCACTACTTTATGAAGAATAAAAAATAGTTATAATTGGCATGAGCCTAAGACAATGAAAACATGACCAGTGACTTGGAGATGACTCTTATTCTAACCCAGTGTTTGTTCATCCAATTACCTGTAATTTGATATATATATATATATCAAATTCTATCACAAAGTGATCAAACAACCAATTAAACCTCATACCCAATGCTATTAAAAACACACAACAACCAACATAAAAAACACACACAATCCACATAAGAACAATACTAATTTCCTCAGCAAAGATAAACATAGAAAAGTGCAAATACATAGTTTGTATGAGCAAGTACAAACTACTGCCACATATTCTACATGATGGTCAAGTAATTTATAAAACAATGTGAAAACAGAACAAGGATGCAATAAGATCTTATTCTTATTGCGATGCGGCTCAAAAGTGCTTGAGACATAATCATAGAAATTGCCTCATAAAATAAAAGGTCTTTGCTATCATCATAGCCGCATCTTCTCTTTAAATGCCCACAAGAAAGACATTAATGTTGAATACTCATAAAAAAAAAAATCTTTTAAGGACTAATTCCGCAGAATATTTTCAACTTGAAAGGGGAGAATACCAAGAATCATTCCACAAGAAAAAAAATAGTAATAATAGTGTAACAGTGACAATATTGCATGATATCTTTGCAGTGAGGTCCTGACAGTAAAACTCAATCACACCAACATTGAGGCTTTGGAGGATTTAGGGTAGAAATGGTAGAGGTAGGTAAAATCCAAACAAACATTCCATGTTACCCACAGATACATCCATAAACATTTTTAACCTCGGAAACCTTGTACATTCAACCAAACTTATTCAAACTCTGAAAACTTTGAGCACATTAAATCTTTCATGCAAAGGGCTCAACAAGGAGTATACAACTAATTAATGATGTGCAATTGTGCATGTAGAAACACTCAACAAGGAGTGTACAACTAATTGTTGATGTGCATGTAGAACCACTAATGCATGTGCTTCCACAATCTTGATGTTGAGACCTGCCCCTTCTAGCCTACAAATTACGCATCCAGAAAATATGATCAGCCTGGGAGGCATCTTTGCATTCCATGTATTCTTCACCAACAAAATCCAATCAAGTCCAAGTTTTCATAAACTAAATCCAATCCAAGTCCAAAGTTATCATAAATAGTCTTATTCATGTAGTAAGAGTTTCTTATATATATGGTAAGCTTTCTCATATAATCCATAAAGCACAGATTTTACAGAATTTTCTTGCATTCTGTTTCTTTAGGCATAATATTTTTTGATCAATTTGTTGCACTTACTTCGAATGCCGTATTTGTATGGGTCCAATACAGGCTCTCTCTCTGCGAGTGCAATAGCCATATTAAGTCCGAGCACCCTATCTTATTCAACAACTTTTTTGTAAAAAAATAGGTAGTTTTTAAGTTGCTGTTTCTCCTCAAGTGAGTACACCGGACCTGCGGATCGGTACAAAGGGGTCTTTTAATAATCGATATTTGTGATGGACGCACTGTTTTGTTCTATTAAATCCAAAGTTTTTTCTTCACCTAACTACAAGAAGAAAACACGGACTTTACTACAACAGACAACGCTTTATGCTTTGTATATATAAAAAGAATATGAAAAGACAAAATGTAAAATCTGAAAAGGAAAAGATAGTAGGAATTATTAGTTTTAGAATCTAATTGAACCGAAATCAAAATTTGATTTTTTCGACTGTTCGTGCCATACCTTTTTTTTATTCTCGTTTGAGATCTTATGGTAATAAACCTATTGCTGAATCTAAGGGAAAAAAAGTGCAGAACAAATAACTAACGGTTTCGCCCTTTACTAACTTTTTCCTGATCATATTACTTTCTAAGTTTGATTGATCGATCTTGCAGTAAACAGTCCTATGTAGCCGGATGTCATCTGGATTGCAAATGGAAGGTCAAGAACTCAGCTCTAGAAGTATGCAACTCCAGGACGGAAAATGAAAGTTTTTGTATCACTACAAACTACCCTGATATAAAACTGTTGATGCATTTTATTCCTGAGGATGCGACTCAAACCAAAGACTTGGTCCTTGGAGAGTTAGTCTGATTACAAATCCTTCGCTTGGAGGAGCCGTCCCCAATCAATAAATATAGAAGAACAAATACACAGAACTCCGTGGTGTTGATCGCAATAAATCCCCAATGGATAAAATTCATCAACACCCAGACCCGGAGGCCGTGGTTAGTAATGTTTGTCCGTTGGCAACACTGGACTCATTAAGCTTCACCGTTGGTTCGAACTGCGTCGGGAGGCGCCCCTTCTCAGGGGACAATAAACCTTGGGTCTGGCTCAGTGTCGCCAACGGACAGACAATGCCAACCACGGCCTCCGGGTCTAGGTGTTGATTCTCACATCAAAATAAACATTAAGTCAGCTTGGTTAGTAGAAATCACAAAAAATAAAATAAAAACAAAACTTTGATTCTTTCAACTTTCAAGACTGCAAAAACATTTGGTTTCGCTTATTCAAAGAAATCTTTAAGTAATAGGCCTCTCTTTTCCTCTGAGAAAAACACATTAAAAACACGAAGATGAAAACAAAAGGTAAATGGGGGTTACTCTCAGACAAATGCCTCGATTTGTCGTCAAGGTGAATGGATTAGTTATCGGACTCGTCATCAAAATTCATCATCACAGAGATAACCCCAATCAATCACTCACTCATATTCATCTTAAAAATCACTATTAACAAAACAGAGAATTAAAACAAAATTACCAGAAGAAGCTACTGTCATTTGAAAGCGTTGGACTGCTGCTTACTGCGCACCACTGCCTCTCCCTCTAAGACTTCATCTACTTTTATACTAGTGTTACTCTGTTTAGGGTTTCGTTGTTGCTCCAGTGACGAAAGTACGAAAATAACCACCTACAGCTACTTATTTTTAATGCCCAAATTACCCCTTCTCAGTTTCACATTAGATGGTCAGAATTGCAAGTTATGATTTGCATCTCCACCGTCCACCAGCACGGGTGGGACGCATTACCTTTGACGGCCTTGATCATCGGGATGCAAGTTCAGCTTTGGTCACTCCGCTTCCTCCAATTCAATTCTTCGATGGTCTCCAACCAACTGTAACTGGAATTTGGGTTGAAGTATCTCTGTTCAATTGAGTCGTCTTGTCTTCTTATTCTTATTTGCTACGAATATAGGGATACAAGAACATGATTCTAGACGCAGCTTCAAGTTTTAGTTCAGTCCCAACATGTCCCACCCTCGACCATTCAGAAAAACCTCACCAAACCCACTCTCACTCTCGCAAGAGCCTCTCCATTACAAAGCAAGCCTTCAATTCCAACGCAACAATAACCCATCAAAACACAAAATCGTAAGTAATTCTTTTCACAAACACTTCCTCGGAATTGAAGATAAGTCAACTTGATCATCTTAAATTATTGGTTCAGGTGCGAGTGTTTTGATTTCTACAAGGAGATAATTCCGTACAATGAAGCGTGGTCCTGGCAAAAGAACATTGTTGAGGAAAAGAAGGCTTTGATTGAAAGAAATGAAGAATGTCCAGACACTTTGATTATTCTACAACATAGTCCTGTTTATACATTGGGCACTGCTAGTTCAGAGAAGTACCTTAATTTTGACTTAAAGAATCCTCCTTTCCAAATTTATCGGACCGAACGAGGCGGGGAAGTTACATATCATGGTCCTGGCCAGGTGACACTCTCATAAATAACCTCTAATATCTTAAATGAAGCCAATCAGTAATTGGTGTATGTCAATACAATATCATCTCATTTTGTCGTTAGTATTAAAAATGTATAACATTGTGAAGATCAAAAATCAAACTTCCTTTTGCAAATCAATTGGTTACTGAGTAATGGTCCTAACTTGCAAAGCATTTGTTTCAATGTAGCTAGTTATGTACCCTATCATCAATCTGCGAAATCACAAGATGGATCTTCATTGGTACCTCAGGGCTCTTGAGGAGGTTGTCATTCGTGTTCTTTTCTCAACATTTTCTATCAAGGCTTCCCGACTTGAGGGTTTAACTGGGGTTTGGGTTGGTAAGCGCACTTGATCTCTCTTTATACAAGTAGGTCTATGCGTTTCACACTACTACATATTATGTGTTGTAACAAGTAAATTTAGTTACTTCTATTCTCTAAGTTGATGTCATATATTATTGACATTAGTGTAAAGCTTATTGTCTGAACTACTGGTAAATATGTTTTGTCTAAATTCCATCAAATCATCAAATAGAAAACAGAATTTGATATCTCTCAAAGGTGCTATCAACCCAGCCCATTCTTAATATTCCAAGTTTGCGTCATCTTTCCTAGATGTCCCTAAGCGTCTAGGAGGCACGTTGAGTTTTTAAGATGAAGTACTTTCTTGGATTTATGGAGTTATGATTATGATTCTTTTATCAATTTATTAATGGTTATCTAAATCTCTTAATTGAATTTTGTTATGCTGTATTGCAAACTTGATATGTTTTCTCAAGTAAAAGTTGAATCTGGTAGATGCAACGAGGAGAAAAGCACATGTAGTAGTTAAAGCTTATTCTCAACTGGTCCAACTGAGAAATTCTTATGAATCAGCAATACAGACACACTGCATATTATCTCAAACTGTTGAGACTCCACTGAAATCCAGCAGAACATATTTAAAGTCTATAGGAAAGATTCAATTAATTAACGTCCTTCATTGAACAACTTTTTGATCCTGCTGATTGAGGGACCAGGACTTGATCTGTTATGTAGTGAAAGCTATGTGTTGGGAAATATGCAGGTTTTGCTACCTCATTATGTTATGCCTATAGTTAGATCTTATAAGAGCGATCTATTTTTCTAAATCAGTTATACTTATCCTTTTTCTGCCCTTATTTTATGTTGGTAGCTGAAATGACTGCATACTCTTGATCTTTCTTCTATTTCTGGAATTCTTCAACAGGAAATCAAAAACTGGCAGCGATAGGGATACGTGCATCTAAGTGGATTACATATCATGGTTTAGCACTAAATGTCACCACAGATCTATCACCCTTTAGTTGGATTGTCCCGTGTGGAATACAAGATCGTCAGGTTGGAAGCATAAAGAGGCTGTTTAAAACAGATCAGTCATCCAATGGATGCAGGGAAACAGATTTAGATGATCCTGAAAACTGCCAACTAATAGATATCACTAACAATTCTTTGATCAAGGAGTTTTCTGAAGTTTTTGAGGTTGAAGTCATTAAGAGAAACGTCCTCTTTTCAGAGATTTCAGAGAAAATCTTCTAGCTCATATACTGCGGAACTATTTAGTTCTGGACTAGAAATATAATCTGTGTTTCCATAATAGCCTCAGGCCCTCAATTCATGAGTTGGTGAACTCAGAGCTAGAATATGCGGTAGGATTGGCCCTCTGTACAATGGATTTAATACCAATTTCCAATCATTATAGAAAGATAATCTCTCGGACCTTTTTTGTTTTTTAAAGGAGAGATTAGTCCATTGTTTACTGCAATAGATTGCCTACTCTGTTTATAACAAAAATGATAAATGTCGCCTCTATGTAGGTCCTTCCTGTAAATAGGAAGACGTATGAAAAATGCCACATGATTTAAGAAAGTGAACTGTTTTTGGGTTCCATTAGTTACTTTATAGTGTTTCGTGATCCTGTAAAACCCATATTTTCACATTATGTACAATTTAATATTTCGTTGGATCACACAATCATATTATGCTAACAGAAAAGAATACACATTTTTTTCATTTTTTTGTTTCTTTTCTTTTTATATACTAACTCAACCCCCGAATTGTGACATATTACTCGCTAAATGATGTTGGCGGGTCAATTTGGACCACTTACCCCAATCCATTTTCGAAGGCCAAGGGCATGGCAGTTTTGCTAGATATTTTTGAGTGCGAGATGGGTCTCTACTCTCTTCTGCTATTGTTCTTTAGGATAAGGGTTTCTCTTCATAATTTGGAGCGTGGGCTTGAAAGATTTTCTCATTTCTACGATACACAATTCCAATTCTATTCTTATATTCAACCTTTTGAAACCTATGAAATGGCTGGAGTTGCTAGTTCGAGTTACTGCTCTCTCCCCATGTCTAAATTTTCGTCTTCAAGTACTTTTGAGAAAGTGAAGTTCAATCTTCCTCCGTGCCCATTTATAGAAATGGTTGGTGTGTATGTTGGTTGCGCTAAATATTGTCCCACCAGTTCTTTTGCAAGGAGTTTTCAAGATAATAAGAAGTATAAAAATTTAATGGTAGCTTCAAGTTCTTCTCAACAAACTGTTCATGTTCAAGGAGATAATCAGGTAAGCTTGGATTTTAAACATTTATGCAGAGAAGGGAAAGTGAAAGCTGCTCTTCAAGTAATGGATAAAATGGAAAAGAAGGGAGTTTTCTTGGACTCCATCGATATCGTTGAACTGCTTAAGGTTTGTATCGATTTGAAATTGTTGGAAGCTGGGAAAAGGGTTCATGAGTATGTTCTGAGGTCTGCATCAAAACCAAGTGCCGTTGTGTTTAATAAATTGGTGGAAATGTACTGTGGATTGGGTGATACTGGCAGTGCAAAAAGAGTGTTTGAGCAAATATCCGATAAAAATTTGGATTCTTGGAATTTGATGCTGGTAGGTTTGGCAGAGAATGGGGAAGGAAAAGAAGCTCTTCAAATTTTCGGCCAGATGAAAGAAGCCGGGGTGAGGCCAAATGGGTGTACTTTTGATGGTGTTATTGAGGCTTGTGTTTGCTTAGGAGCAGTGGAGGAAGGATTAAAGCACTTTAAGTCGATGAGCCGGGATTATTCTATTAATCCAACAATGGACCATTACGAGAGTATTGTTGAATTTCTTGGAAGGTCAAAGAAGATTACTGAGGCTAAAGAGATCATTAAAAACATGCCAATTGAGCCAAGCTCTGTGGTGAGGGAGACACTAGAAAAGTACACCAAAACTGGGCTTACAGGGCGGCCTGGTGAATTGGGTTCATTTGTATCATCTTCGGGTTTGAGACTTAGTAATAAGAAGAAGGTAAGGGACATCCTAATTTCAAACCAAAAGAAAGCAAGTCCAGAGAGAAGCAAGGCCCATGAAAAGCTGAGGTCTTTGGGTAAGGAGGTCAGGGAAGCTGGCTATGTGCCAGACACAAAGTATGTACTTCATGATCTCGACCAAGAAGCAAAAGAGAAGGCATTGATGTATCACAGTGAAAGGTTGGCCATTGCTTATGGGCTAATCAGTACTCCTCCTGGGACCACCCTAAGGATCATCAAGAATCTAAGGATCTGCGGAGATTGTCACAACTTTGTCAAGATACTTTCAAGCATTGAGAAAAGAGAGATCATTGTTAGAGACAACAAGAGGTTTCACCATTTTAAAGATGGGAAATGTTCCTGTCGAGATTACTGGTGAAAACTAATTTCTTTTATAAATATAGAGTTCCTACCCAGTTCATAAAACCTGATTCTGTATGTCATCTCATCTGTGAGTGGGACACTGTGTTGCTCTGTGGACTTAGAAGCAGAAATTTGTTATTGGAGAATGGAGATGAAACCATGTCATTCAGAGGCTGCAATAACTTAGAAGATTTAAGGCTACTTTTGTGGTTCAGACTTGTAATTACATGTTTAGATGGCCTGTCGGCTGTCGCATTCGCATGTGTTCATCTTTATGGAAACAATTATGCTAATTGTTTACATGTTAATGATCAATAGAGAGATTGTTATTTGCATAATTACACGGCCTTCTATGACGATAAAGGGGGGCTTGAAACTCTATGTTTTTTTCCTCTTTTTTGATCTTTTAGCTTTTCTCGCCCAAAACAGTTCTAACTATTAGAGTTTTTCTTAAGACCTGGAAAATGTCAAGTCATCAATTTGAGTTAAGATATGACTGATTGATGTGTTGCTTTTATTATTTATGTTAATGTTGTTAATATTGGGATCTTGATATTTATAACGCCTTTTACGTAATAACAGAAGAATCAATACCTTTCCCAGCATGCTCTAACATGTTGTCTTTATCAAATGTTCAAGTATTCCCACTCATTGCTCTCAATGCTAAATTTTTGTAAGTAATACGTCCTCAGTTGCTAGACATCGATGACATTCTGGTCTTCTTTCTACCTGTACTCCACATACCAGGATGATGCAATCAATTATCACGCAAACTATCGTACTATTCCTCTTGGGAGTCAATTGGGGAGTTACCGAATTTGCATTTCCATTATCTTTTATTTATACACATATATTTGCTAAATATCTAACAACATATAAAAAATGGCAGATATACTCAGGTGCTAAAGATTATGTGCTTCATGGGCAAGAGGAAACAACCACCCCAAACCCCCTTGCCTGTACACTTTACCCTGTCGAGGCGGGTAACTCCCCCACAGATAAAGAAAAATTCGGTTTACTGATGCAATAAGAATCCAGTGGTCACCACTTAATAGAAACAGTTTCGAGTCTATCAAACCTCATTTCCCCTATCTAGACACCCGAAATTTCAACCTTCAGAACTATCTCAAACAAATATCCCAATTGGAGCAAAACTTTGTAGCCACAAGATCATCACATCATCACCATGGCAACAACTAGCATTTACCTAAATGTACAATCAGCTAGTGAAGAAGTTCAAAAACCATTAGAAATGAATATACAGTATGCCTTGTAATCCCTTGTAAAAATCAGTAGTTCTCAGCCACTGGCCTTGAAGGAAAGAGCCTTAGAAGAAATGTCAAAAGTGACCAGAGGCAAAGCACACCGAGGACTTGGAAAGTCACTACCATGCCAAACATTGCACCGCTTCTCTCCAGCAGTTCTGGAGAGCTTGGAGCATCTTTCATGGAGAACATCAACTGCTCAATATAATGAGCCGCTTTGCTCAACTGATATAGTCTATATATCTGCAATCAACATAACAAATTGGGTATCAGAAACATAAACTTAAATTAAGAGAACACATTTTCTTAAAATAAAAAAGAAATACCTCAAAAATAATTGGAATCAGCGGCCAACAAGATGACCCACGCTTGTCAAGATATGTCTCAAATGCAAGTTGAGCTGCACAGCCAAATAGAAAAGGAAACACTGCAACCAAAGCTGGCAGGCCAAGCACTGGCCAAGTTACATAGACAGCAAAGAGAGGAGCAACAACCTTAAAGCCTGCTGTGAAGAAAGCAGATGACAAGTATCCTCTGAGACCTGTGATGAGTCCCCACCTCTTTGGACTGAATTGCAAATATGGCCTCTGAACATGATCAGTGACAAGCAGGAATGTTGCAAGACCAATATAAAACGCAGACTCAAAAAATAGTGAAGCCACAATTTCTGCATGATTATCACAAGGGAAATTATCTCTGGAACATTTATACTCAAAAACACTAAGATACATGCAAAAATAATCATGAATCTGTGGAATAAGTCATGCCATGCTTGGTTTTGAATAAAAAATAAATAAACAGGATCACAAAGAAACTCATAACACAAAAAGGAAAAAAGAGATTTCCAAACAGGCCTATATCTGAGTTGGCTACTTGTGATCAGAATTGTGGAACCATATTGGAGAAGTGAAGATCAATCCAAAGGAAACTAATTGAATATAAAAACTTTTCTATGACTCTGTGACTTCATCTGTTAGTTAAAGTAATTTCCATGTTAAGAAATGTTGTAATCTGAAAGTATAACAATTTAGACGGAAATAAACATGAAGTCCAGTCTGCTTTGGTTCTTTCGCTACCAATGACTCACAAGTGAACTGACATTTATTATGCAGAAACAATACATTTATACCCGGAGCTAAGTGTATATATTTACTTGATAAATTAACGGTTGACACAACCAATCCCTCTTCCATAGCCTCCCTTTCTTTAATGCTTAGGGAGTGCAACACTAGCTTAAGACTGCAAATTGCCAAATTCAGATTACCACCTTCAATTAAAATAAGCAAATGGTGTACCTATTATAAACCTTAATATTTTACTCTTTATCTGCCCTTTCTATTTCATTTTGTCGGATGCGAAGAAAAATTAAACACCAAAAGGAGAAAAATGTCCCCAAAAAAAACTGTGTAATTCTGCTAAGAACAAACAATTGCGACCTTTTTTTCACTTCAGACTCATTTTTAATTCTGCTAACCCAGTTGGTTGATTTATTGACTAAGTTTTTAATCTTATACATTTCTTGTGATTCTTACCTCTCAATAAGAAAGTTTAAAGAAATTCACATACTCTCTCTTTCAAGTAAGTTAGTCTCTTCACTCCATCCACGAAATTTTGTTTCAAATATTTGGGATCAGCTGCACTAGCCTCATAATACGTCCAAACACGTGTTACTCCCTCAAAGCAAAGGCCATGATATCTTATCTTACTGCATAACCCCCTGAAACCTAATGATTTTGGGCTTTTATCCTGTAAAGCTGTCCTTTTCATACTAACATTGCAACTTGAAAGCATGTGATACAAAATTGATCAGGAAGAAACCATCATGTATGGAAACAATTAAAAAAAATTGCAGACAAACACATTATATCAACGTTGTTGAGATTAAAACTGAGTAACATAAAAGCAAGCAACTTACCTATGACAACCTCGCTCTTGAAGAAATTTTCTATTGCATTGCCAAGTAAAAACTGAGGAAGGATCAACGACAGTATGAGTGCAACAGGTGCCACAGCCCAGAGGAAAGAACCCTTGTCTTCTTGGAAAGGAGCTGACATCAACTTCCCTTCTTCCACCAGCTGGTGAGTTAAGCCACAAAATGAAACAGAACCGGATTTCCCAAGAAATGGCTCCACCCCATTAAAACTACCAACGGCTACGCCAGAAGTTTCGCTCTTAGAAAGGTCCAACTTTGCCTCGGTATCAGAATTAGAGGCACATAAAATAGCTCCTCTTTGCAAAGGCCATAACAAAGACCCTCCAGTTTTACGCGTTAAACCAGGAAAAATATGCCCTGTAAAAGTACATTCTTAAGTATAATTAACAATTAAAACAATTGCTAAACCTCAGACTTCTCAACAACCAAAAAAATAAAACAAAATAACATTGATACAGATAAAAGTAGAGTGCAAAAGAGATTATACATCTATATGTATTTCGAAGACGAACATTTGGACCTTTCAATCTGATGTGGCTTGGGGAGACCTTAAATTGTAAGATTACAATCAGAGATAAAGATAAGTGATTATAACAAAGGAAATTCAGAAGAAATGTAAGGTTAAAAAATCAAATTGAAAAGTAATTGCTTACAACTTGATGAGCAAGGAGACGATGACTTGAGGACTTGAATTGTGGGACGGGAATTCCAAGACAAATTGATTGCACTTCCATTTTAGTTTGTTTTGTGGGGGGTTTTGGGGTTTTCTCTGTTATTATTTTGGACCTCTTAAACCCTAACTCTTGTTCACAGTGCCTACTTGTGTGTTTCAATTCAGGGGCTTGGAGGGAACCAACATATGATAATCACCCACGGTCCCACACTTCACAAACTGAGACATGTTGACGCTCAGCTGCTCAGATCAGTGATCGTCTGTCCGCTTAAATTTATGATAGTGTGTAATGTACAGTATCTAAACCCAGTCCTTTCAAGATGGTGAAGGAGTCATGTCAACTAGTCAAGTCTTGAGGTGGAAATTTTGCCCGATCCGGCCCGACATAAGAGTGGGCTGGGTTAGGATTTAGTAACTCGTTGGTCCAATGGGTTATTGTTTATTGACTAAGGCCAACCCGTCGAGCCCATCGACGGGCTGACGTAAAATTTAAAAAAAAAAAAATTTAATTCAAAATCATTTTTTGCCTTTAAAATATAGCTGTTTTATAATCATTAGAGGGGTTTTTTTAGTCATTTTCTCTTCCTATTTTTCTCTATAAATAGGGCTTAAACTTTTCATATTTCCTCACATCCAAAATTTTCTCATTTACTTCAATTGCTCTTGTTCTAAAAATCTCTCAAATCTCAATTGTTAATTTGCTCTCATTTTAATTTTTATTACTTTTTGTAATTTTCAATTCATATTTCCAAATTTCAATTCTCCCTCTTTAATTCTTTAATATCCATTTTTTTTTATAACTAGAATGGATAAATATTTACATAGTTCCTCCACCAATTTCAATAATGAAGAAATTTATACTTTTCCACTGAATTTTCTAACACAAACGTAGTAGATTCAAACAGTCTCATTTTTCCATTCTCAGAATCTGATATACCTCATAATATTCCCCCCTTCCTCCCCATGTTGTTATAGCTCCTAGTGATTCTAGAGGAGCTCGTTGTCATAATCGCCCTCGTCCAACTCCATATGCAGTAGAAGATAGTTTATCAATTGCAACTGTTGAGACCGACAGGCCCACGCACAAATAAGATGTTTGGATCATTTCGTAAAATTTTACGAGACAAAAAATGGAGTTCAAGTGAAGAAAATAAGATGTAAGTATTATGGTAATATTTATAAAGTTGATTCTGCTAATGGTAATAGTAGTTTAAAAAGACATGTAGATAAACATACAAATCATTATGAATTTAGATAAACTAATCAAACTCAAGTTACTAGTATGGGCAATACTTGTCGTTATAATTTTTATGTATATAGGGAATAATTAATTTTATATATTGTTGCAACTGATCAACTTATTAATATAGCTAAAGATAAATATTTTGAAAGATTTGTTAAAAAATCTTTATTACGAGAATTTAAAACTTTTTCTAAAACTTCAACTAGGAATGATTTAATAAATTTATTTAAGAAAATGAAATTAGAATTAAAAAATATTTTACATAGTTGTTATGTTAGTGTGGCTCTAACAACCAGTATTTAGAGTAGTAGAGCTAAACAATATTATAT
>WYDK02000006.1:2096302-2107954 GCA_009867345.2 Toxicodendron radicans
GTTTATTTAATTTTGAAAATTGAAAATGATCTAATGTGTCAAGTAAATGAAAGTTAAATTAGAAAAAGAAATCTTTCATAATTCTCAAATCTAACAAAAAATTGTGAAATCACAATTTTTTCTTTATAAGAAGAAATTATAAATGCAAATAGTACTTTACTCTGTTTATGCAAATATACCAGCATACTATGCAGAAACAGCTTC
Source organism: Toxicodendron radicans (assembly GCA_009867345.2). Classification (NCBI taxonomy): domain Eukaryota; kingdom Viridiplantae; phylum Streptophyta; class Magnoliopsida; order Sapindales; family Anacardiaceae; genus Toxicodendron; species Toxicodendron radicans. Next base: position 2,096,507 of record WYDK02000006.1, read on the forward strand.
ACAGTCCAGTTTTACTTTGTCATGCCTTTATTAACTATAAGTTGACTCAAGTATGAAGTGTAACAGAATTCTTCAGTGGTTCAGAAATTAGTCTGCTCAAAATGAGATTCAAAATGTCACAAAACCCAAGGGATGAAAGGTTGGGATTCTTACCTGGCTTTAAATTGCAAGGTTTCGATTGAGAAGGCAAGGAAAAACTATTAGATGGAGTACCATTCTGCTTTGTTTCCTCACAGGAAATTGCTTCCCGGTCCTTGTCTATCCACTCTATTTGAAGTACAGAAGACTTTCCTTTAATTTTCTTCGGCACACCTTGAAAAATTCTTTCTGAAAGGGCAGCCACCTCCCTTTCTGTCTTCTGCCATCTACTATTGTTGAAGCTAGAATCTAGGCTGCGTTTGGAATTAAATGCATCTTCCTTCTCACATGCACTCTGGTCAAATACTTGCACAGTAAAATGCAACTCACCATCATATCTGAAAACCAAAAGGTCACCACATTCTAAGAAATGGTCACTCACAAATGTTGGCCATCCTTGATCAAAAAATGAATCACCATTTTGTTGAATCAAGTTAACATGCCAAGTATTCCCACTTGGCCCTATTAATGAGACTGATCCAGAGGTTTGGCCTCCCATGTGTTTGACGAACTTTATTGGAATTTTCTGTGACGGATAGATATCAATTGCGTTAGATTTTAGCATGAAAAGCATTTTATCAAGAAATTGATATAAAGTGATCACAAATTACTTAATTAACTTTAACCAAGCAAGCCCAACTTGTTCCAGCAGACAATGAAACTGGGCTCCTACACTTAGAGAGCGTTCTAGAGGCAGCCATGGGCAATAAATTTTGCTACAGGTAAATACGTTATAAGCATTTTGTCGATCAAACAATGTGGCTTAATTAGAAGCCATAAATTCGAGTTCGAAATAATAAAATACGCAAGTAATCACCAACTAATTTACAACCAGAGCACAAACCACAGTGCTAATCACAAACCATTGTTAGCACTAAACCCTAAAATATAGCGACTGAGAATGTAGGATTAGAGTAAGATCGAGAAGTTACCAGTTGTTCTGCACTTAAACTAGAAGAGAAAACATTAAAGAAGGAAGGTCGTCTTAAATTAAACATCTTCGTCTGATCCATTGTGACTGCTTTAAATAGTTTTCATTTTAACTGTAATTCTCAAAGGTAAACCATAGTTGAAGGCGAAGCAGATTTAAGTAACAACTCATACATCATTCTTCAACTGCTGAGTAAATGAGAACTGGGGGTAGTGGTACGGGTATGATTCATCTCCCATGTAATGTTAGGCCGTCAGCTGGTTCCTGTTGGGGTTAAGGGCCAGCGTGAGTGTCAGACACGCACGAGAGAGATGGTGTTGTACTTGTGGTGATGATGTCGCTCCATAACACTGACCGGCTGTTTTTGTAAGTGTGATTTCACGTCAATCTCAGCGCGTGGACTGGAGACTGGGAATTGTTTCCCAACAGTTGAATGAAGAAGTGATGACTATTGCTCCATTGCTTTTGGTTTTGGACTTTGGACAAGGCCCAAATTTTCTTTGCAGGCTATAAGGTCCAATTGTCTTCTTCTGTTCTTTCCAGGTGACCAAGACAAGAATCAGGCTGGCAGAATCATTTCCCCCTTTTTTTTCTTTTTTCTTTTTAAATTAATTGATACTATTTATTATATCATATAAAAGATAGTAATTATTTGTTTGTGTTGAACTGAAGTGACTGATTCAAGAAAAGATGTATAAAACTTCATTCATGACCAACAGAAATCCTAAAAAAGAGGCCCAATTTAAGCTAAGATGGTCTCCATTTACTTTTGTGTCCTGACGTGAATGTGCTGTTTCTTCAACATTATCGTGTACAGAAAACAGAATCCAGAGCTGTGTTTTTGTATATGGATTTTCCTTGCGCGGGTTTGGTGAGGTGTAACATCTAAGGTCTAATTAGTTTTCTTTCTCTGTTGCAATAAAATTGGACAACTTGTTTTAGAAAAAAATGTAGTTGTTAAAACTTATTACATTTCCAGGGACCACTACAATCCAATCTGCCCAGTTGTATAAAGACTAATGCATGAAAATGATTTCTTTCTTTCAACTGTTTTGAATTGATTTTCTTCTAATGATGACCTTAGGACTTGAGTTCTGGTGTACTCTGGAATTTGGATGGAGTATAGCCATCACTATCCAGAAGCATTGTTGAGAAACTTGAAGAGATTCCTAGAAATATCCGCAATCGTCTTGTTCTTTTTATATGCACATTTACTAAGGTTAAGCAGAAAAGTTGTATACTCAAGGATTCAATCAACCTGCACCTATGCATATACTGCGTGATAAAACATGGAAGACTGGCTGAATCTCAAATGTTAAATTGAATTTTGGACTCTTAAGAGAGGTTAAGAAAATTGAAGGTAGTAAGTAGAATACAGCCCGTTGGTCTTGCTCTTTTTGGTTTTTTATGCCAGATTGTGTATATCAGACAAGGATTTGAAATTAGTAAAATGTATCTAGATTTTCAACCACGCATATCCTTGAACACAGCTCAAACATGGCAAAAGGCAGACTAAAACAAGTGCAGGGAATCTATATTTGTTGGTAGATGCATGAATGATAACCTGATAGAGATTTATATCCATGAGAGTCATAACTCAGAAGTCAAAACTACATTTTTTAAATTGCAATCCCCACACGATCAGAAGAACATAGAATCAGCATCCTCCCCTAACTATAATTTGTTTCTATTGACTAGCCAAAACCACCCCTAGCCAAATACATTTGTGCCTTACCAAGATGGAAAATTTCTGAGAAAATAATCCGTAGTTGCAAAATTCTTGCATTACAACCATCTCTAAATTGAAGAAGCTTTATATGTACTAAGTTCTCATTAAAAAGAAAACAGTTTCTCAATGATACAGAGGAACTTAATTTACGAAAGGTGTATGCTTAATAACTTGGTTGCTCCCTTCTTCAGGCAAAACATAGTAAAGAAGACACTGTGACGGTAAGAATCTCTGAGTTATAATACAGGGGGAAAGGGAAACGCAAACCATTGACTATCATTAGTAATAAAATGATTATATTTCAATAATGGAAGCTGTCTCCAAACCATTTTGATTGTATTTCAAGTAACCAATAACTTCCTCAGCTGATATATAGTATCAAAGCAAACTCTACATGCCACTAAATATGAGTAATACAAAAAGTACATTCAACAAGAATAAAAAAAAATTTCTGCTCACAAGGGGTCACCTCCAAGAGCAATAGAGACAGACCACACAAACCGTACCTTCCTGTTTGCTTCAGCATCTACCACCAGTCCACCGCAGCTAGGTCCAAGATTCAAACTTAGGCAGTAAGTGCGAGAATAATCTTCTTCACAAGAGTTGCAAGAAGCAACAGAGGGGCCCATCTTTGGTCAAAATGAAAACAAAAGCATCCATTCAAACTTCCCATTCCTACATTTCCAAATCCTCTGGAAGAGCTGATAAATCTTCTTTAAATGATGGATTAAGGAACTTAGCCACAAAAGCCCACATCTTATAAACATCTTCAAAGTTGGTCAAAAATCCAAGTGACGCTGTAACAACCTCAACTCGGTAAAAGACATTTTTGCCATCTCCACGGCCATTCACCATTGGCTTGCATAAGTCTGTATCTTCAAGCTCAAATGCCCCACAATGCTGTTTTGGGCTGTCAACTACCCTGACATGACTAAGGATACCAATCCCAAGAGATATACCATTTTTCTCAGCCAACTTTTGAACAATTTCAGGATGAATTAGTCGTCCTCCACTGCTCTCTTTCACATTAAAGGCTACAGATGCACCCCTTTCATATTTGATCTTAGGACCATAAATCTGTACAAGAGGCACTCCCGAACCCTCACCTGAATTTGGTAACCGAAGTTGAAGTAATGAGGTGGCAAGCCAATTTATTAGATAACGCAATCTGAGGGTAGTTTTGTTGAGACCCAACATATTAATATGATCAAGGTGCCGACAAATTATTTCAGGCTCCCTCCTTTCCCACTCTTGTTCGTCACCATATTCCATGTCACTCAAATACTCATCTTCACCTAGTGCGGTTAAGGAAATTTCCCCTTGCTCCAAGTGGCTCAAGTTTTCTTTTCGGTTGTCTTCCATGCTAAAAGATACCCTGTGGTCCATGCTTGCCGCCCGATCATTCTCCTCTAAAACAAAAAATCTACTACCACCAAACCTATCCCCTTCCCTTCTTCCCAACAATCTAAACTCTCCCTCTGTCTCTCTTTTTATTGCACTTTCTTTTTCTTGGCAAATTTCAGAGGCTGAAGCACTCTCAATGTTGCAATCACGAAGAGGTGAACTCTGGTTCTTGGTTCTGAGCCCATTTATTGTAGACCTCAACTTAGAATCAGGTAACAGTGACCCATTCCTAATTTCATATTCTTCTTGAATTTCTCCAGCGCGCTTGAAATGTATGTGTTTGCCACCATTTCCAAAAGCAGCTTCTGTTTCAGCAGAATCTTCTTCTTCAGGTATCACCCTAACACGATCAAGGTCTTGCGACATTGATAAAACAGCTGCATCAAAAGAAAGCATACTATCATCCTGCATCGGAAGCTCGACCCTCCTGTCATCATAAATTGGGCTTTTGGATAATTTTGATGTTGCTTTAGGAGAGATTCTTGTTTTGTTCCTCTTGCCTGAAAACCATGAGGGTGGCAGCGGTGAACCTGCTTTCTGCTTAATCAACTGACCAGAATTGTCAGATCCAAATGGACTCTGACCCAAATCAATCCAGTATGAATTATCTGATGACTCATCCTCACTGAAAATTGGACTTTTCATGACCTCCCCAACTGAAATACTCTCAGCTTCCTCAAATATTGTGCTCGCACCATCCCTATCTGAGCTATTATCCTGATCCATCTCTATTTCAAACACATCCCTAACCTGATTGGAAGTAAAAACACCTGAAAAGGCAGGCATCTGCGACTCCCCATGCGGTTCAGGCATTGATTCTTCGTTACCATTGATAGCATCATCTCCAATCCCAGCCAAACCATCAAGACCGTCCACTGAATCGCTCAAATACTGGGGAAAAACAGGAAGGATCTTCACCATACCAGACCCAGTACGACCAGCCTGATTCTGAAGAGTTCCCATCACAGATTTCTTGATCAAAAGGCAACCAAACCCAGTTGGATCAGACCCAAATACCCTGTAAAAAGAAGTGATAATAAAATCTGGCCGGAATAGGGACAGCCCTAATGAATCCATGTCCTTGGGACCCAATGACCCAGCATCAAGCAGTACATGCCAATTGTTTTGCTGAGCAAGTGCCATCCATTGGTAAGAATACTTAGCCCCAGTTACTCTAGACTGAACAGGAAACACAAATAGCCCATTTGCACAACCCTTTTTCTTCTTTTTCTTATTTGAAATCTGCTTTCTAAGCTCCCTAGAGCAGAGTTTCAAAGAGGGATATTTAAACCACGCACTATAAACCTTAGCACCTTTCTCTTTAGCACTCTGAGCCATCCAATTCACAGACTGGCTTTCATGATCAAACATGGTCAACAGCTTCTTATTGGTCTCAAAAGGGTATGATTCAGCAAGCAATTTAAATGCAGACCCCCTACTAACAGTAAAAACAAGTCCATATTCATTTTCAGGAATGTTCAAATAGTCCATAATCCTAGTCTTGATATCATGTTCAGCAGTACCTTTCTCAGCACCACCATAAAGAGCATGGTTACTCAAATTAGCAGTAATCTCAGACAAAGTGAACGTTGACGACTCCCAATTTAGTTGAGTCTGAATGTGAGAAAATAGCCCGAAGCCACAATAATCAAGACATACCTTAGCAAAAGATTCGGATAAATGTCCATACTCATCTGATCGCAACTGGTCAATCTTTTCAGTAGACTGGAATTTGGGGTACATTGTTAAAAACTTTGAGAAGGCATCGCTTAGCTCAAGAATTGAATCCTCTGAACTGAAAATTCGGTCCGCAGCTAGAGCAGTTGCTCGGAGAAACTCCTTCTGGGCATGGAGCCTAGCAAGAGAGCGTGATCGGCCTAAGCTTGTTTCATGGTTGAGTGAATCAGAATCAATGTCCTGAGATTTTGCTAAGAACCCTTCTTCGGATGCCTCCTCTAAAGCCTCTTTGAGCTTGTTTTCTTGCAATTGACGAAGCATAGAAGTTCTGTGCTTTACGTCCACGGTCAAACCAGAACGATTTCTTCTTTTGGTTTTCTTGTCCATGATTAGAGCTGCACAGTGAGTTATTGGCTTCCATAGTGAAAGATGCATAGATGTTACTCTCTCTGTAACCAACCAATCTGACTGATATTCAGAAATAAAGAAACTCAGCCAAAGACCCCCAAAGAAAATAGAATCAGTTTCAAACCGAAATGTAAAGCAAAGCGGGTATCTTGGTTGTTGTGGAAATCAAATGTTTTCTTTTTGAATCAGATAAGTAGTCAAATTTTCAGATTGGATGACATTCCAAGCTTTGGCTGTACTGAAGAGGAGGTTTTACTTTATATGATAGTACCTACAACATTCAAAAAACAGCACAAATAAAGGTTCTTGTATTAAGACCAATAAACGTTTTGAGTGAGATCAACTAAGAATTGGTCATAAAGAAGAGAAAGAGATTAAAAAAATAGAAAAAGAAAAAGAAAAACAAAGGAGATTAGAATCAAACCTTTAAAGCGATCAGAGAAACTCAGCTTTGGCATCCTTCAAGGGCCCATAACTCTGAGGGTCTAAAACTAAAAACTCAATTCAAAATAATTCAACAACAGTATCACATTGAACACCCGAGAAAATTAAATACAGTTCCCAACTCTTAACCCCACCAAAGATACAAAACCCAGATTCAAAGTCATCCCCCCCACCAACAAAAGAATAATTGGCTGTACAAATTTTACCAAGACCCAAAAGCCAAAGCCTCAAAAATTTTCAATATTTTACCCGGTAAAGTAAAGTGACAACCAAAGATACCCAGAATAAGAAGGAAGATATAAATGCAAAATCTCAAACTCAAAACACTTAAGAGCGGAGAAAGCAGGGAGCCAAAACAGCTTCACCAACTTCCCTCCTCCTATCACTACTCACCAACCACTTTTTTCTCTGCTTTCAATCTTTAGATGAAGGGAGTGAAGCTGAGAGAAACCAAATAAAACGAAATCCTTGGCTACCAATCAATTCCTCATTTACTACGCACATTTAATACAGACATGTCTGCATTGAATGCTGCTACTCTCTTCCCTTCCTCCTCATTAATTACACAACATTTTTCTTTACATTTCCATTTTTACCCTTCTCACTTGTCAACTTGTTTTTGCTATCACCAATCTCTTTTCATAAGTTTAAGGAGGAGTGGTAGCAGCATTATTTGATTTACAGATAACTATTTCCTTTTATCTTTTTTTGTTACTTTTTTGTTCTTTTTGATATTCCTCTGCTGTAAGGATGCAGAATGTTGGAGAAAAGTTGCAGGGGAAGTTACTTTGACTTCTCCCTTCCCTCCAATATTTGCTTTGCTACCATCTTGGTAAATATCGATTTGTTTAGTTATTTAGAGTGAATATTTAAAAAAATGAATTGAATTGAATTAGGTTGGATATGAGAATTTTGAAAATATATTTGGTATATTTAAAAAAAAAAATTTAGAATATTTTTTGAAATGTTTAAATTAATTTTTAAACCCCTATATTTTTTAAATTATCAAAGCACTCACAATAAAAGTTTAAAAACTTTAAAAATACCCCCAAGTCACCCAATCATCATCGGCGGCCGGTAGTATTTGTTAAAGTTTAAAACTTTTATTGTTGTAGAATAAAAATATAAAATTTTGATAGATGTTTAGAATAATGAAACAAACGTGTTTTAATTGATAGAGTTAAATAGGATATGATTTGATGAAAAGGTCAAACGAGCCCGTTTTTTTTATAATAATGTAGTTTTTGAAACCACCTCTTAATGGTTTGATGATGATAAAGAATAAATGAGGAAAATGTTTCTTTCGAGTTTGATTCCTCTAGGCCCTAATGGAAATGGCCATTGAAGGTTTACCTAATCATTAACTGCAGAGTCTTGATGGATTAGTTGAGATATGCACAAGTTGACTCAGACACCTTCAATAACAAATTTTTTTTTGGTACTTTTTGAATTATATGATTTGTATTCAATTTTCATTTTGAAAAGTTTGTTACTGGTTCAACTTTGAACCTTCATCTGTTTGTCCATAACCCTATCTATATATGGCATCAAATATGTGACCAACTAATAATTACATAAATAATTGACCGATTGATTGAGTTTTGCATTACTCTCGTGGATGCATGTATCAATTGAGCTGTCATTATTGAAAAAAGTTGGTCAACTCACGTGAAAATTACAACAATAATTATAATTAATCTCTTAGTAAATAATGTTCTAATCAAATCCCGTAATTAATAATTTGGTAGCGCAATAATTTATAATCACCATACCTATCTTGTTCTTGTTGGGGAAAATGGTAATGCAGGCTAATATAGTAAAATTCTATTACTTTGGATTCCAGTGTGAAATTTCAAAATTTTCACTTGCTTTTAGGTCCAAAAGCATGATGGTGGGCTTTCTTTTTTTTGGTGATAAATTTGACCTAAAAATATCATCAATCAAAAGGGTGAATTTTGTAATTAAGGTTGTTTGACCATGTTTTAGACAGTCAATTGGTTGGACCATGTTAGCCGTGCGTTGACTTATGGTCTCCGGTCACCGGTGACGTCAAACGCATCGTTTCACGTTGATAAATTAGGAATTTCGTTTACCAATTTTATTTTTCCAATGAAAATTTGGAGTCTGTTTTGCTCTCCTCCTCCTAACTCCGATCTATTTTGTCACTCCCAAAATTAGATTCGTTTGTTGACAAATACACCGTGTTACGCAATTTTGTTGACCACTTCTCCTTTTGCTGAATATTTATATTGGTAGTAGTAGTACTTGCAATATTTAAAACATTATATAATCTGCTTTTGACATACAAGAAAAAACCAACATAAAATATTTTATCTTAATTTTAAATTATGTTTATTTTATTTATACAATACCAAAACTGACACCAAATCAAGATTGCATGATTAAGAGAATACATTACTCTACAATTTTCACGTCTATGTCGTAAGTTTGCATGTGGTTTTAGGGTTATAATAATTAACTGGCATATACTCTTCATTAAAATTTGTAATTTCGTTTAATACAAACAATCTAATTATAATTATATGATCAATGTAATGTTGTATGATTAGAATGGAAGCATATCACACGTGGCAATGGCATGTCCATAACTAAGAAGTTTTGTGGTTGATTGAAGTACAATTGTGTAGGTGGGTGAGGTGAGGTGAGATGGCCCGAGCAACGATGCTATTGTTCAGTGTCTTCTCTGCTGTTTCTCACTTAGCGTGCCTGTGGCTGTGGTCCTTAGTGGAGATCAATGGGATTTTAGGGCACTTTTATATTCCTGAGTAATAATGGAAAAAGAAAAATTTGTGGGTAATGTAATGAGTAGAGAAGAGAGTCTTTTTGAAGAGATAGATATTGCTTCTGGTGCTTTTTTTTTTGCCTTTTATTTTAGTTGAATCGCTTTTCCTATAATGTCAAATTTAATCTTTAACATAAAGTGTTTCATCAATATCTAAGTTAGTGGGGTTACTACAAAATTTAAAGCTTCATATTTTAATTTTAGTTTTCGAGATGAGATAGACAGAGAGACAGCAGACTCATACAGCCATACAAGTGTTTGTGGGTGATGTCTTTTCTTCTTCTTTAATTTCTTTACAGCCATAATAATATGAGCTATGTTTCTGGGCGGAGAGAAGCTTTTTTGGCCATTTTTCCAACAAATCATACATGCCATAGTTGCTCCTCCCGTTCCTTCAAGAAAATACTGAAAACCAACAGTTAATGGCACAATATTTAAAGCCCTGATTGTTCCCTATTAACTTTTAGATTTGAGGACATGGTTGATGCACTTAAGAAACGAGACCTCGTAGTTTAATACAAACAATCTCTTCAAGCTTTCACTACACTACTTTCAGTCACTGTCTGATTGAGGTCAAGAGCTTCGATAATCAATGCCAGGTTAACTAGGATCATACCATATTATTCGAATGGGCTTGAAGGCCCAACTCCTAAATCAAAATTCAAAACCTTCAACTATTTCATGTAAGGTTAGGAACAGATTTAATTAAATCAAAATCTTAAATTGGATTCTGCTAGTGTTTTGGCATCCCACATTCCCACCAACGTAGAGCACATAAAAGACGATAACGCGGAATTGTGTTGATGGATATCTTTTTTGGTTAAAAAATGGACTTGGTCTTTGCTTGTTTATCAGTTGATTGCACATGTAAAATTTAGGAATGTGTGAATGAAGTAACCATGTCAACGCCTGCTGATTTCCAAAATTCTAGCTACCGTGAAAATGTAACAATATCAAATGCTAAAATTGGAGAGGTGGTTTCACTACCTCTCAAATATATATATTATGAACAAACTGGCTTTGTCCACTAATATTCACATCACATTAATACTCTTATATGCAGCCTTGGGGCTCCAATTAGGTGTTTGGCATGCAAATCCTTCATAAAATGCAGGCCTCAAGCTGCTTTGTACTGCTGTTTCCCATCCTAGTATATTGTTTATCATCTTTCTCGTCTGCTCTATCTAACGTAACGTTGAAGTCTCATACATTATTCGTCGCCAACTCTTAACCCTTGGTGAAAATGGTGATTTGCCTGATAATTATGAAGACAAAGTTAATCTTAACATAAGTTTCCCCAATAAAAGACTTAGGAGAGCCTACATTGCCCTCCAAGCATGGAAAAAGACTATATATTCAGACCCATTTAACACCACAGAAAATTGGTCTGGACCTGATGTATGTTCTTATACTGGTGTTTATTGTGCACAGGCTCTTAATGATCCTTATTTAACTGTTGTTGACTGACATTGCCGGCTACATTCCTGCGGAGTTTCATCTGTTGACTGATATTGCTCTTTTGCACATCAATTCTTACAGATTTTGTGGGGTAATTCCTAATAGTATTTCAAAGCTTTCGCTACTAGATGAGCTTGATCTAAGCAACAACCGCCTTTGTTGGTCCATTCCCAACAATTGTTATATCACTACCCAAACTTAAGTAACTTGATATAAGGTATAACGAGTTTGAGGGTGAATTGCCTTCTCAACTCTTTGAGAAGAAGTTGGATGCATTGTTCTTAAACAACAACCGATTCATATCCTCCATTCCTGCCACTTTTGGGTCTTCAACAGCTTCTGTTATATTAAATTGCAAAGAAAATTAAAAGAGTAAAATGAGAATTGTAGAATTGTGTTGTGTATTGAATAATGAAAAAGTGTTACAATATATAGGCCTAATTCTAGTCTATACAA
>WYDK02000006.1:2114588-2125420 GCA_009867345.2 Toxicodendron radicans
AGGAGCTTACAATAATTTTAGTCATTTTATTCTTGCATGTGCAAAACTGATTGCCCAAACCTACATTATGAGCAGTTCGTTGAATAAGTTTGGCACTGAGTTTTCACAACTGGCAGAGGGCTGGGACGAAGAAAAATCGGAACACTAGCATTACAAAACCTAATCATCATATTGTTTAATAACTAAAATTTTCCGTGTTTTTTTCATCGAAAAAATGCAAATAAGGTGATAAATAGGGAGTTGTATCTTATACACATAGTATTTCGAAGTACAAATGGTTCCAGTTCATGTTTCCTGCTTGTTCAGGCCATGGTGACCAGATATTCGTCCATCTCAACGAGAAAGCTATCAAATGCCCTGAAGATTCTCACTGCCGATAAATGTATGGTGGCTACAAGTGATTATGATGAATTTCACAAATTGGCAAAACGATGTATTCTAACAAATGTATTGGGTGCAAATGCTCAGGTTTGCTACTACAACTTTCTCTGATTTTTATCGTGTGATTTATGTGTTATATCGATTCTGTTGCCAAAATTAAAGTTGGGTTATGTCCTTGTAACATTCAGAAGCGACATCGACCCCATAGAGACACCATGATGGAAAATTTATCAAGCCAATTTCATGCTCACATCCAGAATAATCCTCTGGAAGCTGTGAATTTCAGAAAAATATTCGAGTTTGAACTTTTTGGAATAGCAATGAAAGAAGTGAGTATATTTATTTCCTCGGAAATTTATCTTTACTTTGAGACTTAAAACATTATGCATTGATAATGGAATTTTCAGGCTTTAGGAAGAGACGTGGAATCAGTATATGTGAAGGAGCTGGCTACCTCTTTGTCAAAAGAAGAGATATATAAAATTTTAGTGACTGACATGATGGAGGGTGCAATTGAGGTGGATTGGAGAGACTTCTTCCCATATCTAAAATGGATTCCTAATAAAAGTATCGAGATGAAAATCCAACGATTAAGTTCCCGCAGGCATGCTGTGATGAATGCTCTAATGAGTGAGGAGAAAAAACGAATTGCTTCAGGAGAGGTAGTCTTCTCTTGCCTTAAGACGAGTTTCTTTAATTTAATACCTTGGTTTTTTTATGTTACTTGGTTCAATCTCAACAGGAACGAAACTGTTATGTTGATTTCTTGCTATCTGAGAGTAAATCGCTAACGGAGCAACAAATAAGTATGTTACTCTGGGAGACAATCATTGAGGCTGCAGATACTACTTTAGTTACAACGGAATGGGCTATCTATGAGCTTGCTAAAGATCCAACCCGCCAGGTTAATTAATCGATAACCAGTCAGTTCATTGTTATGGTTTTCTATGTAATGTAATTTCACTTCTAATAATTCCTTCTATGTACTACAGGATCTTCTTTTTCAGGAAATCCAAACTGTTTGTGGGTCAAACAAGATTACAGAGGAAAACATAGCACAGATTCCTTACCTAACTGCTGTATTCCATGAAACTATAAGGAAGCACAGTCCATCTCCAATGGTTCCTTTGCGGCTTGCTCATGAAGATACTGAAATAGGAGGATACTTTATCCCTGCTGGAAGTGAGGTTGGTAAAAAAATAAATTTATTTTGGTTTCGTAATACTAATATACTATATTAATTGTCAGTTTGTCAGCAATATTAACTTTTAAGTTGTTATTTTGAATAGATTGCCATAAACATTTACGGGTGTAACATGGATAAGAAACAATGGGAAAATCCTAATGTGTGGAAGCCTGAGAGATTTCTTGACAATAAATATGATCCCATGGATCTGTACAAGACAATGGCCTTTGGAGCAGGAAAGAGGGCATGTGCAGGTTCTCTTCAGGCAATGTTGATAGCTTGCACAGCTATAGGCAGGTTGGTGCAGGAATTCGAGTGGAGACTAAGAGATGGCGAGGAAGATAATGTTGATTATGTTGGCCTTACTACTCACAAACTTCATCCATTGCATGCACACATAAGGCCCAGAAATTAGAATTGGCAAAACACCTCAAAAAGGACTCATCCTGTTTCTCTGCACAACATAGAAATAAATGATGTCTGTTTTGTTAATGATGTCTCTGGAGTTTTAAACTACCTTGGCCAATAAATTTATCTTAAGAAATATGCCTTAGTGCATTGCACAATCAAAAATACTTCTTCTTGTTTGATTTTTTTTTTTTTAATGATTTAAGTGTTCGTGTCAGTTTGTACATATCATGTTTCTCTACACAACTTAGAAATAAATAAGGTTTTTTTCTGTTAATGATGTCTCTTTCTTGTTTGATTTCATTTCTATTAGATTTTCATCTTTTATTTACATGTGCTTAATTTATCAGGATCTGTCAATTTTGTTACGCACACAAATATTATAGAAAGATGCTGTTGTCTGTATGCTTTTCAAGTTTACAGTTCAGTAGGAATTCATGGAAGGCCATGCCTGACACCCCTTGGAACTCAGGAATTTGTTATGTTACTGTTATCGCCTTAATCCAAGGGATTTTATCCTGAGAGATGAGGCGATTCCAAACGGGTTCATAATTTTCTGAAAATATTAAAATAACCGATGAAAATTACTTGCCATCAAGACGGGGTCACGATAACATTCCCCTGTGTAAAACAAATGTCTGACGAAAGAACATCGGCGTCGTTTCGTATCATTTGTTTATTATTATAATTTTTTTGTTCGTCCTTTTCTCTTCTATCCATAGCCACCATCCAAACCAGTAGTCTTAATTAGTTCTACCTCATTGATTTGGTTGTCATGAACCTTGCCGCCGGAACGGAAAATTTATTAATAAAAAAGAAATTGACACTTGTATGGAGGGATTTCATGAGCCTTAATCCTTGAAATGAAAAATCTATTACAAAATTGGTAAAAAATAAGCAAGCACCGCCTTAGTTCGTGGCATCAACTGATCCAGATGGAACTGGTATTAATTATGCATAAATTTGCCATCTATGATGAATCTGAACAGAAATAGTCAACAAGAGCTGCACATCTCTGGGACAAGATAGAAGGGGCAGGTTACCACCATAAAAGTCTGTTAAAGTTAGGCCCATTTTTCCGTTCTGGTTGCTAATTCCCTAATGCAATTACAGAAAAACTTCATAACGCATTGAATAGTGGCAATGAGAGTGATGTGGATGGGCCGCATGAGTGCAGAGGGTCAAATAGAGTAAATAGCAACCTGAAACTAAAAGGGCCAAGAAGCTATTTACTTATAATGAGAAAAAATTGGGAATAAACTTCTATGAACTAAACCTGCTTAAACTAGATAACAATTAGTCAGCATAGTACTCCGCATGGCATCGTTTTGGTTTGGCATTTGCATGAGAGCAAGCATCCTCCTTCAAAAGCATGGTAGGTGTCGTAATAAGCAAGGTAGGACATGTTTATGATTGTGTTTGATGATATATAATAAATTTATAATATTTTAATGACGGCAAAATAAATTCAATAAATTTTATTAATGAACAAGTTTTTAAGTTAAAAAAATAACAACACCTCCAAATTAAACTACAATAAAATTTATATTAATAAAAAATTTAGAGATTTATCTAGTTTTTATATTAAAATATTATAACCCTTGTTGTAATTTTCACTTTTATGTTTCAAACTCTTAAAATAATGCATCAAATGATCAAAATAAGAATTTTTTATATTTATCTTTTTTTTTTTAACTTTAATATTTTGATATGACCTTATGTGTGGGTAGTTTAAATGGTTATAGTGAATTGAAGATAGTGTTGATAGGCGTACAATCTCAAGTTTGATTCTCCATCTAAGCATCCGCGAATTAAGTAGAGGGTTATGATGATGGGTTGTAAGCTATATATATATATATGATTTTTTTAAAGTAAGAAGTATTGAAACGCAACACAATTAATAGTAGTTTATTTTGACAAACAAATTTTAAAAATTATATTTATTTTATAAAATATATGAAAAGATATACAAATTTTCTTTATTTTGTTATTTGTACAATTAAATAATAGATATAAAATATATTTTATAATTTATTAAATATATTTGTGAGATTTTTTTTTAAAATTAAAAAAATTGATATGTTCCATGAATATAAAAGTTAATTATATATATATAATTTTTCAAAGTCAACGAGGGTCAACTAACCCTCCTTGACCCCCCCTCCCTCCGTCTATGGACACCATTAAACTTAAGGGTGCGTTTGGTTCGGATAATGTTTTATTATCAGGAATGTTAGATTACTGAGAATGTTAGATTACCTTGAGAATCTTTAATAACGGTGTTTTGTTAGATAAGGTTAAATTGGTAAATATGTTAAATTAATATGTTTGGTTGGAAGGAATAAAAGATTACTGGAATATCTTTTTACTAAATCGCCCTTATACTATAAATAGTTTTATAATAATAATAATATTACTATTTATTTGAATTTTATGTAATAATAATAATAATAAAATATTTATACTATTAAATGAAAATAATAATAATAATTATTATTATTATTATTAATTTAATAGACATATGAGGGTATTTGTGTTCGAAATGATTATTAATTATGGATAAAATTGGAATAAGAGTTGGATTATTGCGATAATATTTTAATACCACTTTTTGGCTTGGTAATCTGATTACCTCGTATATTACCAATAATAATCATTATTGGTATTAGAAGATTACCGGAATATTTTATTACTTAGTAAACAAACACGGTAATAACCATATTAAAATATAGATTACCGGGGTAATCTTTTAATACCCCGAGTCAAGCACACCCTAAGGGTAATATTACATATACATCATTTACATACATCATCTTTGTATACATATTTATTATGTGATAAAAGATAATTATGTGAAAGTTTACTTTTTAATTTAAAATCAATCAATCATATTTTATTATATAAGGATATATATAAAAATGATGTATACTAATATTATCGTAAACTTAAAAGTGTAATATATAGGATTCATCTAATGGAAAGAACATCCCACCACACTTTATCCTTGGATAAAGGAACCACACAACGCTTGGAAAGCACTAATTTCACATTTCACTACCTTTATTCAGCCAAAGTAGTTTACAAGGATCGGGATGCGACTCAGTCTTCAAACTCAACTTCTTAACAACTTCTTTGGAGACCATATTCACACAACTACCTAAGTCAATAGCAAGACGACAAGTTGACTGACCTATAATGTGCCTCAACAACTTTCTTCATCAGTTTCCTGTGGTGCAAGACAAACTCGTCGAATCACCAACCCTGGACCCGTATTGCAATAACTTGGGCTTTGGAATCATCAACATGTTCTTCAAGAGGGTCTTCATCATACATTGGCTTCTTCCTCTTCCCATATTTTGTTTTCTCACATTCAGCCCTGATGACCGACCTCTCTGCAAGAAAAGCAACGAATATATTGTGGAGCTTGAGACTCTTAGTTTGACTACCAATTGGAGTCTTCCCTATAGGATCATTAGAGCGATGATCGAATTGTTTTTCCAATTGTAGTTCTTGTTAATAGGCTTCTGAAACTGAATAATAAAAAGGAAGATTCAATATTGTATCTTGGGGTTGTTTCAATAATTGAAAAGATAAAAGTAGTTGATTCTCAAATAGAATACCTAGAATTGAGAAAATCTTAAGTACTAACAGGAATAAATTTCTAAGAACTAAACCTACTTAAGATCTTAAACTAGATAACAATAATTTAAGTATTAACTCATCAGTCATCAATGTAAACCAAGTCAGCATAATAGTCTGTGTCAAGTAGTCAAACCGACCCACCGGCATTGATGACCAATTTCTTAACGCATCAGTTTGATTGTGATTGACGTGTTGTATGGAAGAATTCAGTAATTTAGAGTTGAGCAGTGTTAACATTTGTCTTGGAAGTTAATCCATTTTTGGAATGAATAAAAAAAAATGAGTTAACTAAGGCGATAAAGACAGTTCACCAACTCAGCTTCATCGCCTGGCTATAATTGGTTACTTACTCCCAAATTTGTTTTTGTTGTTATCAGAAAAAAACTTTATCCCGTCGTACAGTATTCTGGGAATTGAAAGCAATTGAACAAGCCTTGTGTTGTCTCTGTCATTGAAATTACAACACAATTTACGTTACCATATGTAATCCTGTTTGCTGTTGGGCGCAATGAAGATGAGTAGAAACTTAAAGGAACATCCCTCGGGTCTCGATGTTTATTCTAGTCAGCGTCAGAGGGACCGTCAAAAACAAAAAAATGAAAGAGAGAGGAGAGATAATTTCGGACAAATACAGTGATTTCTTAAGCTGACAGCTGATGGAGGCTGGAGCGGCTTGCGTGCTAGGCTGTTTCCAGGAAAGAGAGCTTGTTGAGTGACAAGTGTAACACCAAAGGTCAAAGTTTTAAATAAACGAGCCGATCGTCTGTGGGTCTGCAGTAGCTTCATGCTCAGTGTGTCTAGTCTCGAGTGCAGCACCAACGTCTGAACTTAGGTCAGATTTTAAAACGGAGCAATTTCCGGGTTAACACCGCTCCCTTCCCTCTAATGATCTACAAGGTTCTGCAAGGACTGTGACCAATACTTCCAGTAAATGTATAATAAAAAATCATGTTATGGAAAAGTCTTGTGGTATAAAATAATAGATAGATAAAACAGAAAATAAAATAAAAAATAAAGAAGCAGAAATCACAGAGGCCGAGAAATCAGGGGACAGACAATTCAGTAGGTGAGTGCTACGAGAGAGAATCTTCGGTGTGTAAAGAGAAGGGGAATAGGGAGGCACAGCCACTCAAGCCTCGTCACATAGCAGGCAACCCAATAATTGCTTCCCACGCTGCCCGACATCAATGATGTTGTCGGTCCTCTTCCATCCAAACTTCATTTCTTAAGATAAACATCGACTCAATCTCTCCCCCAACATTAACGGTTAAGCCGGCTAAAATATTCGGAGAGGGGCTGAATTCTGAAATTTGAGTGACTACCCTTCTTCGTGTATGTATGGGGAATACGTTAATCACAACGAATAGTCTTGTCTTTTATTTAATAGCTTTGTCTCGTTAAATCAAGTGACCTATCATCAAGTGTAAGTCTATTTGTATTTCCCTCTGAAACACTCTGCATTCTGCCTTACAAAATGATAAAAAGAGGCAACCTGAGAAATGATAAAAATATAGGCCACTTTTAAGTTTTTATTTATTATTTTATTTTAATAAATATTAATATTTATTATTTTATAAATATTATTATCTAAATTTTATTTTATTAATATATATTTTTTTATAAATATTATTTAAATATTATCCAAATCTAATCATATTTTAACAAATATCATTACATATTTTTTTACAAATACTATCTAAATATTATTTAAATACTATCTATCTAATATTTATTAAATATTATTCCTATTACTAGATATTTAAACAAACTAATCCATATTTATTGAAGAGAGAGAGAGAGAAACAGAGTAAACATGCTCTTAGTTGAGTCATACCATCTACCTTACTTACGCAATTCTGTTCCAGTTGTGTACAGTATAATAGTGTTTAGCCCAGCCAAGCCGAGTCAATTAAAAACGTCGTACAAATAACCCACCACCGCTGTCTAGTCTCAGAACTAACCTAACTTAACCTTTTCACATATTTATAAACTCGGTTATTGTCTTTCACTCATACAATTAATTAAATATTAAAAAAAAAAAAACCCTTTCCACTACTTCTAAATACATCACTTTCCACTCTTTTTCCCTCAACTCTTCTGCATCTTCTCTTGCTTCCTCTCACAACTTTCTATCACCATAACCACAAAATGCCTTCAGATGTTAGTGACCAGAAACTAGGACGAACCCAGAACGCCATGAGCATACACCCACCACCAAAGATGGCAGATTCACTGCCCTGCCCAAGGTGCGACTCAACGAGCACCAAGTTTTGCTACTACAACAACTACAACCTCTCTCAGCCACGTCACTTCTGCAAGGCGTGCCGACGCTTCTGGACTCATGGTGGGACCCTCCGTAACGTTCCCGTTGGCGGTGGAACCCGTAAGAACTCCAAGCGCACACGCCCTTGTTCATCTTCCGCTACTTCTGCAGTAAACTCTTCTTCATCCACTGTAACCCATGAACCCCTGGCCATCTCCACTAACCCTGTTTCGGGCTTGCCTTCTGTTAATCCTGAAATTGCTTCAGTTTCAACAACTGACGTTAACCTGAACCTGAATGAGAATGTGCCTGATAGTGGCAACTCTACCGCGATGTTGAGCAACATGCAAGGCCACAATTTAATGAGCCTGGGCGGTTTTAATGGGTATAGCATCGGGTCGAGTTTTGAAGAATTGGGGCTTGGCTTTTGTGGTACACGTGTTTGGGAAATTCCTGAAGCTGCTTCTGCTTACGCTGGTGTTAATGGAAGTGGTTCTAGTGTTGGTGGTGTTGCAATGGGTGCTGCTTCTTCTGGGTGCAACACGTGGCAGTTTATGAGTGATGAAGAAGGTGGTAACGGTGTGGTGGCTGGTGAAGATTACTTTCTTTGGTCTGGTCGTGCTATATCCACACCAGGACAGGGCTCGAAGTAAAGCTCCTTGAGAACTTTATCATTTCAGTGAAAGGAGGGTTTGTCTTTTTAATCTTCTTTGAGTTTGGGGTGGGTTTTGAGTTTGGTTATGGTTTTAGGATCCAGGTCTTTTCTGGTTGTGGGTATAATAGACCATACGTAGGTTATAGATAATATAATAGAAATCAAATGTGACTCAGAGACTCAGTTAAGTTGGATTGAAGTTTCCTTTTTGACGGGGCAGTAGTGTCCTTGTGGCTTTATTAGGTTTTTTTTTTTTTTTCTTTCTTTCTTTTTCATGCATGGCTCTGTAAATCTTCACATCGAATCGGTGGAAGAAAATTAGAGTAAAAGACAGTTTTTAACAAGTTCTAAATGGATTTGTAGTTTGCAAGTTGAGTAGAAATAACTTGATCTTAGTTAGTGACTTTTCTATTTTTTTATCCTGTAGAAGTAGAATTTGCAGTTTCGATTTCTAAGAATGTTATGCAGTGCAGACCTCGTTTTCCGAGTACATAAATATTTGCAACTTGCACATAGCGTGAGTAGATCCCACCCAAATTCATATCATCGGTTAAATTTCTTGGTTGGTTCTCATCAAGTATGGTATTTGGATAACAACACTCTTTCTGTTTGCTTTCACACTGTCGCACTAATCAAGTGTAAAGCCGTAAAGGACTTACTGTGGTTAAGGTTACTCATTATATATTCAACTAATAAAATGATCAATTCTTCTCCCGTCTATATAATGCACCAGACCCAGTATACGATGAACCACTAATTAATATTATGATAGTATTTTGTTTTAAAAATAAGTCTCTGTTATTATGCGTGGATAAAATAAAACAAGAGCCCACAAGCATTCAGGTAAAGGTGGGCAGGCGGTGGGTAAACGTTGAATAGCGCAACATCAGAAGGTTGCTACATTGATCTATAGGACTAGGAATAGCTATGACATGCCACCAACCTTGGGGGACTTTTGTTTATCTAAAACTAACTGAATGGTAATAAATGTGATGGCCAAAATGTAACCACTAAAGTCACTTCAATAGACAACTTAATTCATGTGAATCAGTTAACATCGCTCAAATCAACTTTATTGTTTTTCCCGGATCAAACAGCCAGGTCAAGGTGGGTTTCTGTCTTACTTTTTGCCAGAAGAATTGAAACTGATGCGTGTCTACACATTCATTGTATCATGAGTTGTGATATTATATGATATGCTTGGTGGTGTCATGATTATTAATCGATTTCATGTTTTAAAAACTATATCTGTTAATTTGCATGCGCAAAGTGACCCTCAAACTGAAACAGTTGTTTTGAGTGGATGTGGGAGTGCACCTGCAATTCAAAACAAATGGACATGGACCATGATGTTTTAAACCAAAAAACGAATGTGGAATAATACCTATTCGGTGGGTGGTTGTTTTAATTATGCCTTCAATCATTTATATGTAACAGTAAAGTGATAAGTTGCTGCATCAGGCTTGTATCATCCTCAAATGCATTTAATGTGTGCATAAAACCATCATGCCTTCACTGTTTGTTTTCGGAAAACTCCATAATGTATAGTTGCATCATATCATATGAACTCAAACATTACTTCCATTATTTATCTTTAACAAATAATATGTTATTTGATCATTTTTTTTTAAATAGATGGATGCATAAACAAATTATATTAGGTCATTGTATAGTATAACTATAATCTCTATCCTTGGTTGCTGGTTTCGTCATTTTTGTTGGGATGGTAAATACTGGGCCTACCACTCCAAACCGACTCATCTCTCTTCTGCTACATTGTCCATTGACATGCCTGGAAACTTTATGGACTTTATGAATATTCCCAGAAGCATCCAGCTGAAATTGTGGTCAGGATAATACACATTAAAACTCTTACTACAAACATCAAAGTTTTAGATATGGAGATCTCCTTCAAGGTTCTAGTGACTGAGGGCCACCACTACAGCCTTAGCTGCATGGAAACTGAAGTCATTAATTGTAATTTTGAGTGTATAGCTATAGCATCACTGCATCGATCAGTGCCATTCACTATCAGTTCCAAGTATGAAAAAGAAGTGGGAATCATATTATTAGAATATGAACAATTTTTGGTTGTCAACAAATAAGTTGATGAAGCAAAAAAGGAAAGCAAAAGAAAAATGAATTTTAGTTTAGGGGAATTACTAGTTTAGGAATTTGTATTAAATAATTATTTGTTTTCCTTAGGGAAAGAACAGTTGATTTAAGACTTTATTTAGAGTTAAAATAGAAGAGTTAGAAATATGAAGAAGAATCCTAGTAGAAAAAGAATGTTCTAT
>WYDK02000006.1:2131842-2146054 GCA_009867345.2 Toxicodendron radicans
AACCAATTTCCAACATAGTAGCCAAGATTTTCTTGTCGATGGTTGGTGACACTATTTAATTTTTTTAAAATAATATTATTTAATTTACATAATCTTTTGACTAGAATAAGAATATTTAATTTCTGTTGTATTTTTGTGGTAATCATATAGTTTTCAGAAAAGACTGCTCACGTACAAGTACCAACAACTGATGGTGGGGGAAGCTTATCTAAAACACCAATTTAGCTCTGGTTTTTCCAAGAACCCATTCTTTGACTATGGAAAATTTAACAAGAGGACATAAACAATATCGACCTTAATTATGTGTATTATTAGTTGAATCATGCTTTTAATAATCCCATTCTGGTCTGCAATGTCTCATTCAGATCTGATAAAATTTTCAAGTCAAAATCACCTACCAGGAATTATTAATTATTTTAAAGAGTAAACCACATATTCCCACCTTTAACGAAATAGCAAGTTTTCACCCATGTTTCATAAATTTCATGTTCTTACTTTTAAATTAACACCATCTCTTCAATTTTAACTTTTTATTATAGCGAAACTTACCTTAATATACTAACGTGCACTAATATTCATTTGGACTGAAAGTAAGATCATATTACTATATTAGTAAGAAGCGGCTCGCTTTAGTATCGTCCAAGTCATCACTTTTTGGTTTTTTTTTCTAATAGATCCCGAACTCTAAAATAATTTTTGGGACTATTGTTGGACTCTCCACGACCTCTTCTACACAATTCATACCCTAACTTGTTGTCAATCACTCACTTTTACAAACCACTCCCACACTTACCACTTTACAAATTTGAGTATCTTATTAATTGTTTCTTGTTCATTCGGAGAGCAATCGATATCTTTAAACTATACCAACAAAATCTCCTTATGTTGTAGTTTAGGTGGGTATGTTTTTTGGTCAATTCTAACTTCTCGTTTGCCAGAAATTGAAGCCAAAAGCCGTGCCTATCACCTGCTTAATAAAAGGGCCAAGTCAATTTTACTCTTAAATTAAATATTAATTAAAACTGTTGAAATGTTATTAAGTTGCGAATAATCAAATAAGTTTTTTGAGTTGTGAGACCCATATGATTAATACTTAAGGTGATATTGTGTCTGACATTTCGTTCATTCAACCAACTTCATGGCTGAGGTATGCGCTTCCGTCACACCCTTAGTCGCCATTAAGGTGGTGGCACAAAGTAGTTAGAACTTGACTGCAAGGAAACTCCCCTCACATTTCTCACAACCCCCCTTCTTTGTGATTTTGCATTTTCACCCTCAACACTTTTGAAAATCTCTAAGGGTAGCTTTGTTAATTGTTAAGCCATTCTTACAATAGATAAACCTAACAAGCAAGCTATAAATATACGTTTTGTAAGTACTGATATTTGACTCTGTCCCTAAGCTACGGGGATGTTTTTTCAATTTTTGTAAAAATAGAGGGCGAAGTGAAGAAAATTTAAAGAAATTTATAATGTGAACGCAATTTAAGAACTTTTAATGTCTATTGGTCAACTCGATTTTCCCTATCAGTTCAGTTGGGACTTGGGAGGGTCCAGGAAAGTTGTTGGAAGGCCACACTTTAATAAAGCCATTCCCATTTCCCGGTCATAGTCAATTAATGTATTTATTCAATTACCCAGTTTACCCTTACTCTTTGATCCAATTTCCTACGACAATGCGAAAATGACAAAATTGACCTCCTCTTTTTCATGCACCCCATTCATATTTAATAATATGGGTAAAAGATAGATTTTTATTAAAATATAATTTGAAAAAACAAGATAAGAATACAAAAATATATATTTACTAGAAAAATTATTGTAAAATAAATACTAAAATGTTTATTTATTTATTTTAATATACCCACGAGTAGAAAATGGATCACTTCCCTTGAAAATCCATAAAAGAAGTGAGGGTAATTTCGTAAATTGAGTAACAAACAAGTCCATTGTCCATTATCTTAATCCTCGAATAGCCGCCGTCATATATACCCGTTTTCCATCACTCCCTCGTGTTGTTTAACTCGTTGATTCCCACTACCCATTCACCGCCTTGTTTTCCCCGTCTCTCTCTCAGAGAGAGGAAACAAGAAAAACTAAGGATTCCTCCTCGCCTTAATTGGCCATAATCGCAACCTAATTTCTTCGCTCAATTTCATACCAGCTCCCGATTCTGCCCTCGCTTTAACCCAAATCCTCAATTCAACCCTCCCGTCTCCGGTTCACTGAATCTTCCGGTGACAATGTTATCTATCGCTTGCTAGAGTTTCTCCTATCAATCCTTTTAATCTCCGAAAGCGCAATTAACCTAATCCTCGTCAAGGTTATCAAAATTGCTATTATGGCGTTACGTGTTAGCGTCAATTTCTCGGGTTATGTTGCCCAAAACCTAGCCCATTCCGCCGGCTTCCGGCTAGGCTCCACCGCTACCACTGCCACACGATCCTTCCATGATTGTGTGTTTCGCCCTCGGATCTTCTGTCACAACCAAAAATCTGATCTCGAACCTTCCCCAAATTATCATCCCCAAACAAACCATAGAGCTTCTGTTTATAACGCAATTGCGGCTGAATTTTTGGGCGACAATTGTTCTACCAGTCCGATCCTCATGGGACTGGTGTCGTTGATGAAGTCAACGGCATGTATTTCCGGTTCTTCCGCAACTACTATGGGTGTTTTCGGTATTTCACCGTTTAAAGCCACTTCGATTATCCCCTTTCTACAGGGATCAAAGTGGCTGCCGTGTAACGAACCTGCTCCGGAGAGTGAATACGTGGATAAAGGAGGGACTAATAATAAAATAAAGTATTATGATAGTGGAAATGATGATGATGTTAGCTTGCAATTGAACACCAAGGAGTTCCATAAGAGCGGAAGTTGGTTGTCAAAGTTGCGGAATATTTGTTCGGAGGATGCAAAGGCGGCTTTTACTGCTGTGACAGTTACTTTGTTATTCAGGTCGTTTTTGGCTGAGCCCCGATCGATTCCTTCTTCTTCTATGTACCCTACCCTGGACGTTGGTGACCGCATTTTGGCGGAGAAGGTGAAGTCAACTTTATTAACTTAGGTTGTATCTTAAGTATATGGTAAGAATATGGAGTTGTAGATTATTATTTGGTTTCGTTTGGTAATTAGTGTTGCTTGGTAATCTGTGATATAACTAACATGGTAAATAAGTATGTAGTGAAATTAGGTTCTTCATTTTGAGGTTGTTTGTTAATGGGATAACAAATTTGCCCATGTTATCAATGATGATCCATGGCCTAACTCTTGAAAACAAAAATTCATAATCACGATTGTATTGTCTGATCATAGGCAAATTATTGCTGATTGGTAATCTTATACATAACTATACAATCCATTTCATATTTACATTACTGAGCAGTGTAGAAGTAGTTGAAAGATGATACATATTTCTTCCTTTTAAGTTTACATGGAGTGAGATATAGGCTTTATCAAACGTAAATGCTCTTTTTTGATCTCTAGAGAATTTTATTGATGAAAATGTTTGATTTTGTGGACTGAAGCAAGAGCATTGGAGATGTTTAAGATTTAGAGATAAGTTTAGCTTTTTGATATTGATCTGGTATTAATTTTTCTTCATTGGTCTATCAGGTCTCGTATCTTTTCAGAAAGCCTGAGGTATCTGATATAGTTATCTTCAAGGCACCTCCAATCCTGCAGGTATCTTTCAAAATTCCTTTTCAAGGGCATTTAGCAGGGTATCTTTAGTTCGTTCTTTCTTTACTATTCTGGTTTTTGATTGTTCCCTTATGTTTTGTACAGGAAATTGGTTACAGTTCTGGTGATGTATTCATTAAAAGAATAGTGGCGAAGGCTGGAGACTGTGTAGAAGTAAGTACATTTCTTTATCCAACTTATCCTATTCCTTACTTTAGGTCTTCCTTTATTTCCTATTATCCTCTCTTTGTAGACAAATTATCATCTACATTCCTTTCTGACATCTGATATCATGCATCGCACTATGTGTTATAGGTTCGAGATGGACAATTGCTTGTGAATGGTGTTGCTGAAGATGAAGATTTTATTTTGGAGCCACTTGCTTATGAAATGGACCCAATGGTAATAGCCCTGCTCTGGCTCCTTTTCTTGATTTAATTGGAAATCTTCTCATCTATAACATCTTTTAGCTACTTGGATTCTTAGCAAGCTGCTCAACATTTATAAAATTGGCTAACAAAGTCTTGCATTTTGTTCTGTTTGATCCTTTTGAAGGTTGTGCCCGATGGCTATGTCTTTGTGATGGGGGACAATCGTAACAACAGTTTTGATTCTCATAACTGGTAAGTGTAGAGTCTCAGTGTGCTAATGCTATTTAGTTTGTAATATGTTTTTTTTGGGTCGGATTTTTTCTGTCAAACCATTATATATTTTTATAAACGTCTTCTAGCCAGAAATTATTGGTTGTATATGAAGTATTAGTGCAAATTATGTGGGTAGAATATTACGCCTCTATACTGTTAAATGTATTATTTCATATTGACGTGGTTGTTTATTTCAGGGGTCCGCTTCCTATTGAGAACATTGTTGGTAGATCAGTATTTCGGTATTGGCCACCTTCCAGAGTATCTGACACTATAAATGATCAAACTGCAAAGGCGAATGCTGTGGCAATCTCATGACTTGTTGCTTCCTGTTTCAAGAAAAGATCTTAGATAAACCTCGATTTCACCGAGATAACAATTTTTATAATTGTTCTCCGCACCCTTGGCTCATAATTGAGTAATTGTTGATATTTGACCTTTTTTTTTTTTTTTTTTTTTTTTCTATCTATTTTGGATATTGTTTAATGGTTCATCTGTTCCATCTGTATGTAATTCTGTTGATGGCCCAACCATGGCCGATGACACATTCGTTCTGTAATCACACATTCAGACTTTGCTTCGACAAGAGTTAAAAAAAAAAAAAAAAATTCAAATTGATGTTTCGTACAATTTTATAATTTTCGGTTTCCTTATGCCCTTGATTGTTATTTCAAAATTGAAAATTGATGTTTCAATTGCCTCAATTCTCAGCTTGTGGCCTTTTTAGTTACTACCAAAAGAGAAACAATTTAGAAGTCGGAAGATGAAAGGAAAAAGATTTTGAATATGCTAAAAACATATTTGAAAGCCAATTTCCCTATGTCCAAAACGACTCAACTCCACGAGTTGGATATGTCTTGATAAATGAAGTAAAGAGATGGATGATGAATTCACTTAAAAAAAATGCTTTGCTTGAATTTAGGCAATTCCACACTCAATAAAATACACCTAAATTTTGACTAGATTGGCGAAAATACTGTAAAACTCCATCGAAGTAATTCGAGCGAGTTGTAATTTGCAACTTCTGTGATTACCTTTTGCCTCAGATTCCGATGTAAATTTTGGAAAGATACCAACTTCGAATTGCCGGATTTATTTCATCGGTAATAGAAATTTTTAGATAGTGACTCCTCTCATGTCCATCATTTTAACATATATTTTCATTATTCAGTCACTTGCCAAGATAAATTAAGGTGAAGTTGTGGAGAACCACTATATACAATAATGTTCAATCATTTAATTTATATAAATGTAAGTTAACATAATGACACACTAACACAATATTATACAATATAATAAAATAAAATACAACAAAGCAGAATGCATGATACCAAACATAACTCCCAACTATATTTCATTACGAAACCTCAAGAGTCAAGAGTACGTACAACCCTTATACTCTCAACATTTCAACTTCTCCATTTACCGTAGCGTCAATCTCAATGTATTCTTCCATTTCTTGTTTCATTTCGACCTTCTTATATCTATACCAATGGGCACACACCAAATAAACAACAAAATTCACACCACTCATCACTGCTAGCAACCAATAAAAATAGTTGAGCTTGTCTCTGTTTAAATTGTTGCTAGCCAACCACCCACCACTCACCTTGTTCACCACAGCCACCAACACTGAGCTCAAGAAGTACCCAAATGCTACAGAGCACCACGAGATGGCTGTGCTCAATGCCTTCATACCTGCTGAACTCTCTGCATAGAAAAACTCCAGCAGCCCAACCAGAGTGAACAAATCAGCCGCTCCAAGTATTGCATATTGGAACCCAAGCCAAAACATACTCATTGGTAGCGGCTCAGTTGAGTCAACCATGTTATGTTCAGTAGCCACTGATTTCCTCTTGGTTTCCATGACACCAGCAACTGCCATGGAAATGGCTGAGAGGATCAATCCAACTCCAATTCGCTGAAGATGTCGAATTCCAGTTGGTACTCCTGTGAACTTTCTAGCTAGTGGGACGAAGATGCGGTCATATATTGGGATTAGAATAAAGTTGAAGAGTAGGGGGATGACCGTTAGGGAAGGACCTGGCACCTTAAATCCCAATAAACGAGTGTCCATTGTTACGCTCTGTTGGACCGAGAAAGTGTGAAGTTGAGCTAAACACGTGTTCATGAAAACAGTGCTAAGTATAATTGGGAGCATGCGAATTAGAATTTTTGTTTCTTCAACTCGTGTTACTGTGCATAGTCTCCAGGGTCCAGGGGTACAGCTCAATGTGGATGCACCGACATTACTACTGGTCCTAATGATTGCTGCGCGGTCCAGAAACCTGGAATTTGAAAGTTTGATGCATTTTCAATAACATGAAATTTAAATCAAGTTATGCAAAACATTGTTTTTGAGATTAGGGGAGTCTGATGATATACCTGAATTGATTAGTCCTCTGAAGAATTTCATTTTGCAACCCTAGTTTTTCGTGACGTTGAATCTCATGTAATTCATCCCCCATTTCTGGCTTCGGAAGCTTCCGATTTCGGATGGCCACAACAAACACCTAAATTTAATTAATAATAAATAAAAGGTGTTTAAGCTTACGCTGATCTGCGAAGAATGAAACTAGATATTAAAGCTGGATTTCGTACAAATAACCGAACAAAACTACTGTGGCAGGCATGTTACAGGTCATATAATTTTGAATGTTTAAAGAACACGCAAAACCATTGTTCGGTACCTGCAGGATGCGAAGGAGAGGGTTTCCACTTGGCAAGTTACTTCGATACAACGGCTTGCCCATGCTTACAAACACGATAGCGAAAAAGACTGCAATAGTACATGCAGTAAAACTCCAATCCCAACCTTTATTGGTACTTATCCAGACAAAGAATGTTACACCGGCTATAGCTCCAACAGTAAGGCTAAAAAAAAACCAGTTGAAAAAGCTGGACATTTGAGCTGCCTCTTTAGGGTCCTTTTCATCAAATTGGTCTGCTCCCAACGCAGGCAAAGCCGCTTTAAACCCACTGGTGCCCAAGGCAATAAGGTATATACCGGTAAATAGTATTCCAAGTTGGTTACTGTCAGCGGCCTCGCATTGATTCATTTGCTTCAGTACAATATCTTTGCAAGGAGTTGGTCTTAATTGTTGGAAGTGTGCTTGCACTGCTAGCAGAGAATATCCCTACAAATACCAATCAATTAAGTATCAGAACTTTGCTAAGAAATAACATCACAGCAGTTTTATCATTTATGATGTGGCCGAAGAAATGCATTTCTTTAAGTGAGAAATGTTTGAGGACTGTAAAACATATTACCACCAACTCAACGCATCCAAACAAGACAGAAGTCTTGAATCTTGACAAATAGGTATCCGAGATGAATCCTCCAACAAGTGTTAGTAAGAATGCAGTTCCCATGAAGTTGGTAACCGTATTGGCGGATTTTGTTATACCGAAATTCATATATCCATAGAAATAAGTTACCAGGCTCGCGTGAATGGATACAAATGCCATATTCTCAAGTCCCTCCGTAGCTGCATTATTTCACAATAAAAAACCAACTGTTATTCATGAATAATTAAAGTAATATTAGATACTAATCAAAGGGAAGAACAGCATAAAACTTCGAAATTTAGCTAGTAATTCAAGTGGATTAAGTCAATGTTAAGGTTACCGTATACAAAAAACGCTGCCCTCTTTCCTCCAAGCTCAGTTGCTTGCTTAGGTTGCGTTTCGCCATTTTTGCTTCTGGCCTTTAAAGTGATCACACAAGAAACTAGATGGTCAAGTGAAGTTTGATTTTTACGTACAACAAAATGGAACAAAATCAAATGTACAAGTATGAAAGAGTTAGAACTTAGCATATATAGATACGAATGTTGGTAGTTTGGCGTAGAGTGCAAGAGATTACCATTTTCCTGACGGAGAGAGGAACAATTGCCTCTCACTCTAAAGCTGATAATCTTTAACATTGATAAATATATCATGCAATATATATAGATACGGTTGATTAGCCAGTCACTTAAATTTGCATAAAATTATAATCATTTTGTGGAATAGAAAATTATGTGTAACAAGATATCAATCTATTACAATATCATTGGTATGAACCAATCAACTGCATAAAAAAATTTCAATTTAGATTTTATTTAGAAATTAAACCCGTTATGCACATTTCTTTTAATTGAAATTTTTATTAGGCTCGTGTATTGTCATCTACTCTGCCTTCATTTTACGGATTATTGAAGCATACTTGTTCTTTATTTTGGTTGCTTAAAACACTTAAGTCGTCCGAAATCTGAGCCTTCAATCTATGTTGGTTACTGGGTTACTGAAGCTCAGCTTATTATTCTCCGTTTTGTGTACTTGTTTATTTCGTTGGGCATGCCACATGTGGTTTTTTAATAAACTTAATTTGACATACAAAAAGCTATTTTCGTATACAAATGCAAGATTCTGGTGAATATCTTATATACTAGTTTACTTGTAGAGATCAAACAATAACTGGAATGATGGTTTCACGACCAACATTGATCAATCAGAGCTCAAACTACAATTTAACTTTAAACACCTAGCAATTGGAGAAAGTAAAGATCTTTGCACCACGTAATTTCTATTTTACAATAAATGTAAGTAAGCAGTATAGACTGATACAACAATATTAATTTGAAGCACTCTTTAATTTAGGAAGAAACATTGTAAATTAACCTATAATTATAAGCAATATTTCTAAACTTTCACCATTTCAACCTTTCTTTTTCCCTTGGTATCAGCATCACTAATTTCTTTCACTTCATTTACCTCAACCTTCTTATATCTATACCAATGGGCACACAACAAATAAACACCAAAATTCACCACGCTTAAACCTGCTAGCAACCAATAGAAATAGTTGAGCTTGTCTCTATTCAAATTGTTACTAGCCAGCCACCCACCACTCACCTTGTTCACCACTTCTACCACCACTGTGCTTAAGAAATACCCAAATGCCACTGAGCACCATGAGATGGCTGTGCTTAATGACTTCATACCAGCTGAACTCTCTGCATAGAAAAACTCTAGCAGTCCAACCAGGCTGAACATATCAGCCGCTCCAAATATAGCATATTGGAATCCAAGCCAAAGCACACTCATTGGTAGAGGCTCAATAGAGTCAATCATGTCGTGTTCTACAGCCACAGATTTCCTTCGGGTTTCCATGATTCCGGCAACACCCATGGAAATGGCTGAGAGTACCAATCCAACTCCAATTCTCTGAAGATGTCGGATTCCAGTTGGGATTCCGGTAAACTTTCTTGCAATTGGGACAAACAGGCGGTCGTATATTGGGATTAGAATGAACATGAAAATTAAGGGGATGACTGGGAGGGAGGGACCAGGCATTTTAAATCCCAACAAATGAGGGTCCATTGTCATGCTCTGTTGGATGGAGAAAGTTAGGAGTTGAGCCAAACACGTATTCATGAAAACAGTGCTAAGTATAATTGGGAGCATGCGAACTAGAATCTTTGTTTCTTCAACTTGAGTTACTGTGCATAATCTCCAGGGTCCGGGAGTGATTGATGGAGATGTACCAGAAAAATTACTAGTCCTAAGGATTGCAGCACGGTCCAAAAACCTGAGACATTTGATGGATGAAATGCTTTTCAATTACTGATCCAAACTTAAAAAATAGTTGTAAGAGTTACTTCCATTTATAAATTTAGCAAGCTGATAAAATACCTAAATTGATCGGTTCTTTGAAGAATTTCAATTTCCAGTCCCGCTTCTTTGTCAAGAATTTCATGTAATTCATCTGCCATTTCTGGCGTTGGAAGGTGTCGATTTCGAATTGCGGCCGCGAACACCTAATTTCAAGAATAATTAGAAGAGATTTAGCTTCCCAGGAAAGATGACTCTGCATAATAATTGTGGGAAAGCATGTTAAAGGTCATGCAAGAAGATTGTTCAATTCCTTACCTGTAGAATCCGAACGATGGGACTTCCTTTAGGCACGTAATTCCGATACAATGACTTGCCCATGGTTACAAACACGACAGCGAATAAGACAGCAATAGTGCACACACCAAAACTCCATTCCCAACCAACATTGGTACTTATCCAGACAAGGAATGTGCAACCGATTATGGATCCAACAGTAAGGCTAAATAGAAACCAGTTGAAAAAACTGGACAATTGAGCTGCCTCTTTAGGGTCCTTTTCATCAAATTGGTCTGCTCCCAGTGCAGGCAGAGCAGCTTTAATCCCACTGGTGCCAAATGCAACCAGGTATAGACCAGCAAAAAGTATTGTAGTTTGGCTACTGTCAGCAGCCTCACATTGATTCGTTTGCCTAGCTGCAGCACCCACGCAAGGAGTTGGTCTTAATTGGTCAAAGTGCGCTTGCACTGCTAGAAGAGCAAATCCCTGCAAAATACAAATCCACCATTACTATCACTCATCAGAACTTCGGGTTTGAATTTTATGCGATGAAATTGAAAATCAGTTGTATTCCGTTGGAATCTAATTTTTTTCTTTTTTTCTTTTTTAATTTTAATTTTTGAGCCACCATGCATATGCATCTTTTTCAAAACCGATAATTATTCTCACTGACCAATTATAAGTCCACGAAAGACGATCAATACACATCTTAGTGGTGGTGCAGGCTAAAATCATGATTATTCAGACGTGTTATAATCTGATAATGATGCATGATCTTTCTAAAAAAGATTAATTAATAACTTTTTGTGCACAACTGGTGTCAACAACATATTAATTAAGCCCTTTTCTCATTAATTAAGATGTCATTAGGCCAAAGCCTTGGAAGTTGCGATTCTCCCCACCTGCCAAATTATTGAATTTAGGAAAATAATTGACTTAGTTAATGAAAAAGTTAAAATCATTTGATGATATATAAACAATAATTAAGCAGGTAAACCAATTTATATTAGCATGTTAGTATGAACTTCATCTGAAACTCGCATGTTTATATTCAAATAGTTATTTCTTGGAGAGTATGTTACTTTTAATAACAAGATGTACCAGTGTAATAGAATATATTGCGGTAATTAAGTAATGCACTTGTTTAAAAAAATTTCATGAGGGTGAAGACGTGAAGATCGTAAAGTTTGAGTGTGAGGATCGTGAGGAACATTACCACCAACTCAATGCATCCAAACAAGACAATGGTCTTGAATCTTGACATATATGTATCTGTGATAAATCCTCCAAAGAGTGCTAGTAAAAATGAAGTCCCCATGAAGTTGGTAAGCGTATTGGCGGATTTTGTTAAGCTGAAGTTCATGTATCCGTAGAAATAAGTTACCAAGCTCACGGCATTGGATATAAATGCCATATTCTCAAGTGCTTCCGTAGCTGCATCATTTCACAATTAAATTTATTCATTAGCAATGCAATATGACATCCACTAGGAAGAACACTAGAAAATTTCGAAGTTTTCCAGAAACTTGTTTCAAGTAAGATAAGATAATGTTATATGGTTACCGTAAACAAAAAGCGCTGCCCTGTTTCCTCCAAGCCTGGTTTCTTGTTTAGCTTGTGTTTTATCATCTTTACTGGTGGCCTGTTGAGTGATCACGCAAGAATTAGATAGCCAAAGCCAAGATATGCTTGAATTTTACGTAGAAGAGAATGGAACAAAATTAAATGTATAATCAAGCATCGAGAGAATAGAGAAACTTTTGGTTGTTCTGTCATAGAGTGAAAGAGATAGATTAGTTTACCATTCTGTTGGGAGCTTTATTTCTTTCTGTAACTAATGGATGAAGGAGGAGCAATTTCTTCTGACTCTGGTCTGATAGCTTGGTCTAACTTTGAACCACTTTCCCTATTTATAGAATCAAATAATTACAAAATTATATGTAGAGACAAGAAAACCAGAAAGGAATCATGTGGCATCTAGGCCTTTGAAAAAGTTAAGTGGGTCCTTTTGTATTATAAGAACAGCCCTGTCTCTCTCCCCACAAAAGAGACTTTATTAGCTGATTGTGTTATTTGACTTTCTTAATAAATTTCTATTCAATATTGAAACCAACGACTTCTTTTGAGTTGACTAATTAAATAAAGCTTGTTTGTCTCTAAAAATTTACATTCTCCTTGTTATTTTTGTTGTAAGGAAAAAGAAAAATATGACAGTTAACATAGAGAACTGGACTCGAAATGAGTATTCAGTGCTCATGGCTCATTAAGACGTCATAAACTTTTCACTTATTATTAGGTTCATCAGAATTATTCTGTCTAAGAGGCAGCCATAAAATGCTATCAATCATTGGGCGAGGCTTTGATGGTGAGGAATGGATTTTGCCACATCTCTTTTGCTGTGAAATTCTCAGCAAGTTAGCTACTTGGGAACTGGTAACCAGAAGGTAAATACAATTAACAATAGGCTCTGCCCGGCATTGATGCAGAATTGCAGATGGAAGATTATTATCTTTGTTGTTATTCAAATTACTCTAAAAGATTCATATTTAATGACTTGATTTTATAATGCAATGTCAACCCCTGCCGACATTATAAAAATGGAAGTTCGTGATAAATGATCGGACCAAATCAGGAAAGAAATAGAGGTCGTGGTATATACAATCTGGTTCCAGAGGTTTGCTTCTGGGAGGTCTGAAACATTCCCATTTTATTATGTAATCAAACCCATTATATATTCACTTTTCTCTTAATAAACAAGTTGGCTCTCCTCTTTGACTTTGCAAAATCCTAAGGCTGCACTCCTCAATCTGATGTATTATATTGGTTGCTTAAATTGTTGAAATGGCCTCAAGTTGTGCGAGAGTTCTTCTCACGTAGTGGTCCTATGTGTGAGGGGCTCCCGAGTTTGTTATTATCGGTTTCGCTCGGTTACTTGTTTATTGATATTTCGTTAGGCATGTGGAGCATGCCCACATATGGCTTGCATAATTCAACACAGGGAAACAGTAAGACTTTCGTTACTTTCAAGGGATAACGGTTTCGTGATCAACATTTGAGTTTATCAGTCTTTGATAATTGGGTAGGCGTCACAGCTCAACAGCACGATTATCATTAGTGTTAAACTGGTGTAATTGGATTAATTAAGTGATATTACAACTACATCTCTCAATCTTCTCATTGACAGCCACAGCACTTCCCCTTTGCAACATTGATTTTCAGAGTGGCAAGCACATTTTTTCTAGCCAATAAGCACCCGGGAGTAATTACCTATAAGATTGAGTCACACCTTCACATGTGTCTGGGACTGGGAAATGTGTTTAGCTTTCGTTGTTTGACAGAAGATATCAATAATACTAAGATGACTCTTGAAATTTTAAGCCAAAGAAAAAACAAAATATGTTCATGGCTTATCTTACAGCATCTTTTAACAGTATCAAAATGGTCGTATATATTTTTGAAGTCATTGTCAAATGTCAATTAATCCTATCGGAAGTCGGTATCCTAGTATTAAGATAGGAGTTTCCTGATAAAATATTTTTTAAGTCATAGGTCAGGCTCTCCATTCTTTTCTTGTTTAAGTTAATGAAAAAAAAAAAAAAAAAAACAAGTTCAATGAAGCAAAGGCAAATAAAGGTGCAAAATGCTAATAGTTAATTATAAAAGCAACTGAAATCCTACCTTAAAAAATGATGGTTTTGGAAATTGTGGGTCTATTAAAAGGGACATCATCTTTTCAATGTAAAATGGTGCTTTGGCTTCTTGTTCTTGTCATAACTGGAAGCATATTGCATTATAGAAAATGGTACAAGGCTTGGGGGTTTCTCTCCATTCTCTTACTGAAAGGGTATCTTTTTTCTCTATTGCCTTGTCATCATTTCATCATCGTCAGTTTGGTTTAGCATCTGGTGTAGTATTTTTAAATAAAAATGTGACTAATTGGCAACTCAATAATAAAAAAGAAGTAGCTTAAAACCAAACTTATATCAGCCAGAGCCAGCACAAGCTTGCAAAAAA
>WYDK02000006.1:2146154-2163375 GCA_009867345.2 Toxicodendron radicans
TGGCAACTCAATAATAAAAAAGAAGTAGCTTAAAACCAAACTTATATCAGCCAGAGCCAGCACAAGCTTGCAAAAAAAAAAAAGAGAGAGCCTGATTATATGATTTGACTCTAACCTATTATTTTAGAAGTTGACATCTCTCGATACTTTTTTCTTTAGCTATAAGAGAAAATGAGAAGGCAACTACCAGACCAAGTACTCAGTTCCAGTTCTTCCATTCAAAGAATGGAACACCACAGAGCAAGTTTTATGATAGTATTAGAACCCATTCACCCACCATAAAACTAGTAAATGAATCTAGTCTAAGTGCATGCATTGGAAATAATAAAAGAGTAGTCCGTCCATTAATTTCTAGGAGTTGGTAAGATGCTTTCTTCAAACAAAATTCATAACTTAAAGACAAGTCAATATGGTATCGTGGTAGTAGCCAGTAGGTAACAGACATGCACTAGGTAGAAAGAGCCAAAGTTAAGATAAAGCAGCTAAAACCTGAAGCGGTGGCCTCAGACTCACAGACAGGTCTACAATAATAGTGATAGAGACTAGGGCATATACCTACTGGCCTCATCCTACAACTTGGCTTGAATTAATTTTGGCAGCATTCAGTTTAGCCTCAATCAAGTCATCAAAAGAATACATTACCCTTGTTTATAAATAAAAATTAAGCTTGTATGTCAATTGTCAAGGGCCTTAATCTTCTCAATTTTGCTTTTAAGGATATTTACAAGTTAACCGCCTATGAGTAGTTTGATGTTAAAAGAGTAAATGAGTAAACTTTTCTTTCCGAGTTTGAGTCCCTGTAGACACTAATATAGGTAATCATTAAAGAACTTATCCGGTCATCAACTTCAGAGTTAATTCAGACAACCCAATCATAAAAAAAATAAATAAATAAGATTATACAAGTTAAAACTGAACCTTATTTAATTTGGGGCTAATTCTGCAGAAGTTATAGTTATTATCGGCCCAACCCAATCTCTGTATAGTCATCTTTCGGCTAAAATGAAAACTAAGACCCATACTACAAGAGCCTCTAAGGCCCAAAATTGTAGCTCAACAGTCATCGAATAAAGCCCCATTCTCAGCTTAATTCCTAAGCAAACTTTAACGCGGCATCGTCTCCTACGCGGCAACTGTCCATTTGAAATCCATTAGACCTGTAGGTTAATTAATATTATTATTTACTTTTCTTAATTAATAAATTCAGAGAGACCTGTCGGTTTAGTTTCTATTTTTCTGTGTTTGACAAACTCACTGCAAAAACTATGGATATTCGAGACTCGATCAGCAAACAAACCGACGTAGCTTTGTCCCTCACGAAGCACGTCTTCTCAACTGAAGCCAAAGACTCCAACCTCGTCTTCTCACCGTTATCCATCCACGTGGTGCTCAGTCTGATCGCAGCTGGATCCAAGGGTCCCACTCTCGACCAACTACTCTCGTTCCTTAAGTCCAAATCTAACGACCAGCTTAACACTTTCTCTTCCGAACTGGTCGCCCTTGTTTTCGCCGATGGGAGTTCTTCTGGAGGGCCTCGCTTGTCCTTCGCTAACGGTGTTTGGATTGATAAGTCACTCTCTTTCAAGGATTCTTTCAAACAGGTTCTGGATAATGTCTACAAGGCTGCGTCAAATCAAGTTGATTTTCAAACCAAGGTAATCTTTTTAATTTAAAAAAAAAAAAAAAAACCAGTCTCAATGCTTTGTCACTATTCAGTTAGCTCGATTATTGACGTTGGACTAGGGCACTAGCTTTCAATAAAATTTAGTTAATATCCACACATTATACTAACGCTAGCAATTAAACAATGGGCAAGAAATGTTGTTAATTTTACGGAGCCTTATATGATTTGTAGCTGGTATTTGAATAGGAAAGAATGGTCTGTACAATGCTTAGCTAAAAGTAATGCACTATCGGGATTTGGCCCCTAACGAATTATACTGTCAATTTATTTTTTTGATCCACTTAAAGGATGACACTGAACTGGAAATCAGGAAAGTTTACCCTTGACACTCGTTATTGTTACTTATAATTGAAAGAAAGGTCAGTACAATGCTTAGCAATTGTTAGCTTACGACTACAATTGGTTTTGTTTGGTTTAGGCACATTGCTGGTAAGATAACAATTGCTCGTATGTGTTTGATACTCGATAAAATGGGTTTTTCAATTTCCAAGCATTCCTGAATATGACTCATGTTAGTGATACTTTACTATAACTACCATACTGTTGTATTTTTTAAACTTTCTCTTTAAAAGAAATTATAGTGTTTATATTAATAATGAAAACGAGAGGAAGGTTACAAATTGGACTTTTAAGCTACCATGAGAACTAAACCTAAGGATGAGTGACCAACCTATGCAGAGACAATCCAAACCCTTGTCTACATCCGCGATTAAACCAGTCCCCTACTTCTACAGAAAACCTTTTGTCTAAACAATCAACCCAAAACTCCTTTCCAATTTTGTTAGTTAGTTTCAAGGAACTCATGGTTTGTATTGTTGTTGATGGCATCTTTGAAGGCTGCTGAAGTAACTGGAGAAGTAAATTTGTGGGCTGAAAAGGAGACCAACGGCCTCATTAAAGAGGTACTTCCTCCTGGCTCTGTCGACAGTACAAGCAGGCTTATCTTTGCAAATGCACTGTACTTCAAAGGAGCTTGGAATGAAAAATTTGATTCATCAAAAACAAAAGACTATGACTTTCACCTTCTAAATGGAGACTCTGTTCACGTGCCCTTCATGACTAGCAAGAAGAAACAGGCTGTCAAGGCCTTTGACGGTTTCAAAGTTCTAGGACTCCCTTATAAACAAGGTGAGGATAAGCGTCTTTTCTCCATGTATTTCTTTCTTCCAGATGCAAAAGATGGGCTACCAGCTTTGGTAGAGAAGTTGGCCTCTGATTCTGGGTTCTTAGACCACCATCTTGCACATCAAAAAGTACAAGTAGGTGATTTCAGAATTCCGAGGTTTAAGATTTCCTTTGGGTTTGAAGCTTCCAAAGTTCTTAAGGGATTAGGACTTGTGTTACCTTTCTCTGGTGATGGAGGTTTGACAGAGATGGTGGATTCCCCTGTCGGTCAGAACCTGTATGTTTCAAGCATATTCCAGAAGGCCTTCATAGAAGTTAATGAAGAAGGGACAGAAGCTGCAGCTGCTTCTGCTGCTGTAGTAGCACTCAGGGGGCTGCCTGCTTTTAATAAGATAGATTTTGTGGCTGACCACCCATTCTTGTTCGTGATCAGAGAAGACATGACTGGAATGGTGATGTTCACTGGCCATATTCTCAATCCTTTGGCAGGTTGATTAATGCTGGAAATGTGTAAGTAGATTATGCTTAACAATTTTAAAACATAAATAATGTGACTCAAAAGTAGATATGTTGCACTGTGCCAATTTCAGAAAGCCTATATTAGCTCAAGCTATTGTTCGTTGTGGGGCTCTGAATTGGATTAAGTTGTGTTAGTTCTGGTTCTGTTTGTCGTGCTTGTTTAATCTTTAATGCTATTGATGTTAGAAAAAACAAATTATACACTGTAGTGAAGGAGAATGTGATTGTAATAACATGTGAGTTCTGTAGGTTGAATGGTGCTTGTTTCTTTGTTGTTTCTGAGGCTTTTATCTATTATAGTATTGTTGGTGGATTAAAGCTAATTTTATGGACCATAACATAGAGGCTTAGCCTCAACGGAATTGCACTTGATAGAGGGCAAATGGTTTTTAATGCCATTGAGAATTACCTTGTGTGGGGATTCGGGAAGTAAGTTGATTGTCTCTAATCCTGATCTGCAGAAGGCACCAGGGGAAATTCACGTTTTGCGGGTCAAATTCTTTTACTCCATGAGGATTGAGTTCATTGTTTATTGTTAAAGGAGTGGGTCTTATTTCTGAAAGTTTAGTTAGATGCTTAGATCATATGATTTATTATTTATTCTTTCAGATTTGTTCTTTATTTATTTATTTATTTATTTATTTATTTTTTGCAAAGCTTACATCACATGCAACGTTAAAAAAGAAAGACTGAGGAGCAAGTTCATTAATTTAGATGTTATTTAGTTTACTATAACGAATATAATATTGGGTTCATAAGATGCTTTGGGTTCAAGTTTCATGGATGTGTACGTTGTACTAC
Organism: Toxicodendron radicans; assembly: GCA_009867345.2. NCBI lineage: Eukaryota > Viridiplantae > Streptophyta > Magnoliopsida > Sapindales > Anacardiaceae > Toxicodendron > Toxicodendron radicans. The sequence continues at coordinate 2,150,284 of WYDK02000006.1, forward strand.
GACTTATACATACTTAACAATTCTGAGAGAAAAAACATCTCAGCAAGTTCATTAATTTAGATCTTCAATTTTGACTAATAAATATAATATAATATTTGGTTTAGAAGATGCTTTAGATCCAAGTTTCATGCACACCACCCATTGTTAATATCACTTACAAGTTACAATTCACAGGAAAATCATAGGGGAATAAAGAGATGGTCTTTCTGTGAGTATATTATATAGAGCTTCAGAAATTGTTAGCACTAGTGAATAGAGCCAATAAAAGAACTCATGGGTTTTCATCTTGAGTTAAGTGTAGTAACCCTACTAGGCAACGACGGTCGGAGCCGACGTCGGTACTTCAATTATATATAAATCTTCTTTTAACATAAATCTCTTTTATTGTGATATGATGAGCGTATGACGAGCATCCATGTAGCCATGAATGGCCCGTGATTAACAGGAGGCGGCATGGCAGCTCTGGTGGTGACAAGACAAGACAAATGGGTGGGTGGCAAGTAGTATTAATCAATAATAAATTGGTTACCATTTTAAATTCCGTTAAATACGGAGCAGAGCAGATGTCCCACACATTGCATGGCCTTCACGTGACTGGCGCGAAATTTTAAATCTCTCGGATTAAGGTTATGTATTGCCACATGTAGCAGCACCATTTTTTTTGTCTAATTTGCGATAAAAACGCCAGCACTTGAGCGGCCTGCAAAGCAAAGTTGAAAAGCTTTATTGCAAAACTCTGGTATGGAAGTTGGAACATAATTGTCACTTATCGGCTATGGCTTTTAGTTTGTTGATATTGATGTTTTTATGTCTGTAATCACATCAACCTCAGCTTCGATTAGGTAAACTAATGATAAAAGAGAGTGAAATTATTGAAAAAGTTAAATGGTTTAGTGCCTTATCCCTTAGTCGGTGATTGATTAGATGTCTAATTACAGGAACTATTACAATAATTGAATATTTGATTTGACTAGTAAATTCAATTCATTGAATCATGTTACTTACAGTAAGTAACATGACATTTAGTGGAGGCTTATATGGGTCAAATACAATTTGATTGTGATCATAGTAAAGGGAATTGAATAGTTGAACAATATTCAACTGAGGAATCATAATTGGAAAAATGGCAAAAGATAGTACAAGTAAAGAGCCCACGCGTTGTGTTGTGCAGTGCGAGTGCCCATACGTTATTATAATATGCTTCGATACACGACAGGTACAACCTTAACGTAATCCAAACTCCTTTGCTTTCTTACCTTACCCTGCTACGATTAAAAATCTAATCTTAAAGTCTTTCTCTTTCTCTCCGTTTTTTCTTTCTACTTCACTAGAAGGAAAATCGCCGCATTTAATAAATGAACTGAACTGTTCATATTAGATAGATATTTATTTTCAGTTGCTCTCTCTCAATCTCTCCGGGGTAATTTTTTAATTTTCCTTTTTTCCTATCTTTAATTTATATAAACGTCGGTGATTCAAAGCTTCAGTAAGAGTAACAGATACTCGTTTTTTTTTTTTTCTGTAATTTGAAGAAGAAGAAGAAGAAGAAGTAAAGTAAGAAGATAATTTATCAAAAGATGGTCGAAACAGCGAACCACGGGCATATACCGCCAACTCAGGCAGCGCCACCACCACCACGACCACCTCCATCTCTTGCAAGTTCAAAGGGTCCCACTTGGACTCCGGCCGAGCAACTTCAGCAACTCCAGTACTGCATCCACTCCAATCCTTCTTGGCGTTAGTCTCTTTCTTTCTCTTTTTGATGATTTTCTTGGTCTGTATTGGATATATATCTTCTACTTTATAGTATAATCATTATTTTTAGTATTGTTCTTTCTGTTTATTCCGAAAGGAAAGCTGGGTATTATTTTTAGTGTTGTTCTTTCCGTTTATTCCGAAAGAGAAGCTGGGTAAAGTTTAGATTCTATGGTAAAGTGAATTCTTTTTGTTTTTAATATAATTTTTTATAGCTCTGCTGCTTGTCTACATCTATGTGATCGACTTTAGAAGATGGCTGATCATCAGTTTCTTTTTATTTATTTATTATTATTATTTATGGATTCTTTTTATCTCAATTTTGCTGATCAACATCTTTTGATCCTGGGATTTGTTTATATTTTGTATTTGTTTAGTCTAGCCAATCCTTTACCTTAAAATCAACGCCTCTTCTTCTTCTTCTTCTTCTTCTTCTTCTTTTTTTAATAAAAAGAATGTGTTGAATTTCATCTAATTCAAATCTAGCACAAGTCTAAACTACTGAAAATAGCTTTAAAATTCTTTATTTCCCTGCTATTTTGATTTATATTTCATACACTAATTTTATTTATTTATTTTTGTGAAAGGAAACGAGATTTCGGGCTTACTTCTAAATTATGCTCTTAATTTTGTAACTAATCATAATTAATAAATTGTGTTTCACAGCCCAGACAGTCTTACTGGCTTTCCAACACTATATTGTAATGCTTGGAACTGCTGTCTTGATTGCCAGTGCACTTGTGCCTCCGATGGGTGGGGACTATGTACGTTTCAATCCACCAGCTCAGTTTCTTATGATAGATACACAGACTGATAAATCTCAACTTATGAAAATTGCTGTTGATATGAACAGGGTGACAAAGCCCGAGTGATTCAATCATTGCTGTTCATGTCAGGAGTGAATACACTGCTGCAAACACTTTTCGGCACAAGGCTTCCTACGGTGATGGGTCCATCAGCTGCTTTCACTCTACCAGTATTGTCTATCATCAATGACTACTCTGATTCGACGTTCACATCCGAGCACGAGGTATGGAAAGTTCCAATGAGATTCAATTGAAAAGTGGGAAAAACAAAAATAGATAGGCTGTTAATATGTGAGGTGCGTGTGTTGATTTTCTGCATAAAGGACGTGTGATGGTGTTGAACCATTGGTACAGATAAATTTATTTGTGATGAAGTTAGAATCATTCATCTTTCAGTAAGCTTCTGCAACAAACAGTTTATTCTAGATTTTTATGGTATGGATGACTATTGCAGATTTTCAAGTATTTTAAATGTTAGTATATTCCTGAATCATCTCTGCAATTAATTCTTGAATAGTGCTTGGGTGGAAACATGCACTTTCTTGTAAAATACCTTGTTCTTTCTCCCTTGACTTAATTTTATCTATTTTTACTAATTATTTTTGCTGAAGAATGTTGTAAGCTAGTGCTGCCAGAATCTCAGTTATTTATAATTTACTGTATAAAACTACCTCTTGCCTTGTGATTGTCTACCTATATTACTGTGTCATCCTGGATACTGCACTGAATGCTCTGATAGTTATCATGGTTGCTTGCAGAGATTTCTCCATACCATGAGAACTATACAAGGATCATTAATTGTCTCTGCAATTGTCAACATCGTGCTTGGATATAGTCGGGCTTGGGGTAATTTAACAAGGTAATATTGTTGAGTTTTGAACTTAAATCTTGTTCCTTGCATCTTTAATGCTTAAGACTCTTTGGCTTCTTTATAGTTATGGTCTGAAGTTATGGTCTGATACCTATTTGAGAAAAGTAATTGGGTCTCAGAGCTGGTTTTTACTTGTCCCTCTTTTTTTTTGCTACCTCCAGATTATTTAGTCCCATTGTCGTCGTTCCAGTCGTTTGTGTGGTTGGTCTTGGTCTGTCAATGAGGGGCTTTCCACTGGTAATTCTTTAACCCGACCTTTCAATTTTTGGTGGCTCTGAAAAAATAATGCTAATGGTGACCTTTATTTTCTTGCTACTATGCTCTATACAGCTTGGTAATTGCGTGGAAATTGGCCTGCCTATGCTGATTCTACTAGTTGTTTGCCAGCAGGTAATATACCTTGTTCCTATTTTCATAATCACTACTAGTATTTTAATATTCTCTGTAAATGTAAGAAACCTTTATGTGCTTGGTGCAGTACTTGAAGCGCATCCATGAGAAGGCTCAGTACATAGTTGAGAGGTTTGCTTTGCTTTTCTGCATTGCCATTGTTTGGGGTTTTGCTGCTATCCTCACTGTTGCTGGTGCATACAACAATGTCCCAGAGCAGACTAAACTGAGTTGCCGGACGGATCGTTCTTACCTTATGTCATCTGCTCCTTGGTATTGTCCAGATGATATGTTTTTTTCCTCTTGTTCATTTTAATTGGAAATTCATTGAATGACATCATTTTATTTATGACACTTCGTTTGATATTCTTTACAAACTAGGATTAAGATTCCATACCCATTTCAGTGGGGTACTCCAATATTCAGAGCAAGCCATGTCTTTGGGATGATAGGAGCAGCACTTGTTTCATCCGCAGAGGTTCAATTACTAGTTTTTAACATTTGATGTACCTTGGATATTGACATTTAAATTTGTACTTTTACCTATTTTAAAATTTTGAACTATTTTAACTGATAAAAATTCCTTAAGCTGTGGATAGAATTCAATATATTTGGTCAGTCCCTAAATGGTATACAGTCTAAAATATAATCAGTTGCTTGTCTTATTTGGTTGAAAGAATAGAGAAATCTGATATTTGAATAATTGCTTTTGAAATCTTTTGGTGCAGACAACTGGAACAATTTTCGCGGCATCACGGTTTGCAGGTGCCACTGCCCCCCCAGCACATGTCCTCAGCCGAAGTATTGGCCTGCAGGTCCTCTCAAAGATTGCTAATGCTTCTTTTTCTATTTGGTTTCGTTATTTTATCCTTGATATATATTCTTTTTAAATTCATATGTAATGAATTTCTATAGTTATTTTACCATTTGGATTTAAAAAATACAGTTGGCTTTATCAATTGCAGGGTATCGGCATGCTGATTGAAGGGTTTTTTGGTTCTATTGTTGGTACCACTGCATCTGTGTAAGGAAGCAACACTTAATGACAATTAAATATATTTGTTTCTCTCCAGTATGACTAAGATATTGGCCTTTTATGAGTTCATTTTCATCGCATTTGTTAGGTTCTTGCTCTCATTTATAGTGTCACATATTTGGGTGAGGAAATGAAATGTCAAGACTTAATGAAGTTAGACTGTCTCATAGGCAAGTAGGGATAACTGAAATCATCAAGTTAGCTATGTGAAAAGAAGCCTTCAGTACCGCTGTTGGAATGGGCAATTGTTGGATTCTATCCGACTGTAGGCCTTGTATTTGATGCGTACTTTTAGCAGATTGTTACTCCTTATACCCAGTTCATGAAATAATTACACCTAGTAAAATTACCTTCCAACTGTTTGTTCTGAATCTTTTGTATTCTGTTCTAAAGTAGGAAGCCAAGTCAAAGTGTCTTGTAGAGCAGTAACTAAACGTGAAAATGAATTTTCAAAACATACCAAAGATTGATTTTTTGTCACCATCGAAATGATATTACAGGGAAAATGTTGGCCTTCTTGGACTGACGCACATAGGCAGCAGAAGAGTGGTTCAGATTTCAACTGCTTTCATGATCTTTTTCTCCATATTTGGTTTGTTTTTTGACCCCTCATAAATTGTATTCAACTCTGCTTTATTTTTAATAATTTTGTACTGACTGTGTAAAGTTTTTCAGGGAAATTTGGAGCCTTCTTTGCATCCATTCCTTTACCAATATTTGCAGCCATATACTGTGTTCTATTAGGGATTGTTGGTGAGTAATAATGTTGTCATTATGGTGTTTCTTATTTTTTAATTGTTTCCTTTTTTCCAGTAATGGGAATTTGCTCATTGAATGTGTTTTCATTTCTGCAGCTGCTGTTGGGATTACTTTCATTCAGTTTGCTAATAATAATTCCATGAGAAACATCTACGTTTTGGGTGTCTCTCTGTTCCTTGGCATATCAATTCCTCAATACTTTGTCTTGAACACCACTCAGGATGGTCATGGACCAGTAAGTACAGATGGGGGATGGGTAAGTTAACTGGAGAACATGCTATACCTTTCAATTTTACCATGTTTATTTCCGGATGCCATTAAATCCCTCCGTGTTTTTCGTCTATCACAAACCTTGTCTATTGAAGTGTGAGATAGGATGCAAAAGAATTTATGGAGTTATGGGATGATAGGCTTGATTCAGTGATATAAAAAATAAAATAAAGAACTGGTGCACGACTGGGCACATGTATCTAGTAAATCGTGCTCTGCCTTTATGACAATTTCCGAAGTAATCTTAGTATGTATTACTACCACTTAAGATCCATATAATAAATATTAAACTAGTTTTCCTAACTTCTAGGTTTTGACTGATGGCACTGACTTAAAGGTGAAGAACCCATTCTTATAAATTGCTATTTCAGTTAGAAACCCTTTTTTTTTTTCCTTTTTGGCCTCCAATATTCGAAGTGTGGTGTGAGGCATATTCTTTACAAATTTCAGGGATTTGGTGTCTCTGCATTGACTTAATAGTGTTGAGTGGTTTAACTAGTGAGATATTTAACAATATTTTTTGTTCTTCAGAAGTTTCTCATCTGTTATCATACATATGGTTTGTGGTGTTTGCAGTTTAATGACATACTGAACACAATCTTCTCATCACCTCCAACTGTTGCAATGATCGTTGGCACGGTGCTTGATAACACACTTGAAGCAAGGAAGACGGCCGTAGACAGAGGAATTCCTTGGTGGAAACCATTCCAGCACAGGAACGGAGATGTTAGAAATGACGAGTTTTACAATTTCCCTCTCAGAATAAACGAGTATATGCCTACTAGATTTATGTGATTACACTTAAAACTAGCTACTTGTATATTAATTGTGATTTTATAAGTAACTTTTATGTTTATATGCATGTTGAGTTGAGTTGAGGTACGATAGAAAAAAAAAAAAATCCTCCCATGTCTCGAAAGGTTTTTTGCAGTAGCCTCCTGAATCTGAAGGTCCTTTGGGCAGGGGAGTGTTTGGCCATCAGTAGAGGTTTAAGAAACATTTTGTTGGTTATTGGTTAATTTTGAAGTTAAGAAGAAGAGTTGTATGAAATATTGAACAGTAATACTACATACACCGATATTTAGTATCGAAAATTTACATCGAAGAACGTGAATTTGTCCACGTCAGAATTAATGAGAGATCGCTCAGTATTTAAGAACTCCGGTTCAAAATTTGGATGCCTATTAAAAATTCTGAACGGCAGTTCAAAATTTCGGACGTCGGTGTCAAAAATTGCTAATAATATTTGGGTATAATTAAAAAAAAATTAATGCTGAATTTATTGGACAGGCGTCCCAAATTTTGGACACCATTCCAATACAAAAGGACACCGGTTCCAAATTTTGAACAGGTATCCTTATTTTTACAATATTTTTTTTTTAAATATGTATTATTGTTCATGAATGGGGATCCAATTTTTGGGACCCTAGCCAACACATTTGGACCTCAATCCAAAATTTTTGGACTGGGGTCCAAGTTAGCCACTTATTTTTTTTTTTTAAATTTGATTAAAAACCCAACCATTCCAACAACTTAGGGTTCTTTCTTCCTACTCCAATTGTCAGAACCTTCAACGGGGAAGGCTAAAAAAACAAGCAACGTATCCGATGTGCGAAGCGGTGATTCAAGAGGAAAAAATCCAGGTATTTCTCTTTCCCTTTCCATTTATCTTGTTAATGCTTCCTCACATGAATTTAAATGGATTTTATCAACATTTTAGTGATATACGTTTTTGTCTGTACAAAATTAGGCTCCACTTCTTCCTTTGCACATCCCATATCTTATAATTCATCACATTCATTTTCCTGATTTAATGATTTTATAATAGACAAAATTAGAATATACTAATACAACACATCATAACAAACAATATGATACAACAAATTTAAATTCATGTTAAAGAAAAAGTTATAGATTGAAACACAATTTACCTCAACAACATTGAAATAAGACAAATTGGATTTTTCCATATTCCGTAATGTCATGCAAAACCAATACCAATTTTCACGTTCACGAATCTGGTTCACAATAATAGCCAACAATTATTATCAATCACTTTGCAATGTAACATATACTCAATACACAGACAAAAACATATATCACTGAAATGTTGATAAAATCCATTTAAATTCATGTGAGGAAGCATTAACAAGCTAAATGGAAAGGGAAAGAGAAATACCTGGATTTTTTCCTCTTGAATCACTGCTTCGCACGTCGGATGCGTTGCTTGTTTCTTGAGCCTTCACCGTTGAAGGTTCTGGCAATTGGAGGAGTAGGAAGAAAAAACCCTAAGTTGTTGGAATGGTTGGGTTTTTAATCAAATTCCAAAAAAAAAAATAAGTGGCTAACTTGGATAGGGGTCCCAAAAATTGAACCCTCATTCATGAGCAATAATACATATTTAAAAAAAAAAGTTTTGTAAAAATAAGGACACCCATTCAAAATTTGGAACCGGTGTCCTTTTGTATTGGACGGGTGTCCAAAATTTGGGATGTCCGTCCAATAAATTCAGCATTAAATTTTTTTTAACTATACTCAAATTTTATTAACAATTTTTGACATCAACGTCCGAAAGTTTGGATTACCGTTCAAAATTTTTAACAGGCGTCCAAAATTTTGAATCAGGGTTCTTAAATACTGAACGGTCTCTCATTGATTTTAATATGGATGAATCCATATTATTCGGTATAAATTTTCGATATTAAATATCAGTTTCTGTAGTATTACTAAATATTGAAATGTGAATACATAGATGTTTAGTAAGTAGAAGATGTGCATAAGTTACATCTAAAACCGACCAAAGAAACTATTGATTCATATAATCTTTTATTAGGGACCACATGTTCTTTTTTCATCAATTTTGTCAGTTTCCAATGGTATAATACAGTATATTCCTTAATCCCTTTGACTGAAATTTCAATTTCAGCTTTCTTCTCTTGCGCCCAAAGGTCCTGACATATCTTTTTTTTTTTCTTCTTCTTCTATTAAACGTATCAAATTTCAAGGCCTAACGTTTGGATTCACATGGAAATGGAAGTTGCTGCGTTAATATCTTATTTGTTTCTTTTACGACTCTTTGATGATCCCCACCGCCTACCAGGCCTACCACTGTCAGGTCATTCTCATTCCGAGCGCATTTTGTATTTAGTTTGGTATGAGAATATTGTATTATTCAAAATATATTTAGTTGAGAGAGAGATAAATTAGTGGGTAAGTTATTTAGATTATTAAATTGCTCTCCATTTATTCAATTAATATAATATTATTTTTATTAATAATATTATATTAGTATTTAAAAATGATATTTTCTTTTTAAATATTAGGATAATATTTAGTATTATTATTTAATTATTAATATAATACTATTTTTTATTATTATTTTTATTAATAATATTATATTAACAAATCTTTTATTAATATAATATTATTTTTATTATTATTTAATTACTAATAATAATATATTAGGTTTGGGGTGGATGAAGATGATTTTGTTATAAATTAAAGTTTTAGGTTGAGTTGATTTTGTTAAAAATTAAAGTTTAGGGTGATTGGAGTTTTGTAATTATTAATAAAGAAAATACTAATTTTGTCCAAATATTTTACTGTTTAAGAGCATAATAATAATAAAAATGATAAGGGGAGGGGTAAACTTTAAAAACACTTCCCCAAAGGGTATAAGATTACCCTCAACTTAACTGCCAAAAACATTATTTGTAATGTTTTATTTTGAGAATATTTTTTTATTTGTCAACCAAACATCATTATCTGAGCAATTTAAATTTTATTAACCCTGTCAAATATTATCTCGAATCAACCACACCCTAATTGATATAAAATTAGTATTGCATTTTTATTTATTTGTAAATTTATTCTTCTATAAATTGTGTGGATCACATTTTATATACAAATTTCAAACCAATAAAATATTCTTTTTCATGTTTACCAAAAACTTTGGTACTAGGTGGTTGTGTAAAGAGAAGCTTTTTGAGTGGAGTGGAGATGATAACGTGGGACCTTTCTACCACCATTGGTTGGCTTGACATGGACCTCCATACCAATTCTTCCAATAAGAAATTATCGTCAAAGGATGCTTTCGTTTGTGAGAAAAATAACGTCAAGGCTGATATCATTTGATAAAAGAAAAATTATCCCTTCACTCTAGAAATTCGTCACCACAGCACTGATTGAGCAATAAAAAGATGATGGTGATGATGATGTGTGGCATGATATTAGACCTATCCAGTCTTAATTATCAAATCAAATATGGTCTTCTCTTAATCAGAATCAGCTTTACTGCACCCTGCAGTGAAAACTGAAAAGCACTCGTCTTCAGATAAGTTGATATCAATACTTTGAAAACCGTACTACAGTTTTCATAAGTGTTTTTTATTACCAAATCCCATCCCATCAGAAGATTTTAGAGTGAGAATTAAGTTTATTAATCTGCATTTAATATTATAAATAATACTATATTTTTATCACTCTCTTATATCATTTTTTTATATTACACTCACATTCAATTAAAAAAATAATTTTTAAAAAAAATAATATTTTAATTAAATATAAATATAATATAAAAAAATAATATATAAAATTGATATAAAAATAATATTATTGTAATATTATTTTCATCTAGAAGAGATCGGGGAAAGCGACTAAGGAAGGACTAAGGAAGGTGTTGTCTGAAATTGACATAAGAGGGTCCACACGCTTTTATTCCCGCGTTTCTTAAGGGACACAGAGAGAGAAGCGCTTTGGGGCAGTCAAGATGAATATATTATAATCAATTAAACCTCCTTCTCTACCTAACTACACTTGGTTGCTCAAGGTGGACAAGTTTAGCTATTGTTACAACATTGAAAATTTTCTCAAAATTTTGTTCCAACTTTTGGCTACAACATACAAGACACCCAAAATTTACGTCTATCATTAAGCCTCTAGCTACCAACCGTATCTCACTCAAGCTCATAACATGGAGCTGTCCCTTTTTAATAAATAAATTTCTAGTTACGAGTTCAACTAGGCTGTGCTTCATTTTATTGTTAAACTGAATATTATTTACATCAGAAGTTATTTACATTACCAGAGTAATATAATTTGTTTATTCATGAAGCCAGTCCAGACTAAAAAATTTCTCCGGAACCTGAACATGAAGTCCTGGTATAGCATTCTCCACATCCTTCCACAGCCAAGAAACATCATCATCACAAATTACTTGACGTAGAGCCTTCAATGAAGCAGCAGACTTTGGTAGACTCCATATCTGTGAACACTCCCTCATGTCAATTTTCTCCAGCCTTGATAAATTACCAATCCCTTGAGGAAGACATGTTAAGCTGACACATTGAGAAATGTTGAGATATTTCAAACAAACTAGCTCTGAGATGCCAGTTGGGAGAGTCTTAAGAAGAGGGCTTGCATAGAGCCGCATGATTTGTAGAGATTTCAACTTGCCAATGTCAGCTGGCAATTCTTGTAAACTGTGGCAGTTAGTGATACTTAGACTCCTGAGCGACTGCAACTGACAAACGCTTGGAGGCAGCTTCATTAGATCATCACAGTGATCAACTGTAAGCTCCAAAAGACGAGGGAACATCTTGGGCATGTCTACCATTGGCTGATCAAGACAGCCAATAGTTTTGCAGAGAACTAAAGATATTTCCCGCAAATTTCTTAGGGAACTAATTGCCTCCGGTAATTGAGCAACTGAAACTCCTTCAAGCCAGAGGCTTCTAAGGTTAGCTAAATCTGAACAAACTGAAAAGTTGCGCAGAGTAGCAGGGGAGGAACTATGGTTTATCACTATGAGCGCCCTAAGCTTTTCCATGCCCCTGATGAAGGGAGGCAAGAAGTACTCCTTAGAAGAGAAGTTGAGGAGTTGCGCTTCTGCCTTGGGAAATTCCATGTGAAACCAATCCATTTCTCTCATTTCTCCTGCATTGTAAAATTGCAACACATGAGCTAGCATCATGGGCATATTACCACAGAATCAACAAAGATTTATTGTACTGTTACTTTCCCTTCTTAATTGGATGACCATCAAATCAATGGCATTTAACTGAATAGCAATCTAGAAAGAGTGACGTCTATACCTGTATGAATGGAAACAAACTGAGCATTGAATGGCTGATCAACATTCCGCTCCCATTCTTTTGGAAGCTCCTCGTCTCTTCTAGGCATAAATAACCGTTTGCGGTCATTTATCTTGTCACGATTGTTCCAATGGAGAGCAAGATCTCTAAGAACATCATGTTGAGTGACGTAGATCTCATAGTAAGCACTATACATGTCTCCAGCTCTGTTAATTGAGCACATTAAAGGCATCAGGGTTCAGAAAACAACAGTTCTAAAGTAGTTCATGAAATCCTTAAAAAAATACCTTGAATCTTTAACTAGGGTGAGAAGGTTTCTATCAGAAAGCTCCACAAGGATGGCAAAAGCCTCTTCCTTATCAATGTCATGGATCTCAACCCAGATATTGATGAGCACCTCCATTGGAATCTTTTTGTCTTCAGGAAAGGATCCCAAATCCAGGAAGCATTCCTTAACCTTTTCTGATAAGTCTTCAATACTTATTGCCATCCGATCAAGCAAGTCGGTTTCATGAGACTCGCAAATAGGCTGTCCCCTTGATAACCTTTGCTTGGCACTTGCCCAATATTTTTCAGGCCGATCCCTCAGTGATGCCCCAATAACTTTAAGAGCCAGAGGCAGCCCTCTACACTCGTTTACAATCTGTTGAATCAATTGTTTCATAAGCATCCGCCACAGAAAAAAAGCAAAAACAGAAAAAGATACTAGCTATCAAATTCAAGATTGTATCATTCAATTTCCTGATAAAGAGAGTTTAATATTACCTCCTTGACCAAATTCTCATTTGCAGCTGGAGGAATGGTCTTCTGTTCAAAAGCATAATGGCAGAACAAGGATATTGATTCATCTTCTGTCAACAACTCTACTTCATAGACAGCATTCAGAACCGTTGAAAACTTGGTTCGGGAAACCACAAGTGTTTTACAACCAGGAACCCTAAAAATAAGCTGTTGAAGCACTGCTAACGACCACACATCATCTAAGACCACCAAACTCCGAGCTCCTACATTCCAAGGAACTTGTAGATTCCACGGTGGAACTACACCATTTGATCCCACATCACATCCGGATACGAAAGACCAAACCTTTGCCTTCAACAGCTCCACATTTGG
>WYDK02000006.1:2164966-2202109 GCA_009867345.2 Toxicodendron radicans
AATGGAAAGAGCTGGATCAATTTTGATTTTCTGTGTTCATCCACTTATTGAATGATTCAATGGTTAATATTTGTTGCACGTTTAAAGATTGATTTGTTTATTTAGTTGGGGAGATTGAATTTGAATATAACCTTCTGTACGGAAACCCTTTTTTTTCTCCGGGTTTAACTAAACGACTACACGAAACCATGAGCGCTGCCAACGGCCATCGGGCGCAAGTCAATCTTCACTCTAAATAATTGGAAGATAATATATTGTTATTACGGCCATTGATGAAAGTGGTGTTGAAGGATGTGGCCACGAGCTCGTTGACGCACGAAATGACGAGTCTATCCCCCATCAACACTTTTTCTTCCACTGAGTGGGCGAAAGAATGATCGAGTCAATAATATTAATAATGGAATTGGGGTCAAGTCCAAAAAAAAGTCAAGGCTGCTCTGTGACTGAACTAAGCTTTTGTAAGCCTTTCAACCTAATTGCTCCAGGCCCAAACAAACCAACATTGAAACTTCACGATCAGAGAGATTGATGGCCACACAGTGTTCTACTATAATCCATTCCAGGTTGGATACATTGCATCTGATGAGAAAGCGATTGAGGTGATTTCATTTTTGATGTTGGTTTTTAGTGTAGAATCTGCCAAGAAATAGAATGCATCTTATCAGTTTAAAATTACGTTTGCAGAAAATGGGACATGATATTTTTAACAAATCCACTAGTACATCATCTACCACACAAACACTCTCTCAAGCAGAGGGTAATACAGAATAACTTATCTCTATTCAAGTTAAAAGATTGCCAATTGTCAACACTACTGAATTCAGTGGTGGCATAAAATATATGTAATCCCTTCCCGATCAATCCCATCTTGTTGGAGTCAGTTTAAGTTGGTGATTGAATCTCCACAAATTCACGATCACTTGTTATTGGTTTCTGCCTGATAAATTCCATTTGTTTCAATGCATAAGTCATCATGAAAGGACTGAAAATTTTGGAGGTTACAAAATCTTAGTTAATTGGTAGCATTTCGGCCAGTTTCAGAAAAAAAAAAAAAAACAATCGCTGACAGACCAAAAAATTGAACTTTCAGCTCCAGTAGTTCCTCTGTTAGCTCCGTAAATTCAACCATGCTAAGTATCACATACAAAGTCTGTTTAGCTGGAATCCTGGACAATAAAAGCCTCAGTTAGCATGAACCATTCCGAATGTTCAGCATGAAGTAATTGTTAATTACAGAGGGCATCAACATTATGATAAAATAAATCAAAGCATTGAAAATCTTCTTACTACCTATTATAAACTAAACAATTTTAATTTTAATCTCAGATTCAACACTGAACTCTTTTACAGGATAATATTCGCCTCCTTCGTGGAGAGTTCCAATTCTGCTATCAGGCGGCAATGCCTTAGGCAGCCATCCTTTGAATCTTTCAAAGTCTTCGGGCCCAAGGTGAGGAAATTGTTGAGATAATGGCAGACAACTGAGATAATGCTGGGATGGAAAAGCTCTGCCCATCTGATATCTATGGTGGAGTAGTAGGACAAAATTAGAGGCAAAGGCCACGTCCACGTCCACGAAATAATAACGCTACATTTATACAAGTAAATATCTTAATTTTAAATTCTAAGAAATTGATTTATACAAGTAAAATGATGTGATAAATAATATAGCAATTAATGATATGATACAATCATCTTACATCTTTACCAATAGCATCCATATGTATGTAGTCAAGATAATTAAAATAAATTGAAGATAGCGTAGATAGAAACAGATCTCACATTTGATTCTCTAAATTCAAAGTATTCATCTATTGAATAAATGCAATTTACTGCAAACAAACTCTTAAAACTGAACAGATTGCACGATTGTACAACAAATACATGACCTTATTGTATGCATCTACATTTTTGCTGCAACCAATGATTTTTCCTTCTCATCAAATTTAGCAAGCGGCAGTGGCTGTTACCTGCCGCTCATTTCTCCACCAACAGATCTTGAAATTGGAAAGAATAGTGCTATGTTGATATAACATAGTCCTGACCCATTTTGGTGTTTGAAACCATTAGTCACATAACAATACTATAAAACTTGAGCCAGTAAGTGACTGGCTTTATTCTACTCAATTTTTACTCTTTTTTTTTTTTTTTTTTTTTTTTCTTTCAAAAAAGCCAACAGAAATTAAGAATGAGGCAACCTTGTATACTCTTTTTCTTTTGCATCTGACACATGGCTGCTGGAAGAATTCTTGGATCAACTCCCTTAAGATCTAAATACAATATTACTATAATTACTATAATTTTTTATGGCACAATATCCAATACAGTAATTCTATGTTTGCTACACCTCCATCACTGTGATGTCTGGCCAGGACCTATACCTCACCTTCCAGGTTCCAGCTAGCAGCTAAGGGTCAGATCTCAACTTTGTAATTGACGTCAAGGAGAGAGTGAAATGCAGCAGATGTAATTGACTTCCATTTCCACTGCCCTTTCCTCCATCAGTTTTTAAGTCCCACAAACTTATTCTTACTCATCATAAGTCCACATGGCGACACGAGAATGAGAACCCACGTGACTCCGCAGCCCTTGTTCTGCCATCTTTGAATCAAGCAATTGAAGTTGTTTTTTGATCCATGGAGGATCATTTGGTTTCAACCATAGAGCTTCACCAGTATCCTTGTGCTTAAAATCAGGTGATCCTGGCGATAACTTCTTTTTTCTGTTATCCCACCATTCATATGGGTTGGAGAAGTACAGCTGCCACAAATATTCTTGGCTTACATGCTTATCAATATCAGCTTCACCTAGATTTGTTACAAGAGGAAGGATAAAAACATAGATGAGCAGAAAGACAAAAAACTTAAAAAGTGATTGACAATTCAAGAAGCTATAGAACTCTGTTTATTGGTAATGACACAGACCATGGTGAAACAAAACTACAAGCTCAAGTGCTCAACCACAGCTTAACTGAGCATTCATTTTCATCCCTTTATCAAGCACCATTGACCCAGTTCAGTGATTGGCACCAATCTAGGGGGTATAATAAAATTAGCAACCAAAGAACAACTTTGGTGTCTCAAGTTATCCATTGTTGTATTTCTATTTCTTCTACAAACACCACACACAAGCCAAACAAAATCCAAACTATTGAGGTAAGATTTAACATGATTAAATACATAAAAGCAGTAAAAATTGCATAAGAGTAGTGTTATTCTTAAAAACCTTTTCCATATAAATTGACGTGAAGACTGATTTAAGACAATCATGTTAGTAATCACATCGACCTATCTAGTATCTACCACATAATTATGACAAATGAATTATTGCATCACTATGTACTAAAATTTTTGTAAACAAATTTGTAGGAATAATATTTATTTAACCCATAATTACCATCATAATCATCTTACAACAGACCTTATTCAACCAGAGCCTGTGTTGGCCATAAAAACCCTCTATTGACTCCGTTAGTCCGTTAAACATTAAATATATAGCTTAAAGCTTTGACTATATACTAACTCAGCAACAATTAGCTCGTTTGCAGACAAAAAAGAGACTGACATTGAAAAATATGCATCAACTACAAAAAAAATGTACCTTCTCCTGATTTTGATTCCTCAGGTTTTTGGCAAATCACACCTTGACCATGTCTTTGAACATAATTTAGATCTTTTACGTTCACCTACAGGAATACAAAAAAAAAACTTACACAAGAATCCATAGTTTTTAGCCATTAAAAAAAATGTAATCAGCTCTGTGAACCTTGTAACGTAAACTGAGGTTCCCACTCTGATCGGTCTTTGTGTAAGACCTTAAAGGTCCTGAAACATAAATAAAATCATTTGGCTTCAGATGTTCTTCACACAATTCTGCCATGTCATCTTGCATGTTCAGTAGTATCCTGCTCATAAATTGCAAATGATAAATGATGAGTAACAGACTCCCAAACAAAGGCATTCATGCATATATAAAAAAAACGAATAAAATATAAAACCCAGCTTATACTGTGGAAATCCCTACCCTGCAATTAGATTGTTAAACTAAAATGAGCCGATTTTCTTAGTACACGGTAGTGGCAATCTACAATGTGAAATTATTTCGTTGATTTTAGATAAAAATCACTAACAAGTTCTTCAAAAAAAAAAAAAAGCTGACCTAAACCTTCCATTCGAATAAGGAGAATGTACGACGTGAAGCCAAGTGTAAGCGAGACAGCCAATTTTTTTAAGGGGGGAATACACTAATCCAATAAGGCTAACGCAGTTATGCAACTTGGGTTTCCACGTTATCGTAGTTGGACGCTGAAATTTGAGCGCGTGTCGGTAAACGGCGCTACCACCTTCCGCCTCATCGGAGATAAAGCCAGAAAATTTAGATTGCGTAGCCGAAGATGATGAGAAAGGCGCCGATCTTTGGAGAGAAAATCGGAACAAAGTTCTGATTACGAGTCCGACACGACACGCGATCATAAATTCAGCGGGGGATGGACTATTCCGGTTAGATTTTGAGAAAGAAAGTGAAGTGGCGGGCTTTTGCTGAAAATTAGTGATTCGTGAACTCTGGTTTCGTTGGGCACGATGTGGAAAGTAGGGTCAAGGGCTTGGAGATCTGGGCTTGGGCCTGGATTGATTTGCTAGGTTTACTTTGAATTGGGTTACTTGCTCTGTTCCTGTGACCGTTGGACGAGCAATCTTTCAACTTTGTGAAAAGTCGATGACGACAAAACATACGACTTACGGTCATCGCAGGATTGCTTCAAGAAAATAATGACCGTTTGGTGGCTTTAATCTAATATTATTATGTGTGTTATAAGAGACCCTTGTTTAAGCATTCATCTTATGTTTAATTCTTTTTTTTTCCTCCTCGTTTGAAACCTCGTCCGTATAAGCAAACCATAACTCTTTGTGAAGCATACATGGACATGGGGACAATTGCAATACTGAGAATTTGAGTGCATTTTACTATACATAGATATTAAAAGTCTAAAAGAACATATGAGATTACATCGAAACAGAGAGAGAGGTTGCCATTTAATAATAATAACTGATGTAGTTAACTTTCAGTTATGGAATGATATCCAATTCCAAGGATCGGCATTGCAGGATGATGGTAGAGAGAGATATGATAAGCTAAATATTGTTGGAGGCAATCAGCTCAGCCGGCCGGCTAGAGTACGTATAAACGCAAAACACGGAGAAAAGCTTAAACTTGGAAGTAACTGTAACCCGGTCATAGATCAAGTTGATGTTTTTATTGAATACTATTTTCTTCGTTGAAGTTTTAAAAGAGTTCCTACATTCTGACTCTCAACAAATACCACTTATCACCATGACGACAACTCTACTTACTATTGCTCTTGTGGCATCCATTTAGTCTCTCGTGTGGATCACGCGCCTTTTTGTTGACAAACTAATGTATACACTTTGCCAGTTTGCCGTACGCACACGGCATGTCGTGGATCTCGTCAAACTTGACTTTTACATGTTCTTGCTCAGCTCCATACTAATTTGTATCGTGGGACACGTATTGACTTCGCGAAGGATCGATTTCTTCAACAAAATTGCTGGGTTATTTGATTAACAATATTATACCAAAAGAAAATTTGAAGTAGATTTGTGGGTTTTCAAGTTTGATCTGACAGTAGGAGTTGGGTCATGTTCCAGGTCTCTTTCCATCTTAGTTGTTGACTGAAAAATTTATATTTATAAAAGAGTAAACAACTGTTTCCCACCAAGGTGTGCCTTAAAAGACACTTTTCAATCCAAAAAGTTTCAAAATAACACTTTTTCACCCAAAGTTTATATTTTGTTTATTATTCGGAATATATGTTCTTATTCGATGGTTAACATAAAATAAACTCGATCCATGCTATTAGACCTTTTGAAAAGGGGATTCTGATGAGTCTTTTGATGATAACATGTTAGATTTTATGGGTTGAAATCTTACTTGAAAGAAGCTGCTGCGTGTTCTATAAATTGTTCTATTATCGACGATTGATGGGATCGGTAGGATCAATGTTTGAGGAGTTTTAGTGAGTGATGACCGAGGAAGAAAATGGTGGTGATTTGGGATTGTAAAAATGTTGGAGTCGGTCATCGATTGGTCAGAACTTGGAATATAAACTTTGGGTGGAAAAATGGTATTTTGAAACTTTTTGGGTGGAAAATTCGTTAAGGCAAACCTTGGGTGGAGTCGTTTACTCTTTATAAAGTTTACGAAATGGTAGACAAAGTAAACAGAGAAGGAACCGAGGTGTTTCCCCCAACTCATCAACATAGAGATAGGAGCTGAAATAGTTTCAGTTCCGCATGAAGCTTAGCTGGTTCAATCTTACTATCTCAAATGCAAGCGAGTGGGAATGCTGGTAATTTTCTCCAAAGTCCAGGGCAATCCTCGCCTAATACAATTCGGAAGCTCAGGCGCATGAGGAAGCTTAGACACGCTACTGACGATGAACTCGGCTTGTCCTCCACCGATCGTTTTTCTCCCTCTTCCGATTCGACTCGGAAGTCGCGGTCCTCGGACCACTGGTCCTCCTGCGCCGTTCCAATACCTCTGCCGCTCCCTGAATCTTTCTTGCTTCGAAGACCGGACTCGTTGGGTTCCAATTCCGGTCATAGTCTCCAATCGCCGGAGGAGGGGCTTAGCTCTTCGTTAGGAAGGTAAATCATTTCATTTAGACTTCATTTGTTAAGATTTTTTAGGGAGTATTTTCCGGAACTAAATTTCCTTTTGCATCAATTAAATAAAAATTTACTTAGAATTATTCATTTTAACTATATTTTTCTCTGTTAATTTGTTGTTAATTATGCTACCAGGAGGAAAAACTCAAGTCATGTTACCAAAATTTCAGACAAATCTTTAGGCCATTTTCTTAAGGGGGACTCTAAAAATGTTAATAATACGAGGAACAGCCCAACAAGGGGTTTCTTAAGTCCTGCTGTTAGCCCACAAAGATCAAATACAGCAGGTGCTGATCTTTTTTCTTTGCCTGGCCCCGATTCTAAATCTTTAAGCACTCGTCGTAGGGGATTCTCTCATGATTTAAAAGTTGATCACCCATTAAGGTTGGATGTTTCTCCCAAGATTGCTTCTCCCAAGAGTGCTCCAACAAGTGTTTTCTCAAGTCCTGCTGTTAGTCCTCAAAGATCAAAACCTGGAGATCGTTTCCCTTCTTTCTGGGCTCCTAAAGAAATTCAGGCTTGGTCAACTGTAGAAGTCTTAGACTCGAGTAGGAATTGTACTTCACCGGTTTCACCAGTTAGAACAAGTGTATTTAGCGCTGATCATTCTCCGCTTCATAGCCCCACTATGCAAAGTCCAAAAATCAGCCCCAGAAGTCCTAAATTTTACTTTCCATTGCATCATCAATCACTTTCACAGCCTGAACCTGATAGCCATGCCAGTGCCCACAAATTGCCTCTTCCTCCTGGAGCTTTGGCAGCACCACAATCATCTATGCCATCCCCTGTGATTCATCAAGTTATTGAAATGCCAAATCCATCATCAATGAAGAATCAGTGGCAAAAAGGAAAACTTATTGGACGTGGTACTTTTGGAAGTGTTTATACTGCAACCAACAGGTGTGCAATGCAGAAGTTTTCTCTTCAAGTTGGTTCTTGACTTTCTTTTGGGGAACACTAATCTTTATCTTTCTTTCTATTTTGTGGGGTCTGACAGAGAGACTGGAGCTTTATGTGCAATGAAGGAGGTTGATATCATCCCTGATGACCCTAAGTCTGCTGAATGTATAAAGCAGTTGGAGCAGGTCATTATCTGGGGTCCTTTCTCAAACAATTTAGTTGGTTACAAAATAGTTGCTGTTTAAATCACTTACTGAGGAATATGCAAATTTGAATTATTTGTCGTATCCTAGAATATTTGTTGCCAATAGTATTCTATTTCAAGAATATGGGATTGGAATTTGTATTTGTCTTACATGAATTCTGGCCACAATATTGAACATGGTGTTCACAGTAAAATAGCGGCATGCATAAATTCAGTCACCCTTTTCCTCATTTTGGCTCAGCAACTAAGATTAGTACCAATCTACCACTCTGTTTGCTAAATCCCCAGGGATAAACGTACCAATCTGAAATGCTGTTTAGAAGTTCCAATTCCTGTTCATCACCACTTCAACTGTGTGCATTGAGGATACATAAGGCACTGTACTTCAGTTAGATTAGTTGGACAAATGTTTTTTTTTTTTTTTTTCCATTTTTCTTGAAAACTAACTATTCCTACTTGTGGTAATTGTTGCAGGAAATTAGAGTTCTCCAACACTTAAAGCATCCAAACATAGTACAGTATTATGGAAGTGAAGTGGTGTGTGGTTCTTCCTCTAGAATATGCTAGATTTGACTGTGTTTGTATTAGTGCAAAGATAATTCGTTCAGGAAACATTGTTTCCACTGCAGGTTGATGATCACTTTTACATATATCTGGAGTATGTTCATCCTGGATCTATTAATAAATATGTCCGTGACCATTTTGGAGCTATAACAGAATCTATAGTTCGCAATTTCACCCGACATATTCTCTCTGGGCTGGCTTACCTGCATAGCACAAAGACAATCCACAGGTAACAATTGTGCTTGACATGGAGTTTAGCATTATAGTTTAACTTCTTTGTTAATAGTTTATGATTACACTTTGCAGATTGCTAATGTCCATATATATTCTTAATCTTGTAAAATGGCGACAGTAAAATTATCAATGATGTTTTGGAAGAATTGAATGACTGCTTACTTTACAGTCTTTACCGTTTTGACATACTTGCTTGTTGAATTTGGATTTTGTTGGAGAAGTGGCACAGTTTTTGGTTATAAACTTATTGCTTTGGTCTAAGTATTCTTATCTACATGATTATAATTTAAAGGGATATTAAAGGCGCAAATTTGCTTGTTGATGCATCTGGTGTTGTCAAGCTTGCAGACTTTGGGATGGCAAAACATGTGAGTTTTGAGATTCTTTAACACTATGTAGTATGAATATTAGTTTTGTTTGATCTATTGTAATCTGAGAGTGTGCTTCTCTAACGTTATCTTTTCATAGATCGTGTCATTGGTATCTTTCCTAGCTAAGATTTATCTGTAAGAGTGTTGTGGTTGAATGTTTATTAACATAAGCATTCATAATTAATGATGGATGAAAGGAGCACGCTTGTGGTTGTATGATTTTAGCACAAAAAAGGAGGCTCCTATTATGTAATTTACAGGTGTCCAATGGATGCTAAAATCATACAACCATAAGCGTGCTCCTATCATCCATCATTAATAACCATAATAGTATTGACATTAGGCTGGTGAGCATGAAGCAAGTGGTTAAATAACTATTCTACTAATAATTGATAGGATGTTTTAGACATCCTATTCTCAAATTATATAGATTATTGATTGAATTTATATTGGTTACTATCATCTTTATGGAGGTCATTTCGAAAGAGTAATCCTTCTTTTGCAATTATGTTTACATGCAATTCTGTCTAAACATGTGGCTTCTTGACTTGGCATCAGTTATCAGTCACCAGTGTGCCTGTAGTTTTATATATTTATTTTTTTTAACCTGAGTCTTGTTTGTATTCAGCTTACAGGATTATCATATGAGCTATCTTTGAAGGGCAGCCCATACTGGATGGCTCCTGAGGTACATCACATTGCAGTAGTTAGTAAATTCATTTTTCTGTTTATACCTACTTTTTCTTCATTATTGTTTTTTGTGTAGGTAATGCAATCTGTGATGCAGAAAGATGCCCATTCTAATCTTGCTTTGGCTGTTGACATTTGGAGCTTAGGTTGTACTGTAATTGAGATGCTTACTGGTAGACCTCCATGGGGTGAGCTTGAAGGGGTTAGTACTTGATTAAAACTAATGTCTTTTCTATTCATTGGTATTTCAAAATGCCCAATACTTTGATGGTTTAATATGAACTGGAACCCTATTTTATTTACCCGATAAGGGTTAATGTTTGTATTAGTAAATTAATTGTAGTTGATGTTTATTTATGTATAATTGATTCTCTGCACTATTATTTCGAGATCTTTTCTAGAAAGAATGAATAATGCATTGTAACATAAATTCATTAGCATGCATAAGGTCACTGGATCTCTGAATACCTGTGAATAAGCAGGTGCAACTGCTGTTGATTGCTTCTCCTTTCTTTTAGCAATCCGGATTCTCTTTTCATCGAAGAATTTCAGACTCGTATTTTTATTATTTAGATATTTAAATTTGGACAATCTCTTACTTTTTCATGTCATCAACTCTTTTACAAATTTTCACTCTGAGTACTGTAGTTAATTGCTCTGCTTCCAGATTGAATTAGTTACAAACTTTTAAATCACATGGGAGATTCTGCTTTAAGAATTTAAAACATTTTTCTGTATCTTGCTTTCCTGATAGCATATTCTGCTTCTTGATGATTTTCGTTTGCATGTTACTGAATGGACTTATAGCTAGGGGTGAGTGGGTCCGGGTATCTAGTAAAGCTACCGGAACCGGCCAGTTAGCATTTGGAACCGGAACCGCACAGTACCGGTTCCACCACTGCAGGAATCAGAACCGACACCCGGGTACCCGTCGGTTCTGGTTCTACCCTAAAAATTTGCTCACCCTTACTTATAACTTGATTTCTGATATGGTGATTTACTTACAAAATCAAAGAGAGAATGCTAATTTCTTTTTATTTCTTGTCCTTACGTTTTATTTAAGGGTTTGCACATGATCTTTTCTCTACCAATCAATTTAATTGTCTCATCTTCTATTTGTCAGCCTCAAGCTATGTTCAAGGTCTTGCATAAAACCCCGCCTATACCAGAAACATTATCTTTAGAGGGAAAGGATTTTCTCCAACGCTGCTTTCGAAGAAATCCTGCAGAGCGACCATCAGCTATGGTGCTACTTGAGCATCCTTTTGTCCGTAACTCAAATGATCCAAATATAGCAGTCTTGGCGCAGGGTATTTTGAAAATGAACCTAATGGTATGCACTACATACCACCTGTTGGTTTCAGCTGATTATAATCTCCAATTGGTTATTTTATTTTTCCTTTCACAACTTTGACGTGCAAATATTATTGTATACTGATGGTATGTTTCTGCTTTTTTAGGATAGATCTCATAGTCCAATAGACCGTGCTGCACAGAAAGTTGATTTTATACCAAACTCGCCAGGCACACCACGTAGAGATAGGAAGCAGCCTTGTAATAGGTAAATGCATCATGTTCCCCTGAACTAGTCGCAGGGTTGTGTAGAATGAATGATTTTACCACAGCATGACTAAATGTTTTGGCTCGATGCAATATAATTCTTTATTCTTTGTGTTTTTCTTTTCCAGTGAAACCTTTCGACAATCTTATACATTTAATTGCGCTACAGCTTCTCAGCACTCTCCATGTTCTACACTAGGGAGTAAATCGTTCTTTACCTACAACTCAGTTGATTCATAATTCACATAATTTTAGTCCCTCGTCAGACGACTCTAGCAATATGCCCCTTGGTGTTGTGAACAACGACCCTTGTGCTCTCTCAAGGACTCATGGAAGGGAAGTTCCACACATCTGAAACATGTTATTGGTTGACATAGATTGATTTGATAGTGAGTCTCCCCTGTGTAGAGCCGGGGAGAGAAGCTAGCAAGAGGAGAAGCCACCAAAGAGGTTTTGATTTTGGGTTTAAACTGAGTAGAGGTTAAATTTTAGTTTTTCATTTTAACCTCTAATTCCTGATATGTAAATACAGGGTTGTCTTATGAGGGAAATCAACACGGCTGCGATGAGAAAGCTGGAAATTTCCGTATGCGTTATTGTTTATTAGGTTTTGTGTTAGTGTTTGTTGTATAATGTAACCAGGAAGAAAAATTTGGTGTCATGTTTTGGTTATGTGATAAAGGAAGGACTTGTAGATATTTAGGCATTATTTTGTCCAAATGAAATTTATTCTTGACAACCAGCTCTCAGCAACAACTTGATTTGTTGGATATCTATATCAAATAATGTCATTGTTGTATAATTAAATAGATAGATGGGAGATAAAATAAGCATTAAAACAGTTTTTTATCAGGTTGATTGATGATGTTTGTGCTTTGAGTAATACAAGAACAAATACCCATAATCCTGATTATTTTAAATTATAGCCTTATATATATATATATATATATATTTTTTTTTTTTTTGGAGTAAACTCGATAATTGTATATCCGATAACTTATGGGTAAGAGGATAGGTAGTCTTATACTTTTAACACATTGAATAATTGAATCCATAACCTAAATGATAACATTATTTTGATTCAGTTGCATAAATTATTAAATATAAAGGAGTTTTTAATAATAAACTATATTAATATGATTGGATAAGTTAATATAAAATATATATATATATATATATATATATTCTCAAAATATAGACCTTTGGCGCTTCCAAAATCTAAAATGTACTAAACTGCCTAAATAAGTAAATAGAAGACAAGATCTACACTGCATGAACTTCTCAAAAGGCGTTGGAGCGGGAGGAAAAGCACCTCAGCCTTCGCTTCTCTCCTCTTCCCTCCCGTTTGAGAAATTTACAAACAAAGAACACGCAGAGCTTTTCTAAGTATTCAATTTGGTGGATTCTTAATTTTATATATTTATCATTCCTCATGGAGATAGGTAAGTAAAATTTCATTTCAATTCTGTTTCTGGATAACATTTGCTTCTACTTTACTGTTCGGGACTGGTGGTGATTAGGTATTTACATTGTTAACCAATATCTTTGAATCTATAGATGTTACATATCATTAGCGTTAATTCTCTGCAGATGGAGCCACAGTACAAGTTTCTCAAAGTTTAATTGATAGGATTTACAATGTGTTTTCTGACGGGATGCACTTTGCCGCTCCAGTATCATCCTTGAGGATGAGTGAAGTGGACTTGGTATGCTCATGCCTTTGGCTTATTTCGCTTTATGATTTTATGCCATTTTAAAGTTTTCAAATTTTGTTTCTTTAGGTACGAGGTGTTTTACAAATGTTTCAAGGCTTTTCCAGTTCCTTGTTCTATTGGGACCAAAGTGGACAAAATTTTCGTGTCAAAACTGGGATCTATGTCACTCACCTTTCCCATAAGAGTTTACATGTCCTTCTCAATCAATTCACTTATGGAGCAACATGTTTAAAACTGGTGGAAATTGCAGTCAGTAGGGTGGAGACATCTACGAGAATAACTTCCCCTACTTTGAGGGCATTTTCATGCTCCGTTTCTGAATGGCTCAAGGTATGAGGTTCTGACTATTAATTTGTTGGATGAAATTTCTCTGCTTCTTCATGTAACCACTCAATTGATTTTTCTTTGGAGTAGAGATTGAGGAGTATTGCTTTGAAGGAAGAAATGAAAGTATGTGAGCCAAATGTTGGAATTTCGACAACCCTACTGGGATTAACAAATTCCTTGTCAAGGTTGGTGTATAATAGCTTTAACAGCTGTAGTTTTCCAAATTGGGGGATACATTTGACGAGTTTGCGCAATCGCTATCATTGATTTTGAAGACTTTTGGTTTGAGTTGTAGTTTGATAGTGGTATATGTCTGTCCTTGTGACACAGGTTTCATTTCAACTTTTATTTGGAATTCATTATTTAATACCATCGAGCTTCTTAATTCCTTCTCCCCTTGGTTTTGCAATATGCTGATCATTATTATTTTTATTTATTGTAGTCTTTGCTCAGGTGCTGAATATCTGTTACAAATAGTGAATGGAGCCATTCCCCAAGTATATTTTGATTCTAATGTGTCTGCTGCTGAAATGGCTGTTCATGTCCTTGATTATCTTTACAAGAAGCTAGATGAAGTGTGTCTTGTTCAAGGTGGTGAGGTCGTAGCTACTTTTTGGCAGTATATATTTCTTTTGTATTTAGTTTCATGTGGCTTTCCTGATTTACACAATGCAAACTTGAAGCTTGTGGTAATGTTCAGGAGGAAGTGTATCAGATGCTACTTCATATATTTGTTGGAAGTTTATTGCCATATATCGAGGGTCTTGATTCCTGGCTTTTTGAAGGAACGCTTGATGATCCTTTTGAAGAGGTAATTGATGATCAAAACTTTGTATGATATCCCAAGCAATCTATCTATGTAGTATGTACCATCTTGTGCTTGAAAATAGTTTAAGTAATTCCTGATTTAAAGAGTGATAAGATTGTTTAACATGCAAGTTCTTTGCTAAAGTTAATTTCGTTGCAGTAATGGAAATGAACATTTATATACCAGTTCATAGGACCTGAAATTATCTTCCCTCTCTGCTTGTTTCTTTAATGTAATATGCTCTTTAAGTATTGTAGCCTTTTCCCTCTCCCTGCAGATGTTCTTTTATGCTAACAGAGCAATCTCAGTTGATGAGGCTGACTTCTGGGAAAAGAGCTATCTACTGAGACTATTACAGAGTCGGAAGTTAGATGCCAGGCCCTCTGCTCTTGCTTCAGAAAGTCACCATGTACGTATAACAACTGAAAAGAGGGAAATGAGTGAGAAGGAATCCATTTCCCTATCTAGCTCTATGAAAGGGAAAGAGCAGAGTGATGGAGACCTTCAAGTTTGCCCTTTATTTATTAAGGACATAGCTAAATCAATTGTTTCTGCTGGAAAATCATTGCAACTGATCCGGCATGTTCCTTCAGCATTTGCAGCAGTACCAGGCAAGAATAAAGATAATGAGTTTGACGGGTTGGGAAATTATGAAGGTGGTGCTGATTTAAGCAAAATTCATCGTGGACAGAGCATAGCTGGGTTGACACTGTCTGAAATTTTCTGCGTGTCATTAGCAGGTCTTATAGGCCATGGTGATCACATTTCTAGATATTTTTGGCAAAATGACCAATGCAATTTTAAGTTTGTCCCTTCACCTGTGTCTGACATGAATGGGCAGATGATGGAGAATGGGAATGATGAAACTGTTTCAGCTTTAACATGCTCAGAGAAGATGTGGTATAAGTTCTTGGTTGATACATTGTTACAGAAAAGGGTGAACGATAGGTTTGCAAGTGATTTTCCCAACGTGAAAGAAGAGGATATGGGTACAGATATTGACAACAAGTTGCCCTTATCCATCCAGAAATCATTCTGTCCAGAAAATCCTGTTCTTACTGTATGTAAAAAATTACTCTATAAGAATAATGATGCCCGAAAAGCACTGAACTTGTCTAGAAATTCCTATCTTCCCCCTTTAAATGATGAGATCTTACGAAAAGCTCTTTTGGTTGGGGAGGGAGAAAACTTTTCTGGAGTTGAAGGAACGAACTATTCTTTTGGTTTCCAGTTCGGTGAATCTGAATATCTGCGTTCTCAGTATGATTCAAAGCTGTTAGAGGTCCTGTTTCGCTTCCCCACTCTTCTTCCATCTTTTCAGGTACACCTATATCACTAGTTCTCTGAGCAGTTCTGTAGCTGCAGCTTCAATGGCATTTCTGAGTTTTTCTTAACATTACCCAAATTTGAAGCAGGATGAACTTCGTATGTCTGAGCTCTTACCTTTCCAGAAGAATAGCACCCTTCCATCAAGAGTTCTTAGCTGGATTCAAAGTGTTGAACCAAGAACTACTCCACTTCCTGTGGTTGTTATGCAGGAATGCCTTACTGTTTTCATTAAGAAGCAGGTATATTGGCATGCCCATTCATGTAGTTTTAGTTTCTTTTCATAAGCATTCTGTTGAAAACTTCAGCTTTTATTTGTCATAGGTGGATCATATTGGCAGGCTTATATTGTCAAAGTTGATGAATGGCTGGAGATTGATGGATGAGCTTGCAGTCTTGCGTGCTATATACTTACTAGGTTCAGGTAGTTGCTAGGATGTTGAATTCTGCTTTATGGTCTTAGTTATTAGTCATCTCAACAAACAAGATAAATGACATGTTGTGGTGCCTTGCTACTTCAGGTGATCTGCTGCAGCACTTTTTAACTGTCATTTTCAATAAGCTGGATAAAGGAGAAACCTGGGATGATGATTTTGAATTGAACACTATATTACAGGTGCAAACACTTACTAAACAAGCACTACTCCATTTGTTTGGGGTTATATGTGGTATAATAATCCAAACACTCCAATCTTGCTGAAAGAATATAAAGTTCAAATCATAATGAAATAGATTGTGAAAGTTCTTTCCTTGGATTTTGTTGGATGAGGGGGTTTGGGCTACATTTTGGTCAACAACTGCTACTGTTTAATGTGCGAATTTTATCACATGTGATAAAATCTGCTTCGGTGTATTTCAGTTTTGCTTGCCCTTTTTCTATCCTTATAGTAATGGTCTGTGCTTATGACTTCAGGAATCCATCAGAAATTCTGCTGATGGCATGCTACTAAGTGCCCCAGATTCATTGGTGGTCTCTATCACCAAAAATCATGGTTTTGATGGCGATGAGCAACCTAATACAGTTAACTTTACTTCAACTCCTCGTAAAAGTCATGCACGTAGCTTTGGAATAGATGGTCTTGATTTATTGAAATTTACATACAAGGTCTATTCTACAATCAAGAACACTCAATATTTTATTTTATTCATTGTCCCTCGAAGAATTACTTCAAATATGTATGTTTATTGAATGTGACAGGTTTCTTGGCCTCTTGAACTTATTGCTAATACGGAAGCAATTAAAAAGTATAACCAGGTAATCTTTTTACTTGGCTATTATATTATAGGGCATCATTATTTAATTTTCAATTTTTTATATTAATTGTCTTAAGTTTTGGTGTAGGTGATGGGATTCTTATTGAAGGTCAAGCGTGCCAAATTTGTACTTGATAAAGCTCGGAGGTGGATGTGGAAGGTTTGTCTATTCTTCAACCACTCCTACCAAAAAATATGAAAATAGAAAAAAGAGAGAACAGATCAAATAGCCGATTATGAATCATGAAAAAGTCATTTTACAGTTTAATTCTTCTTCGACTTTTTGCCTAATTCTTTGGTTTGTCCCTTCCAGGGTAGAGGCACTGCAACGAATAATCGCAAGCACCATTGGTTGTTGGAACAGAAACTCCTCCATTTTGTGGATGCTTTTCACCAATATGTGATGGACAGAGTATGATATTTCCCAATATTACACGAATGTACTTTTTTCTAGGTGTATGTTTGTGCATGTGTGTGACTTTCATACCCTATATTTTTTATTTGGTTGTTTCTTTGAGCTACTTCTACCATTGTTTGATCTAATCTAGGCATATGAGCTTCTTAGATCTCTTATTTAGATATGGTAATCAGGTGTATCACAGCGCATGGCTTGAACTCTGCGAAGGTATGGCAGCAGCTGGATCTCTGGATGAAGTTATAGAAGTTCATGAGGCTTACTTATTATCAATTCAACGACAGTGCTTTGTGGTACCTGATAAATTGGTGGGTACTCATCCCCCTTTATTAGGTTGTTCAGCAATTAAGGCCGATGCTTAAATCTTGTCTTTAATCAGTGGTTTTTGTGAAGTATAGCTGAATCTTGTTCAATGGTCTCTTTTGGATCCAGTGGGCTTTGATTGCCAGCCGAATTAACAGCATCCTTGGATTAGCTTTGGACTTCTATTCCATACAGCAGACTTTGAGCAGTGGGGGAGCAGTTTCTGCTATCAAGGCCAGATGTGAAATGGAAGTTGAGCGAATTGAGAAACAGTTTGATGATTGCATTGCTTTTCTCCTCAGAGTACTCTGCTAGCCCTCCTTTCTTCATGATTTTTTTTTTGTTCACAGTTGACCATTAAGTTTGGGTCTCACTCATGGTTTTCTGAAATTACAAGATAATATTTATATGCTCAAGTGAATGTCCCAGTTGCATAAGGTGGTTATGAGGAGATGCACATATATTCATGAATGCTTAAAAATGTATCTGTAAAATAAGCTTCTTGTCTTTGATTATGCAGGTCTTGTCTTTCAAATTAAATGTGGGGCACTTTCCTCATTTGGCGGATTTGGTTACTAGAATTAATTACAACTACTTCTATATGTCTGCTAGCGGAAACTTGATGACTGTCCCTGGCTCTAAGTAGAACGGACTGATCAATACTGCCCAGAGTTGTTAATGGTGTCTGATCTGTGAATATGGTATATACCCGTGCAAACGTGATTCTCTGCTTAGGTTTTAAACAAGCATACTACCTACAAACACACAGTTTGCCAAAAGACGGAGTAGATATTGAGAAGAAGCTGCTATCGTGGCATCAGTGTGGAACTGAAAGGGATCAGTTGGTTAATGGGTGTCTTTGCTTCACTTTATGATTTCAGAATCTTCACTTGATGATTTTTGGAGGTTTGAGCATTCAAGTACTGATGCTTGAACTGATCTACATCGTGGAATGGCAACTCTGCACCTTCAGTTGATCCTGAGATTCTTGAGTCTCTCTCATTGAGCTGAATGATTATATTGGAAATTATTTAACTTCACTCAACCTGTGTAGCTGTATATGCATGCCTTTTTGCCCTTATTTTATTTGTTAGTAACCAGTGTACTGTCATCATCATCAAAAACTCACTGTGTATGGTACTGTGATTCTTGATAAACAGAAGTGATGTTTCATGATTTAGTTTGAGCATCTGGTGAGAAATGAATATTTGTCTGATAACTTCGTAAATATAGTAAACATATTGTCACCAGAGATGTGGTTGGTTTCCTTAAAAAGAGTTCTACTCGATTGTTCTTAAATCATGGTACAAATCTAATAATATTCTGACTATATATTTAATATTATTGAATAAATAATCCAATAGTAATAATTATTGAGACTCTGACTCTCGAATCTCGATTCACTCGAAGCTTGTAATGGAAGCCTGGCGTGACGGGTTCGGGTCTATATCTGGGTTTGTATGCCACCTAACCTGGATACCGATATAAAATCATTTAAAAACCCATTTCCCGCTCTCCTATCTTCACAAAATCCTCTCTTCCAATCGGAAATGGAAGAAAACGTGACCGTCCTAACGATCGCTGAGCTAATCCACCGTGGTTGCCCCCTCACGGGTACAGCTTCTCTCCACTCTCATCTCAACCCTCAGAACCCTCCAACTTTCTCATCAAACCACCGACCATCTCTTGTTCCCGCCAATTCAAATCCTAACCCTAAAGTTCTGACCCCGCTGAAACACCCTGCCATTCTCATCGGTACCCTAACCCTAAAATCATCGCACGACAATTGCATCCAATTCACCGACATTTCCTCCGAAATTTGCTGCGACATTCTCGACTTCAATGCTCGCGCTATCGGGAAGAAAATCTACGTCACTGCTTGGAATTTTATTCCCTTGAAACGCGGTAATGGTTTTCTGGAGATTATCAAATGGAAGCTTCTAGCGTCAAGCTCTGTGCTTAGTGGATGTTCAAGCACCAATTCTTTCGATTCATTTTCGTTATTTTCAGGTTCTCCTTTTGTTAATGAAACAAATACTTCCAAATTACGTCATCGCATTCATGGCGCTGTAGAATCAGTTAGTCCTGTTTCTATCGTTCCGTGTTTAAATCCAGGTTCTTTGACCGATTCAACTAGTATTCGAGGGTTTCTAGTGCGAGTTATGGCTTGTGAGTGTAAATTATGTAGTTCTAAAGAAAATAAGATAACACAGGCTTGTAAGGTGTTTAATAAACCTGTGTTTGTATATTTTTGTGGTGCTGCTTCATGTTGGCATCCTGTAATGACAAAGCTTGTTGGGAATGTTATTACAATCTCAGGGCTGAAGAAAAAGTTGGTTTTTATAGCGAAAGAGGAGTCTCAATTGATGTTTGTAACTGTGGAGAATTCTATTTTGCACATGCCTAGGTTATTGAAAAAACGGTTTCCTGTTTCAAGGACAGTTATCAAGGGGAAGGGTGAGTGTGGAGTGTATACTGGTGTAGTGAAGGGCGTTTACATGCATGGGATGATTGTTGAGCTGGACAATGAAGTGTGGCTTCTACTAAGTGATAAATTACTTAGTGTGCCACATAGTCTTAGAGTAGGCGCTGTTGTAAGTAAAATAATGTTTGCTTTTGTCTCATTAACTGTACAATTTTTATGGACTATGGTTATACATTCTAAATTGTTGTTTTTTTCTTTTGGTAGATTTCTCTGAGAAATGTTCATTTCGTCAATCCAAGATTTCCATGGGCAAAACTTCTCATACTAGGCGCTTGCTTGAAGACTAGTATTATTGTAGAGTCATTTTCTCCATTAGAAGCCGGGTACTTAATGTGCAATTTATTATCATTTTATCTCTTAGTATTCTAGTGACTAACATCACAGGCATCTTTGGATTTGCTGGGGAAATTGAATTCTTTATTGCATCCCATACCGGTGGAGGCATCAAACTGATTTTAATCCACTGGTTGTGGTTAATTGATCCCCGTAGTCTTTATGGGTTTACTTTAGCTAATCTCCTTGGATAGTATGCGAAATACCATCAATCAATTCAATCTTTTGAAGCATAAGATTATGTGCATTTATGAAAACTAACCCAATTGTATGTTACAGGTGCTATACAAACGCAGAATTGCAAAGTCTATTGGGGAAGTTTATTGAAACTTTATCATTTTCTGCCAGACTATGGTAGGATTTTGATAATGCTTTTCTAGGAATGTTTGTAGCTGCGCAAAATCAATTAAGATTTATGATATTCTTGATTGATATTGTTTCAGGGCACTTCTTGTTATTTCATGCATTGGGAAAAAGTTTTCTGGGATTTTATCTGAGAAGGAGATTTTGGGATCAAAGCATGTAAGTAGCTTGCTTTTGGTCTTGGTAGTAAGTTTCTTTGAAGTGGTGCTTCTTGTTTCACTGAAGTCTTTGTAGTCTTGTTTCAGTTTCTGATGAGCTTATGTGATGGTTGCAAGGTGTTATCAGAAGAAAGGGGTTGCTCAGATGTACACTAGCTCACGTTTGCCTTCATCTGTAATTCGAGCTCGGGTAATTTGGTAATTCAACTGTTAGATATATATGACAGCTCTATTTTGGAATTTGTTTTCCATCTTCTAAAACAAGTTTCTTTTGGCAGCATGGAATATTTACAGAATTGTGTAAGCATGAATCATGTGGCTGTGGTAATGAACCATATTGTGGTAACCTGAAATTGGTGAGTCCCGGCCTACAAGTTATTTTATCCAATAATTTATGAATGGCTATTTCCTTAAAAGGAAATCTAAGAAAAATTCTTGCGGCTGTTTACTTTTTCCTAATGGGTACTAGAAGACTAAGTTTCAATAAATATGTATTTTTTGTTTATCATCAGGTGTTGCCCATCTCTTGTTTCACCTATCACTGTGAAGCTAAGTGGATAAAAATGCTGTTACAATCAAACAGTGATCGACCTCTATTGTTTGAGAACAATCGGATTAGTTCTCTATCTTCATCAGGTAAATCTTATGGTCGATCAAAGAGGAGGATTTTTTCAAGTGAAGACATGGGTATTGTTTTGCTTGGAAGTTTAAAGGTTAGCAATTGAGCTTCATTATAGAATCTTTCATCTCCCTGTGCTAGTCTATTCCAGTTTCATCTTACATTTGTTCATGGGGTGGGAGTGTAGAAAACATCTGTAACCCAAAGATTTTGTTGTTGATGGAATGAGTGAACTATAGATTTTCGAACCGTAAGACATTTGATTTCTTGTTTTGGGGATCTGCAGTTGATGCCCTCTGTTGCACTTTTCAGGATACTTCTCTTGGCTGTAAAGTTTATATTTTCTTTTTAGTTCTGATCATGGATTTGTATTGACTTTTCAGGTTTCTCCAGATTCTGGAAGGTTGCAGTTGGTTGACATGACTGGCAGCATTGATGTTATTGTACCAGACCTTTCTTTAAATTGGAGTGCTAACTGCATTTATGAGGTCATAATTAATCACAGTTCCACCTCCTATTCTCCATCATTCCGTTGTGAGCTGCGTTTAGATTCTGGAATAGAGGTGCTACTCATCTTTTTCCCACCTACTATTTGTCTATGAAGTCACTCTAGTTTGTGTTGATTTTTCAGGTCATTGACTATGGTCTTATGGTCGAAGGCATACCTGAAGTGGTGGATCAATTGGGATCACCTGGCAAGGAGTTATTCTCATGCAGAAGCATCTTTAATTGTGCCCCACCAACAAGAAAGGAAAACTTATCAATTATTCTCCACTTTCACATGGGAAAAGAAACCAGCAGAAATCTTCCGTTTTATCCAAGTGTGGACTTGACAAATGATCTCAAGGAATTTGAAAGTGGGACATTTCATCTGATTCGGGTAACTCATAAATTTCCATTGCTACAAAAGGTATGTTTGTATCTTCATATGTAATTGCTGGAATGGTTTATATAGCTGCTGTATCTTTTCTTCTTCTGTTATTACTTGAGAACCCGTAATTGTAAACAGAAGAGAAGCTTAGAAGCAGTAATTTTTTTCCTCAAGTTGCCCTGTTGACTCATACTTTACAGATTATTAACCTTTTTACATTACTTGTTTCACAGTTTCAAGGTGATCCTGTCACAGCAAACAGTTCTAGCATGTTTGTTGAGGCCATCGTCTTACCATGGAATCTGGTTCTTGATGGAAAAGATGGAAGTAAGCAGTCAACAAAGGTGTTGAGGGATCAATGGAATCAAGCCATGGAACACAGCACTAGTGAAAATTACCAAGGACATGTTCCTGGAAAGAGGCATAAAACTGATTATGCATCAAGCGGGGCACCGAGTTCAGGTTCAGTGGTTGATTTAGGCGATGTTGACTATGTATTAAACACTTGTTGTCATAGGGATTCTAGGAAGGATTGGAAATGTAAAAACTTGAATTTTTCTCTTGAAATTCCATGCTTTGCTACTGTTAGAAGTATTAATAATCCCAACTTTGTCAGTTCTGGAATCTTTTATAGCACAAAAACCAGTGTGAAGAGTTATGTTGATGTCCCCAATTTAACAGCTGAGAAGGTCTTGCTGGAATTCAACACTGAAAATTCTTTGAAGTATCAGGTAATTTTTTTTTTTTTCATTATGTTAATTATGCTTTATGGGAACCAAGGAATGTTTCCTATGTGATTTCACTTCACTAAGCAAGATTACATATTTTAACTTTCATCTGAATTTCCAGTTGTTGCAGATTGGTGGTTATTACATCATCAAGCACCATATAGAAGATTCTTTTTGTTCTATCAAGGACTCTGATAATGCCAGCTGTGTTAAAGCTCTAATCACTTCTAAAACACACATT
The DNA here is from genome assembly GCA_009867345.2 of Toxicodendron radicans. Classification (NCBI taxonomy): domain Eukaryota; kingdom Viridiplantae; phylum Streptophyta; class Magnoliopsida; order Sapindales; family Anacardiaceae; genus Toxicodendron; species Toxicodendron radicans. The sequence goes on from WYDK02000006.1 coordinate 2,188,123, forward strand.
TGGAGCCTTACATACTCTTCTCATGAAGTTCTAACGAATAATAAATCATTGCATGACCCTTCACAGAAAGATTCCTCCTTCAGCAGTAGTAAATCTCTGGCCATGGATCCAATTGAATTACTTCTCCAGAGGGTCTCTGCCTGTTCTCTAGGATGTTGTTCAGATGTGCATCTTGATCTCTCTGCCAATGCAATAGATATGTTGAAGCTAAACCTTAAGGAGTTGGAGGAAGACCTTATTAAGCCAACTGTAAGACCAGAAGAGACTTCCAATACTTCTCCATGCTCATGGACGGCAATGACTGTGTCTGGGCTGCCTTCTGTACGTACTGATTCTAATTGCCTGTTTCCAGAAGGGAATTTAGTATCTTTGCGTGGAGATGTGATTGTTGTTCATGGTTTTGATGGCAACTATTCTGATGTGGATGTAAGCTGTGAAAGACTTTGTGATGCTTTTCGGTTGAGATTCTTTCAAGAACTTGCAAGGGGTTTTTGCATTCATGTTTTGGTGGACCATCAACTTGTAATTTCCTATAATACCTTCTTAGTTCTTTTTCTATTTTATTACTTGAAGATAGTATGTGTCATCTTTTTGCATCATTTGAATCGGTTAGGTAAGGGTTTTCGGTGCACTTAATGAACATGTGTATCTTACTGGATTTGGGGCTGGTGTTAATGCGACATTTCATCGGATTCTGGAAGTGGGGTAAGAGTCCTTAATTACTGCCTGTGATTTAACATTTGGATTAAATTTGTCTTTCACTTCATAGAAGTTTAACTCCTGATAGTTTTTAGATTCTCAATATGATACCATTACTTTGTGGCATGATTTATGATAGAAGCTCCAACTGCTCTGTATCATGGATTGTGTATGCTACTGTTAGAATTTAAGTGTGTAAGGCTTTCTGTTGTTTCTAAATATATCTGCATACAAATATGAGCTGTGGAACTTGGATCTTTGTATGTTGCACTTTCTTTGTTCATTATTCTTACACCTATTGTTACCCTTCACATTTGTAATTTTTAAAGCCTGTTGCCAAATTGCTTCCTCTAGGTTTTACGGAATCATAAGTATGTATACTAATATGATTGCCATTTCTTGGTTTTCCAGGGGGTCAAATAGCTTGATGTTGACATCTGTATCATTTATTGTAATAAACTCGATAAGGGTAGTCAAAGAACCATATGTCGACAAGTGTTCTGAGATATTGTGGAATTCAGATACATGCAACAAAGGCTCTATAGACACTGTTTCTTCTGGTCTGATTTCTGAATTGACTTCTTGCTTGAATTGTGAAACAATGAGCATCCGTTGCAGAGTAAGTTGTATCAGAGCTATCTATTGGCTGCGTTTGGGAGGACTATTTATTCCCAATTCTATTCTATTATCCTAGTAACCAAACACATTTTCAAATTCAAATCCTATTACATTAAATACAACTCAACTCAACTTTTTTCAAAATACTATTCTAAATATTCTAATGTTTTTTTGCATTTCAAGCAGGCTAAATTTGTCTCTTAATAAATCTCCTTACTTTCTGAGTTCTTCCCAGTGGATGGATGAAGTATGTTCTTATCATGTGGATGCTGGCAAATGATTACCTGTTATTTGTGATGACAGGTTGTTGCTGTTCATGTTCTGGTTCTGGAGCAGAAGAATAGACTATGTGATGATTTACGATTGAAAACTCACACCAGGGCCCATCTTGTTAACATTCCTCTTGCTGGTTTTGTGTTGGGTGAGTTACTTGCATACTTCAGAGACTATTGATGTGGTGTATGAGATTAATTGTCCTGTCTAAACTTTCCAAAAGCATGAATACAAGTCATCTCTTGAAAACTTTATCATATTGTCTTCTTGTATCTAGCGGATTTAATCTATCAAAATGATGGAATTGATCTCCAAAGTTATATGGGCAACAGAATATATCATGTATGTAGCCTAAGGCATATGCCAGCAAGCATAGGTGCTTCATGCTAAATGAAATTTTTTTTACATCCATCTCAGAACATGTAAGCAAGGACTCCATGATCTCTACCCACAGATACTTTTAAGTCATTGAGATACAGTAGCACTTGGTTAAAAATTGTGCTGCGGTTGCATGATTTTGGTTAACTTTGTCAAAAGTCTCACTTTATTGTTCTTAATAATACACAAGTGTCAATGCATGTCTCTGGTGCTAAAAATGCAAAATAGAGAGAAATCTCCAGACAATCTTCAAGTTTTGCTGATTGGTTAGTAGGATAGGAATTAATTTATGAGTTGGTGAGAAGTCCCCTTCTGAACTTTGCATCCTCAGTTTCATGAGAAACTCCCTATACATCTGCTTTCTTAAACTTGAGAAAAATTTATTTTCTTATATAACTTTTAAATTCATATGTAATTTGCATACCTTAGATGATGGGTCATCCTCTTGTTGTTGTTGGGCTGATGCTGAAAGAGCAGCAACCTTGCTAAGACTTCATGAGGAACTCCCACAGAGTGCTCTTGAAAGCAGTGGATCGACATTTAAGTGGGTGGCAATTGATAAGAATGCCTGGAGAACCACCATGTATCATCTTGAAAGTATCTTAAAGAAGCATAACAGAATTACGGTGAAAAACTATGGTTCAATGGTCGATTCTTCTTATCAAGATCTTAGTGTTTCCATCAGTTCGGAAAATGCCCTAAGCAGCTCAGATGAAAACTTCCTGAAATTCATAATCTTCAATGCTTGCTTTGGCACATTTTGGGTGAGTATATATGCAATGTAGAAGAGAGTTTTATTACCTCCAGCTTAGGTGCATAACAATTTCACTGCTGGCATGATAATGTTCAATGCTTGCTTTGGCAGACACTTGTTGCTAGCTCAATGGGTCCGAGTGCTCTCAGGTGTTTGGAGAAACAACACCTTTTGGAGATGGAGATGCCAATGCATTCCATGCAAAATATATGGGCTAGAGAAGTTTGTTACACCAACCCTATCACTGAAGCCAGGAATGTGTTTCAGGAACTGCTAAACAGGTAGTTGCTCATACTGTTAAATTTGATGGATGTGATATCAGAACTTCTCTTTCCATGCCCCAGTAATATGAGAAATGAGATATAATTTCTGACATGTCTTCCCCAACAGAATAAGTACTTGCACCAGCAGCAGCTGTATTTATCTGAATTAAGGACTCTAAAATGTATAGTGTTTTGAATCCTTCAACATTTTGAACTGGTTTTCAGATTCTTCATTCATTTTAATGTCTTTTGAATCAGCATATATATATATATATATATATATATAGATTTGTAAGTTGCATAATAATAAAAAATCAACTTGTAGAGCCCTAAGCTAAACTGTAATCCTTAGCTACTGAAGTGCTAGGTCAGCAATAAAACTGGGACAGGGAAATTGGTCCTTGACATTGCTAAAATGAATGAAATAGAAATCTATGATAAAAACTGACAGTATTAATGAGCATAATAATTCCGCCAATTACAGATTGAATTATGAAGAGACCCCAGCATGTCAGAAATAGGAAAGAGACGGGTAAATTTTAAAAATTGCTGGCAAGGTGAGTGGTTACTATCGAAATTAAGTCGTGCATTATGAAAGTGTAAATTATATTACGTTCTGACGTGAGGTCCCCCAGACATTGAACTCATTGGAGGGAGAGAGTTATGTACTTAAAAATTGCCCTATTTTTGGATGTACAAAATGGAAGCAGTGCGAGTCCTAATGAAGTCCCAGTAGTTGGCTAGTTAAAACTGGTGAGTCTAAGTTGCATTATTTGACTAGATCTTTTAACTTTTTTTAATGTTATTCCCCTTTTGTACTTGTTATTGATGTGAGTTGTTACTTGTATATCCATATCCAATTATTACTGTTATTATTATATATAGTCATTATGGAGATTATATAATTTCTTCTTCTCTCTATCTTGATGCGTTGCATTCTCTAAATATATAAATTTGACAGTGACTTAACTTGGGATGAATTTGGACAGACCAATTTCAAATTTTCAAATGCACAACATTTTCTATTCTGGTAATGTGGAATGCTTAAAAGAGTGTTTAGTCGTAATGGAAGGTGAAGTGAGAGTGAGGCGCTAGTACTAGTGGTGAGAGAATTGAGTGTAGGTTTTTAAATTGTATATAGTTAAGGTTGTTTTCTATTGCTTCTTTTACAGTAGCAGAAAAGTTCTGCAAAAGCTCGTCGACGTTTTTGAGGAGAGCTTCTCTAGGAAAGGTTTTGGACTTTTTTACTGTTACACACCCATAGATTCCCACGTCTTTTCGGGCTACTTTTTTCCTTTTTACTGTCCCTAGGGTTCTTCATCCAATTATAAATATAAAATATAAAATAATACCCCATTCTTACCATTGGTCATTAGATCTACCTCCACCTCTTCTTCCTTCATTTTCATTTGAATTCTTCACCCACCTACATGTCTTATTGTCTCTCTTCTTCTGTTGAGGGTATAACAAAACAGAATAAAAAATTATATATATATTTAAGCTCTAAAGCTCCCTGTTACTAACATTTCTGTGAGTTGGAGAATCTCTCTTATTTGATAGCATAAATCTACTCCTCATTGTTGCAGGGTATTCAAATATTTATTAGCTCTACCCCTACGTTAGAGGTTAATACAACAGGAGTTTTTCTTTCTTTTTCTTTTCCCTTCACCTTAGGCCCTTTTCAACTCTTTCTTCCCTCCTAAACACAGTCGTTTCCTCTCCTTGCTATCTCATACATAATGTCAATGCCACTAGAACAGCAACCACCGCCATTGATGTTAACACACAACAGCCACTCGAGGGAGGCGTCAGTGGGACCAGTGATTGGGGTAATGGTGGTGATAATGATGTTAGGGATAGTTGCGTGCATGATCGGAAGGCTATGTTCAGGTAAGAGTCTCATGGGATATGGTGAGTACGATATAGAGAGGTGGGCAGAGAGTAAGTTCTCTACATGCATTGATGGAACAATCAGCCCCCCACCACTCCCAACGCCTTCTCTATCTGATATCTCTCCTCCAACACCAGACCCTATCCAACCATCCATGCACCCCAACCCACCTGCAAATGTAGATTCTTAAGATTTCATATACCATTCTTCTTCCTGTTTGTCTTTTCTTCTTCTTTTTTCTTTTTCTTTTATTTTATTTTACCGTGTTGATTGGAGCATCGTTTTACTTGGGTACCATAACCTGTAGGATGACCATTACTGTGTTGGTTTTGCATCGTTTACCTGTAGTATGATTTTAGAAGACATTGTAACTGGTGGAGGCTGCTAAAACTAGATCTTTTTTTTTTTTTTGCTTCAACTCTGTGAAATGCTGCATCAGTTAGTAGAAAACTGTTCTCATTGTGGAATGTGTATACAACGTTCAAAGAATTAACGGATAGGTTCTCATTTTCATCTTAACAGCACTTGCGGATGTTGCAAAAACATGATCTGTTAATAGGTTGTACCTTCATCTACAAAACTTAATTTCTCTTTCAAACATTTGACACAGAGAATATGAATTTTGTGAAGCTGTGCCTTACATTGTTAAATTTATGAACAATGCCATTAACGTTTGCTAGACATTAAAATGTTACTTGTTAGGTTTAGTGCCTCAATTCTGTAGTCAAAGCTAATTTTAAGTTTCTACCCAAACTCTCACACCATAGCCAGAAACAATTACCAGTTGCCCATGTAACGGCTGTGGACGCTTCAGACATGTCAGGAACAACATTATTTCACCCTCCATACAGCTCATTTTCTCACTAATAACAGGATGAAAAAAAAAAAATCCATGTCTCCGCGCAAATAAAATCTTAAATAGAAATCACACTTCTACCATATGCAGTCTCTCAAAAAGCCTCGACAGCACAACTTTAAACGCCACTCTGTAAACAGGCAGATCACGATCTGTTTATCAATCACTAGAGTTATGCCTTCTGCAGTTTTAAACAACCGTGATTAAGTGAATTCCACATCCAGTTTGCAAATCAGCAAAGGGAGTAATCCAATTACTCATCTCTGTTGCAATAAACATCACTCTTACCAATTCAGGCTCATTGGAGCAACATATAAGACAGGTTTCAGATTGATAACCAACTTGAATAATACAGATGTCGGAAATGCTGGAAAGATGAGAAGTATATCCTTTTACCTAAAAATATTTGTTGCCACCCAAAGACTCTAGTGGACGCATGAATTTACTTTATCTCCTCAAAATCCATTTTCCAAGAAGGCATGTGCCCGGCACCACCAAAAACATGTCTTTCATGAACTGAGAGGGATGACAGTTGTTACTGATCAGACTGTATTTAATCTAGCTACTATGTTTCGAGGGGCGATTAATCTTCAGAAGATGAGAGAGACCTGCCACTACATGTAGCCGACTGCTGGGAATACCTGTCTTCGCCAATGCCTTCCCATTTTTGTCCAACAATACAAAGCAAGGAACATAAGTAATGTCATAATGGAGAAGCTGCATTGACAATGAATATACCCAAATCAGCATCATTTCAAATCAATCATTATATGTCATTTAGATGGAGAATTTAACCCTGAGAGTGAACAAAATACAACTTATTGAGGGAGCTAATTTAACATGAAGCTAAAAAGATATAAACTAATGAAGATAAAGAAATTTATATCCACAATATGTCCACATAAATGATTAGGTTATGATCCCCCTAAAACACGCACAGACATATAGTATACAAAAAGATTCAACAAAGAATAATGAAACTGAAAACAATAATTTAACATAAGGTACACTGGGTGGACGACCCTAGTCGCTAGCTCTTTTAGCTAAACTAGTTTGACATGCATCTTCTACTGCAGAACTTCACAACTCACAGGTAAGCTGTGTATGTATTTCACAAAAGTCAACAGCTACAATACCTAAATTGCAGCTTTCTATAACTCATGGCACTCAACTTAAATTCATCTAAGGAAGCCGTCCAAATACAACATTAAAACAGCCATTTTAATATATTTCCTTAACATCTTCACTCAGATTCGTTGGCATGCCTCCCAAAAATATTTTCCACAAGATGTTGATTCATTAAGTAGCCTAAAACCACCAACAAAATCTAAATAAAATTAGAGAAATCACAATGAACATGCACAACATTCCATGAATTTTATAGATCTGATTACATTACAAAATTTATAAAAAATATTAAGAATAATATTAGCACAGCTAGAATCTTTAGGCTCATGTTTCTCTTCAACCACATACATAACATTATTTCTAGCAGCAACAAACTTAAATCTGGCCCGAGAACTATAACGTGTAAATTAAGACCACATCGAAAAATCATAATGTTAATGCATTTCCAAATGCAATCATTTATTTATATAAAGTCTGGGATGAAGTAAACTACCTCAGGCATCCATTTTTCATTCTCAGCATCTGCCATAACAATGTTGAGCCAGTTTGAATTCCTACCCTCCACCTCTGTGACGAAACCAAGTAAGGAATTGCAGAGACTGCATTTAGGCGAATAGAACTCGATAACTGTTGCCTCTTTTGCATTAGCCAGTGCTGAAGCAAATGCTCTTTGCTCGGCCTCTCCTTGCTCTTCCGGACTCAAAATCTTTTTTTTGAAAACCAAATTGCTATTTTGGTTGGCTCTGCTAGACAATTGGGTGGAAACAAAGGAATTGGCCCATGAATTTGATTTAAAAAATGAATTGAAAGCAATGGATCCAAGATTTTGCAATGATTTGAATAACCAAGGACCCTCAAAATTGCAAACACTATTATTTTTATTGTCTTGGTTAACATGCAACGGCCATTTCATACAAAACAAAGATTGCTTTCGAGTAGAATCCATCTCTTAGCCAATTCACTTCTCGAATGAATATTTGCAAATCCTGCCATAATAAAAAGATTATTAACAAAATAAATAAACAAAGAAATCGCTAATGCTTTTGTAATATTTCTGTAAAAATTGAAATAGAATAGAATGAATTTTGCTATAGCTTAGCTCATTAGTTGAGAGGAACGACTAGCAATTTCTATATTCATTACTAGCTGCTCCTAATTTTGTTTTCATAATTTGTAACTCTAATGTGCTGCAGAAACCCCTTACCCTAAATTACAAGTATCGAGATGTTTCTCCAAAACAATTTAAAATGAAAAAGGGATTAATTAACCAACCTTTAAATTTGTAATCACTCAGCTTAACGAACCACGACTTACAGAGGTGACGAGAGACAGACCTTCTGCTTAACCACTACTACAAGGTCGAGAGAGATTGGGAAAATATAAAGGCCCGCAACATGAAACGACGTCGTTCTTGAAGTACCAATGAAGTTCAAGTGGCCCGGGTTAAGAGTCGAAGTTGCTATAAAGGCCGGATTCCATAATAGTTTTCTCAAACTCCCATGTAGTCTTTTAACAAGGAGATTGTATGCAGTTTCTAGTACTTGTGAAACCCATATCAAAACTCAAATTTGGGCCTAGCTACACCAATCCTTCGGCAACGTCGTGGATTGAACATTATGGATAGTGGATAACAAAGTAATATGGGTTTGTCTAGATTGTGTCCCCTAAAAGAAGAGTGAAGTACGAGCTCGCACAAATGTCAAATGAACCAGGAATCCTGTCTTGTAGTTGCAGCTGTAATGTAGGGTACCCATTGACATTGTCTCAATCTCAATTCTCATATGTTGCTTGACCTACCACTACTACCAGTACTGTGTTAGTGTGTTTATTATATACACTCACAAGGACTGCTCTTCTCAGTTTCACACTCACTATTAAAAATTACAATGAGCTTTACTTCCATGTCCACTCTCGATATTAGAAAAAAAGCTGTAGTACATATCTTGAAATTGGTGGCATATTTGTTATGGAATGACCCACCACCTAATGACTTGAACCATAATACCAGGGCTTTGTTCATTGTATGGTGAAAATTGATAGAAATAAAAAGACCTCTCCAGTCTCTGCTACTATCATAGTCCCAGCAATAGTTTTTGTCATGCAACTTTCTTTTTTTTTTTTTGGGAAATAGTCTAATCAAATCAGAACTTGGGTTTGAACTTTCTTCCTCTCCTTTGTATTTTTCTCCAAATCAACATACCAGTTAAAGGATAAGGTCTACCCACTAACATTTTAATTTGTCAAAAAATAAAAGAAGTCAATTATATAACTTTATATAGTAGAGTATATCATTCATTCTAAAAATCTCTCACAAAATTCTAATGCGTATTATATAAGATTAATATGAAAATCTTTGAAATGAGTGCAAGATAAGATGATGCAATGAAACTTTGAGTGGAAGGCAGTAGTATAATTAGTCGTTGGTAGTGGTAGCTCGAAGTTGTACAAGACAAGACTGAAGAAGAACCCCTGCCATATTTAAAACATGCAAAACCTAAAATTAAAAACTGTAAATTCGGAAAAGTGTTGCGATAAAGTGGGACACAGCTCTGAGCATATTTACAATTGGTTCCAAATCCAATTAGAAAAAAACAAGGTGCAGCTGTGTCGCGTGCTTAGCTTTCCCACCACCCTTTCAATATCAAGAAAAGTTGAACAAGGGCTCTCCTCCGTTTTCATTATGGAGGTCCACCGCTGTTGGACTTTACAGACTTCGCTTGACGTTAAATTATATAAATCTCCACTAAATATTAATTAGTGTTGCTCTTGCTCATTATAAGTAAAATAATCATCATCCAATCCTCCTACTATTTCTTTACTCACTCATAATTTCATTTATTTATTTATATATATATATATATATATCAGAATATTTGTAGGATCCTTCGTCGTTTAATTCATGTGCTGTGGTTTATATAAAATGTCCTACTCAATACATATAATTTTCGCACATGTTATTTATGCTCATGCATGGTGGATGGTGATTGGTGATATGGAATAGTAAGTAAATCACTTTCAGACTTAGACCCACTGTTCTATTAACCTGAACCACTAAATTGCATAATGCCTTTCCTTCTTCCACGATCCACATTTCATTTTGGAAAAAAGTTTTTATCTTAATCCTAATCTCATTTTGCTTTGGCTTTAGAAATTTTAATTAAATAATCGATCAGGCTGTTAACCTTATTGTGGCGATAATATTGTATCATATGCTGCAATATAAAACCTAACCACATAATTGTTAATGGGAATGATGCAGCCGATTTTGTGATTAATAAAATGAAATTTGTGATCAATTGTTATCGCCTCAGGTGATCCTCATTAGAACTGATTAAGTTCAGTTCACAGCCTAATAATAATATATAGGGTGGTGGACGTTTGACCGCAGGATATGCATACGAAGTTTCCGAATATTAAACCTTATATTTTATTTCAAACACTAAATCCAGGATCAAATCAAGTAACAGTACTTTAGTATTATTTTTAATTTTAGGGTTATATATCCAGCTCAGATGCCAGGGCGACCACTTTCCTGTTATGGAAAGTTATTTTAGTTAATTAATGGATATTAACCAAGCATGCATTGCATAGAGATAGAGTGATGGCATGACATAATTAATTTTCCATGAACAAGAAAAAGGCCAAAAAAACGACCTTAACAAATCATACTTGAACTTGATTTGCCTTCTCTTTTCTCTTTTGGTGACAGGCTGTAATCTCACACAGTTTGATTAGCTAAATTTCTGTTGAATGCCTCGAGCTCAGGCATTCATGATCTTAGAAACTTTTATTTTCATGATCTTGAAAATTACATTACATCATATTAACATCAAATTCATCAGAAATAAACCACCAAATTAACAGATAATAAGTACGCACTTAGCATCATCCTCTTCCTAATGAAACTCTGAAGTCTCAGACTCAGACAACGTTGAACTCATAAAATCTCTTACTTCTCTTGCTATCACATCTCTCATCACATCCCAAAACCCCGCCGGTAAACTCTCCGTTCTCCTCTCCGTCACCCCCGCACTACCACTCCCTGGTGGCCCCAAAGTCAACGCAGTCAACGCATCATCTTCTAATCCCATGCACTGCTGATCAGATCCTGAAGCTACAGACCCCCCGTTATTACTTCCATTATCAAAAAAGTCCATTTGCTGTTGTTCGAGCGGCTGTTGTGGTTGTTGTAATTGTTGTTCTTTTGCTCTTCTCTTCAACGTGGAGTTCCAGTGATTCTTGACTGCATTATCAGTTCGACCAGGGAGCAATCGCGCAATGGTGGCCCAACGGTTACCAAAGCGGGCATGGGCGGCCAAGATGGTCTCGTCCTCTGCGGGTGAGAACGGCCTGTGCTCAACATTTGGGCTTAGCTGGTTACACCATCTGAGCCTACATGATTTCCCTGACCTTCCCTTAATATATCGGCTTATAAGAGACCAGTTTCTTGGTCCATATCTTTCAACAAGACGTGTTAAAATACGGTCTTCTTCCGCACTCCATGGACCTTTAATTCGCTCAGCTTTGTGGGTGGATCTTGGTGTTTTATTATTACCAGAAAAAGATGATTCCGAAGAAGAAGAATCCGAGGATGAAGTAGAAGAAGAGCACCTATTGATTGCTTCCATTAAAGCAAGAGTAGAGGGGTACAATCAGACAGAATTGAAGGAGTTTGAATATGAAGCAAGTATGAGTAAATGAGGTGTTTGTGTTTATATATGGAAGAGAAAGAAAGGAGAAGCATGAAATGTAATCGGCGCACAGTGGAGTTAATAAGGAGGAGGGGGATACTTCCAGGAAGTTAGCTTTTGTAAAGTTGGTAGGGGTTATAACTAGAACGGGTTGTTTAGATGTGCACCCCATTGTTATTAATACCGGGATTTACTTTCTGCGAGCAAAATTTTGTCACAGACTTATTCCACTTTGTCTCCACTTGTCTATTTACCATTTTGGGTCTGTAATACGTTCATATTATGTGCTTAATTAAGGATATAGACAAAGAATATCAAGACAGTGTTTTCAATCAATTGAAGAATATTAGACCAATTAATTACGTCTTTCACTATTCAAGACAAAATTCGTTTTGTTTGTAAGCACCTAGACAATTATTTCATTGACTAGATTTTATAACCATTTGGAATAATGTAGGAAATTATTTGATTTAATATTTATTATCATAAATGTTAAATTCCAACACAATTTTATAGTTAAAATTCTCGTTAAATATATATACATAGAGAGAGAGAGAGAGAGAATGTGTTCTAATTATGATTTCCTGAAATAGTGAAACAAATTAAGGTTTGATTAGTTTGTTAAAAGGGGGATAATGAGAAATTGATAAGAGGAAAGAAAGGGGTAAAAATGGAATTGTGGGGAAGAATGGATTTTGGTGGAGAAACGAAAATTAATAAAATCATTCTCGTACTAACACAATGCTTAAGCTTATCTAGATCGTTTAAAACATGACAGGAAAGGCAGAGCTGTTTAACACAAAACAAACGTTTTAAAACGGAAAGTGGGGGCCGTCTACTTTTTGACTACTTTTGCTCAGATTTACAGCTGTAAGTAGTCCAAATCCATAGCCTCACTCACTTAAATCAACGGCTCCAATCCAATCAATCCATCTCAAAAGAACCCTGTTAACAGAAACCCACTTAAAATAACCAGTTTCAAGATGACTTCAACGTCGTCCACGTAGAATGGCCCCACTCCCAGCCTGTAAGAATCTCACGTGATTCGAGTTGAATCCCTTTGACTTTGTACTACAATCCAACAAATCCAACTCCCCTCACTCTTCTTTTAGGAGCGTGACTCTCACAAACTTCAAATTATTTTTATCTTCTCTTTTTCCTTTTTTTAGGAGCCGAATTAATCATTTTGTTTCCTCGAGATTGAAGCTCTTCATAATCCACAATGCATTACCATCCATTCAAATCCTAACTCGTATTTCACGTGTCAAAAAAATTATAAGCCAACAAACCTTATAAAAAAAAATATAGTGAAAATTTGATATTTTCTTCAGATAAAGCGCAGTTCAGTTGGGTTAAGTGGTGATAGAATTGAAGAACACGTGCTTTACAAAACCTGGGGATTACACAGGCATAATCTGAACGGATCGATATCATCATTGCATCGTAGCCGCCCACGTGGCAATATTATGGAATTTGGAGTGTTATTGTGGACCTGTGAGGTAACTTTAGCGAGAAGCAGTTGGGCAGTTGAAACTACAGCTGGCTGGCAGAGAGAGAGAGAGAGGGAACCCTAATGCACCGACTTGAACTGGATTCAAGAATTTTCAAGCAGCCAAAGTTTCTACCCCAATAATTTTATCCATTGGCTGTTGAATCGTGGGACCATATATATGACCGTGTCTGATTGAGATATTTAATATTTAGGCGTAATCAAAAGAATTTCAGCCACTTGATCATGTGGGACCAAAACTGTTCCCTTCCAACCCAATTGCCGGTCGGTTTTGTTTGGTCGAATCCAAGCCCAATACGAATACAAATACAAATACCGCGTGGGAACAAGTAGTTTGTCCTGTTCTGTTCAAAGTCAACAATTAGTTATAGTGGTTCATCTTTTTTTGGTATTTTTCCTTTGCATAATAACCAAACGTTAATTCCTTTTCTTCTTCTTATATGTAAATTGTGTCAGGTCAGGCTTTAATAAAAGTCTACGTACAGTACAATGACCATATCTCCAAACGTTTAATGTGTTTTCCACTCACTAACACAAGATTGAATCTTTCTATTATGCATAAGACAATTGGGATGAACTTTTGTAAAAGAGAATAATTACTTATGAAACAAGTTTAGAGATTACGTACAGAAAGCAGAGAGATAAAATATATTTTAGAAGAAATGGTATTTGTGCAATAAAATAGTAGGCTTAAGTACTAGCATTTACAAATATTTTTACGGACATCAACTACAATATACTGACCCTTTTCCCAAATACAAGAGTTATAACAAAGGTAATAGCCAATTAACCTGTAGACATTGAGCTGTTTAGGACACTCTTGTTGAAACGAAAGCTATCAATGACCGAACCCAAATCAAACTAATATTGGGCTTTTGTATTTTCATCATACCGATACACTTACTCGGTTTGGGCCTTTTCTCGGC
>WYDK02000006.1:2233171-2247377 GCA_009867345.2 Toxicodendron radicans
TTTTAATAATAAAGACAAGATGGTGAGTAATTCTATATTTTAATGAGAATTATGTCAAAAACATAATCATTTTCTAATTAGGAATTCATGCAACAAGGTTATACTAGCTTATGAAAAATGATAATTGATATTTTGTCATTCACATTTGGTACCAACCTCATCTTCATGTTGGAAGACTATTGCGCCAAAATCATAATAACGAGTACATAATCGATTAAGATCAAATACTCCTCATTTGGATTTCTTGATGAGGGGGTATCCAGACTAGTTTACGTGTACCTCAATTAATCTCGGGAGTTTATTGAATATTCTACAAATCCAATGTTCCAAGATAAATCATAAATGCGATAGATGACTTCAAAGTAGTTTAAATCAGAAAATCAATGAAAATGACAAACTTTTTTTATTACCAGACCAACCCTTGTGGTTTGGATAATAGATAATGTGCCTTAAACATCATCTTTTGCGTAAATATTGAGAGAGTATGTTAAATCAGTCAATTAAACTACTATCGAAAATTATTAAAGATAAAACAAATTTACGCAATGTGTAGGTTGTAAAATATGGTCCCAGGTTCCACCATTCACTCACTGCTACTGGTCCACTCACTATTTTTTTTCTGTTGCCCTTCTTCTGGCAATCCACAGCTTGAGCATTACTGGAAATGTAAAGCTTGATTCGATTCGGACAATATACTAGTAGGACAAGTTTTTTTTATTTTTTAATCTATTTTTTTCGCATGGCGACAGCGAAGCAAGTATGTATGTTACAATACCCCAAAACCAAATGTTGATTTCAGAATATGGAGCTTACCTCATCTACTGGACCAGTAACCAGTTTTGTATTGATATATTATTAGAAACAAGTTAACAACTCAGGCTGGAAGTTTTCTATAGATGTATCTGAATTGATTGAAGGCAATCTAGATGTAAGATTCTTTCTCTCCCTCTTTGTCTTTTCGTAAGTTTGAGTTTGACCATGATTACAATAACCAATAATTTATGATTTCATTTAAAAGAAAATAAAATTGTTGGATGCATTAGGTCATATAATGACAAGTTTACTTCTTGTCACTACAACCCAACCATTAATCCCTTGGTTGATGAAATGTCTATCTCAAGGAAACAAATTAAGGCGTAATTAAACAACTTATTTATGAGTAAAAGAATTTTTGAGATGACCTCCGAGATATGTATTAGCCAAGAGTGATGAAGACAGATTCCATTTTTACTCGATAGTTGAAACTTGAAGGAGGTTTTAGGTCCTTTGGTACGAATCTGTCGCCCGGGCATAGCCATTATTTCCAAGAGAAAACAAAACATTTGGTCCTACCAATAAGATCCAACAGCTCCTTTCTTTCATTATTTTCATCCACTAACATCTACAGATATAAGATATCAATCTCTCTACTGTTGTCTGACTGACAAGTCAAGCGCTTAGAGCCACTGTTAACAATCTGATTATTCATTCAGGCATTCATTATACATATACCATTTAATTTAAGAAAGAGTACATTAGAAGCAAGGAGGTTGAGGTAATTGCTTATATAATTTTGTGAAATGTGAATGTCTATGTTTATGGAGAGACCAAAGGAATCACTAATAATTGATTTGAAGGTAAAGAGAATATGACCCTTCACCAGAAAATGAAAGCCGGTTGTTAGAGATGAAAATGAACCCAGTTTCACCTGGCTTATTTCTTGATCAAAATTATTTAACAGGAGAAGGTTTTCCATTATAATGACTATACCCCACCTTTCTTTTCTTCGTTTCTTGATCAAATATTTCATTTCTTCTCTATAAAGTGCATGCTTTTACATGGCTTTTAATGCTTTTCAGTGTGGGGACTTTTGATGATAAAAATGACTCAATTCCTCATGCCACTAAAATGATTGTACCATCTCTTCTCTTTCACTAAAGCTTATCGATTATTACCCTCAGCTTTCCTTTTCTACTTTTCACCTTTCCTTTCTTTTTTTTCCTCCCCTTTTTTGTTTCCAAGATGCAATGTAAAATTTGCCTTATGCCGCTAGTCAACAATCAAAAAATCATACCGAAATTAATTACGAGTTGTTAAAACAATGTTAAGTTTGTTATAGAATAGATGAATCAGAATTAAGGATAAAAGCAGCCGCATATACGTTACTGTCTCCAGGGCACGATTTTTGAAGAAATCCAAGACCATGAACAATATCAATGCAAGGTCAAAAGCTGGCACAGGCTTTCGCTGGTCCTACTATCTATGGAAGGTAGTGACTGAATCTGTATCCATGGGTTTCTGAGTCTCCACTTTATGTAGGCGTTAGGCTTAAATAGAAAATAGAAACAACTTTAAAATATTTGAGCTGTTGTGTTCTTTTCTGATAAAAGGGCAAAAGCAGCACTCATGCTAAAAGGTTCATGACAAGCATCGATACAACTTTGGGTTGGGGTCCATCACAGTTTGTAAAGTTAAATCACTATTTTACTGTCTTATCTTTGCCTCCCCTCCCCTTCCGATCGATAGGATAATTTGAAGAGAGGCTCTCAAAATCTCCATTATTGAATAATAAAGGTGAATGAATGTTCATAGTGCTTTGACGTAAAAGTAACAGATGACCAAAGTCAGTCAGTAGTGTTTAGGTGTGACACGCAGACTTGCCAACTAGGTTGCCAGCTGGAATACCGTGCCATGCCACCCTTTCCTTGTAGGATTTGTCTTCTACTCTCAAGACAATACATCAATTACTATGATAATATGCATGTTACATAGGCCTTGTAGGATTTGTCTTTTGTTGCCACACATGGCATTTATATTGTTTATAACTCAAAGAAAGAAAAAGAAGTAAAAAGAAACAGCATTTGCCAAGATCCACCAAGAAAATTGGTTCACCTCTGTGGATCTACCATATACACTTAACAGTGGGTTAAAGAAATTAGAGTAACGAGACCAAGCCATAGATAAAAAAAAAAAAACTAGAAAGCTGGATAAGTTGTAATTGAATAGTCATTGTCAATTTCAATTTGGTTTTGGTTTTGCCAGCTCTTCCGTATGAATTGGTCCCCGTATCTAGTTGACATTTACATCCCTTCTTTAACTATTGCTCCCTTTTCCGTTTTACAATTCCCAATATAATTCCATTCTCGCCATTAAATTTCACCAAAAAGAAGGTCATTTCCCTTTCAATCTAGCATTCATGGTACCCATTGACACGGAGCGGTTAAAATGTTCATTACGAGTCTTTCTTCTGTAAAAAATAAATAACACATATTTTCTCATACAATTCACCATATTTTCCTCTGAGAAAACAATACTTATTAGAAGTTAAGTGCGATGAATATAGTTACAATAAGAACAACGAAATTTTTTGTTATGGTGCTCTGAAAATAAGTTTCATCTTACAATGAGTTGCAGCATATCTTTCGGTAGCAGAAGATGTTGAAATGTGTGTGCCGCTTTAATATTTGGATACGGACAAAGACTTGAGTATGGGTAGCTTACCAGCTCAAAAATGACCTCTCTAACTAACGTCTCTTGGAAACAGTACCAACCCCCTTAGTTAGGGATTATTGGAATACACTCGTTAAACTCAATTTCGTTGGCTGTACAAGAAGCCACTCATCAGCACCACAAAGTCTGTTAATATAAGTGACTACCCATTTATTGCATTAAATAAAGAAAGACGAAAATTTCGAATTACTTCTAATTACAAATGCCCTATTAAATGCTCCAAATCCATTAGATATATATAAGAAAAAAACCTTTGAAATTATAGTAACTATGAATATGTTCTTAGCTGATTAGTTGCTCAAGAGCTCTGTGACAAACACGGATTTTTGCCCCTACTTATATCAGGGAGTAGGATTTATTGCAAGCTTGGAAGTCATTATAAATGAAATTCAGAGTGGAACTATTGCGTAAATCTGCAGCGCATAAAGTACAGAACCCATATTTTAAAAACGAGATACAGAGGAGGCCATTGGCGGCCCATATTTTGATGGATCATTGGCCCATAAAAGCATTTTAATGCGGTGAGCGTGGATCGAACACGCGACCTTCAGATCTTCAGTCTGACGCTCTCCCAACTGAGCTATCCCCGCAGATGTTTTCAGATAACACTCAATAATATAACATTTAAAAAACATTACATAATAACCCTAAAAAAGCCATAAATAGTCTCTAAATATTATCTCGTAAGTTCGTAATCGTAACCAGCACATCTTCAATCGCTAGAATAATTCATATGAATTATCGTGTGTAAACTTAGCTCAGGCCAAAGAATGTAAGCGGCAGCGGCCAACTAAAGTCAATCGATAATTAGTTTATTAGAAGAACCATTAATCTTTCTGTACCCACATATTATTTGGTTAATTTTATATCGACTGTAATTCTGCTCAACAGCTGGACTGGACTGGCCTTAATTTGAGTACTACTTGCACATGACCAAGACAACATCTCGGTCCACTTTCACCAATTAATTAGTGCTTAAAGTCAAAAATGAAGCATACAACAGTCGACCAATATACACTTTACTGCATTTTCTCTTCTTTTCCAAAGTAAGGTCAATTGTGGTTGATCCAACTCTTCCGCCACCAAACTCACTGTTCTTGAAAAATGGAAGATGTATATATACTGTAACTCATTCCAGGCTATTAAAAATGGCAAATTCTGCATTTTTCATCTGGATTTCTCTCTTGTCCTTGGCAAGCTCAAGTCAATCTTATGGATGGATTGATATCAATCCTATTAAATTCGTTAAGGAGGAACTGTCAGGGGAGAGACCATCCCATGCATTTACAAGCTATGAATTTGATACATATTCCGCTGCAGAATATTCAGCTGTGAATATCAGCCCCCAAGACGGACAGAAAGAGAAGGATAAGATCGAAAGCTTGCCTGGACAACCTCCTGGAGTGGAGTTTGATCAGTATTCAGGCTACGTAACGGTGGATCGTGAAGCAGGCAGAGCATTGTTCTACTATTTTGTTGAGGCACCATTGGATTCTTCTTCCAAGCCACTTGTCTTGTGGCTAAATGGAGGTAAGCCTCTGCTCCTGTACTTCAATTCTGTGTCATGTTGCACATGTTCATCTGGTTGAGGAATGTAGCACTCATTGACATAAAAATTATCAAGATGATGATCGTATGTTTTTAAAATACCGTATAATTTGAATGGACTGCTCTGTCGTTATTAAGATTGTTTTGTTTATATGTATAGGATAAGTTTTACATCCCTGAGGTTTATTGTTTATAAACAAAAAGAAAACAACAAAAATAAAGAAACTGAATTTATTTCCATTTGAAGATATGCCCATAAATACTGAATCATATGAAGTTTATTGTCATCTAGGTGACAACTAATATATGTTCTGATAGCTAGGGCCTGGTTGTTCTTCATTTGGGGCTGGAGCATTGATGGAACTTGGGCCATTTAGAGTTAACAAAGATGGTAAAACTCTATACCAAAATGAATATGCATGGAACAAGGGTGAGTTTCTAATCTATAGTATTCTTATTCATGCTCAACACTGTCCATAAAAAGCAATAACTAATATAATTCGGTCGGCTTCTTTAAATAATTAATTCCAGATGCCAACATAATCTTCTTGGAATCTCCTGCTGGTGTTGGATTTTCCTATTCAAACTCAACCTCAGACTATAAATTAAGTGGAGATTACAGAACTGCCCAAGATTCCTATACATTCCTTGTTAACTGGTTGGAAAGGTTCCCCGAGTACAAAAGCAGGGAATTTTTCATAGCCGGAGAGAGCTACGCAGGACATTACATACCACAGCTTGCTCATGCAATCCTTCAGAACAACAAGAACACCAACCAAACCATAATCAACCTAAGAGGAGTTGCTGTAAGTTCCATAAAATATTAACCATTTCAGAACTCAATGCCTTTATGTGAGCCTTAACTGAGTTTTGATGAATTAGATGGGTAACGCTTATATTGACTTTGAAACAACTATAAAAGGGGCGGTGGATTTTTATTGGACGCATGCCCTCATGCCTGATGAAATTTACCATGGACTTGCGTCAAACTGTGATTTCACTTCACTAAATACTTCGGACAAAGTATGCTTAAACCTTATTAATGAAGCAACTGATGCGGCTGGCAACATCTACTCCTATGATATCTATGCTCCCTTGTGCAATTCTTCCTTGAAATTTAATTCTGTAAGTATATTTTTATTGTCTGTACTATATGCCCTTGTACTGTTCTATTATATTAATCTCTCTGCTAATAGTGAATGCAAAACTGCAGGTTTCAGCTTTCGACCCCTGCTCAGAAAATTATATCAAAAGATACTTGAACATTCCTCAAGTTCAAAGAGCTCTTCATGCAAATGTTACCGGTCTTCCTCATCCATGGGAATCCTGCAGGCACAGCTCTATATACATTCATAACTTTTTACTTGGTCCTTTTATTTTGCACCCTGATAATCCACTAACATTAGTTCTTTTTGTCTTTTGTGTCATGCTTAAAAACAGTAGAGATATAAATCGAAATTGGAAAGATAAGCCGTTAACAGTATTGCCAATCATTCAGGAGCTGATGGCAAGAGGAATTCGCATATGGATATACAGGTAAGGCAACTAAACGAAAACACATCTTCTGATAAATTCATGCATTTAACTATAAAAATTGTTGAGGATTTTGGCTTATAACCAATCAAACATAAAATATATATGCAGCGGCGACACAGATGGTGCTTTACCTGTAACGTGCAGTAGGTATGCCATTAACAAACTGGGAACACCAGTCAAGACAGTCTGGTATCCCTGGTACACCCAAGATGAGGCAAGTATTTCACACAGTATCTTAATAATTAGAAGAATAATTTCTTGAAGTTGGTATATATTTTCTTTATTTCAAAACCAATACGATTATGTTTGTTTGTTACTATTTTTAGCAAACTTTGAAAGTGGTCAATTAAATCAACCCTTGCTTAAATGCTATATATAGTTTTTACAAACGGTGTCAAAACTGATTCGGGTGTTTGTGTATGAAGGTTGGAGGATATGCTGTTGGATTCGAAAATCTCACATTTGTAACTGTAAGAGGAGCTGGACATTTTGTTCCAAGTTACCAGCCGGCTCGGGCGCTAGTGCTCTTCTCCTCATTCATAAACGGGGTGCTTCCACCTTCAGCTTAGATATTTTGGAACTGTAATCTGAAAACTAAAAGGAAAACACTACTAACAGTTTTTCTTCTTTTTGGAAGTCTGATTAAGCTTTTGCGGAAAATAATTACAGATTACAACTTTTTAAGTACATTGTTAATTAGTTTTTGTCTTGCTCTTTTCGAGTTAATAGGAGTTAAGTACGCCTCAAACAACAAGAGTTAAATGAGTTCATGGAAAGAAAGTAGGGGAACAAATGAAACAACAGTGCAAATCAGAATTTCAAAATGTAGTGGAATTGTTAATTTGGAATGATGAAACAACTTTTCAAGTAATCACGACCTTAGACACCCGAGTTATGAGGGTTCTTAACCCTGGTTTCAATGCAATGTTGAATGATCTAGTTAACAAATGTTATTAGAAAAACCAACTGAGTACACAAATTTTGCTAACAGCTAGCTACATTCCACTACAATAATGAGAGAAGATGATGCTTGAAAAAGCCTATTTGTCCCTGCAGACAGCGAAATATCACGACAAAACAACAGCCAAATCCTAATTAAATATGTAGACGGTAACTTGTACGTAGTGGCTGGTAGGACATCTTAACAAACTTTCTTTTCCTGTTTCAAATGAAATGATATTTAATATGATACCTTTATGAAGGAATCTTTTTTATTTAAGCCATGCCAATCGAAAAATTCAACTTACAAATCAATTCATTTAACAATTAATCAACCCCTCAGTGTGGTTGTAGATTACTTGTCACATATTATGTTAGGATCCCACATTGGGATCTCACACCTACCAAGTGTGGTAATTAAGTTTAGAGGCTCTCCTACCTATTAGGCCGGTCTTTTGGGTTGGACTCTCCCTTGGACTTGAGTTCTAATATTGGTGTTTTTCGTTGCCTAGTGGCTAGATTAAGGTGTAGTGTGATGATCTCCTCGGGAGGGGGTGCTGCATCAAATAATTGATAGGGGAAAGGGCTACTGTCGGGTCAGTGTTGATAGAGTATAAAGTGAAAGTTGTCGTGAACGTCGGCTCTTGAAGGAGGTGCAATGTTAGGATTCCACATCCGGATTTCACACCCACCAAGTGTGGTACTTAAGTTTAGGGGTTCTCCCACCTATTAGGTCGGTCTTTTAGGTTGAGCTCTTCCTCTTGAACTTTAGTTCTAACATTGAAACGATCTCACACTCACCAAATGTGGTACTTTAAGTCTAGAGGTTCTCTCACCTATTAGGCCGATCTTTTGGGTTGGACTCTCCCTTGAACTTGAGTTATAACATACTACAACTGTACAACATACATTCTGTTCGGACTAAATTGCCAGGATTCTTTACCGTATTCATGTTTAATTGAATTCGTCATCTTTTGGGTGAGGTCAAACATATATAAGAAATAAACAATTTAATTGAACATGCATCCTTTCTCCAACGAAAATAAAAACTCGCTAGACTTTAAAAAGAGAATGTTTCCCAAGTTCCCAAAAATAGTTGAATCACCGTTTCGGATAGGAACAATAATAGAATAACGGCCCGGTGATAATTTGAGCGAAAGCTGTATAGCATCTTATTGAATGATGATGGAAAAAGCATGTGTAAAGTTGTCACTTTATTGTTATACATAAACCTGATACTGTTATCAAAACCCAAGTATAAGTTTGATAAGCTTTCCACACTTAAATCGTAACGGATAAGCCCCAATACACAGAGATGAAAGTTATAATCACGTTGTGGCTGGTGCTACTCTGTTGCTATCAATTGGGTTTCCCCATTTTTTGCAATGGCAACCAGATAGACAATCTCAACAAGTTGATCAAATCTCGACAATCCAACAATCCTCCTCGTGGTGATTTATGGCGGGGTGATTTACATGAAACAATGTCTTCCGTATGGATAGGACACCAACAGGGGCTGATGGAATCAGACAAGATTGACAGTTTACCGGGACAACCTCAAGGAGTGGATTTTGATCAATATGCAGGCTATGTAACAGTAGACCCCAAGGCTGGAAGAGCACTGTTCTATTATTTTGTAGAGTCACCGCAGAATTCTTCCACCAATCCCCTGGTATTGTGGCTAAATGGAGGTAAACTATCCGAACATTATTTAATTATTTGAATCATTTCTTTTCTAATTATATTACATACTCGGTTATAGTAAACACACAACAAGAAGCATATTGAACATTGGCCCTTGAGTCTTAAAATAGGAAAGGAAACAGACACCCGATTATCTCTCTTCATTTAATTATGTGATCTTCTGGGAGGATATCTTGTTTTTAGCGTTATCTTCTCTCCAGGGAAGAAAACTGTGCATGTCAGAAATGCTAGTGATTTCACAAGTGTGCTTCCCGTGGGAAAGCACAATGAAAATGAACATCCATGTTAACCGTCTACAACTGTAAAGTTGAATAGAATAATCATTGATTCAGGATATTAAGCAAGGGCACCAAAAAATCCTCCAACTTCCATTTGATTGAGTACCCAATCTGATATTCTCTAGTCCACTAATCCTTTCATTAGAGAAAAATCATCAATATAATGGATGCAGCTTTCCGTGATCCCATTATTATTTATTCTTAAGCTGATGACTTATGTGGCCACACTCACAGCATTAGTATCATGGATGGTCCACCAGCCACTGAACAAACCATCCGATTCCAGCAAATGCTAGGTAAACCCAGCTGCATTTAGACGGTCTCATCTCCACTGATTACTTTATCAAACTTTTGACTATCTTCTCTTACAATCTTTGGATTAACTTTATTCGGTTTATCTGTCAGATATCAATCATGCCACCACCTTTGTAAAAATAAATTCCAATTGCAACTGTTAAAATTCTTACTTTGCGTTTTGATACCATGTTAAAAATTCGAAGTAGTAAAAAAATAATAAATAAAAAAAAAACATTAAGCAATAATAGCAAACATAAAATACATACAATAATTTTGACGTGGTTCGACAAAACTTGTCTACATTCACAGATGAGAGAGTTTCTCTTTACTACACGTTCAAGAATGTATTACACTAGGTCGTCATTCGTCAACCTTGGTCATCATTCATCAACCTTTTTTCAAATTGACATTTTTTTGGTGTTACAAATACTACTCCTATTTGTGTTTTTCACATTCTCACTTTCTTCATTCCATCTTTCATAATCTTAGAATTGTTTTAACCCTTCTTTTTATAGGTAGTGTAGGACATTCATATTATAATATGATTCTTATTCCTATTCTTAATATAACTCTTACATTTAATTTCATTTTCCTAAACCAATTTTATTTTCCTAATACATCTTAGGATAGAAAAGTAAAACAAATAATTTTTTAATACAAATTCTTAAACTAAAAGTTTGCTTAAACTAAAATTATTTTTTGTTCTTGACTTTCCTTTTCTTCTTTATCAACTACAAAAAATATTCATATTCTAACAGCACCAAAAGCTAGAATCTTCTCCCACAACATTATTGATCCTTCCCCGCCTCGAACATGGACAACAGCTAGCACATGCTTAACAATGCCATCTAAAGTAGTTACATACTGCCATTATAGATCCGAGATTAAAATTTAAAAATAACAAAAAGAAAAACGCAGTAAAATTGATAGTTTCTGTGATGCACAGGGCCAGGTTGCTCATCTCTTGGATATGGAGCCATGGCAGAACTGGGTCCTTTCAGAGTTAACAGCAATGGAAAGACCCTGTTCAGAAATGAATATGCATGGAACAACGGTATGGATACTCAAAAAAATTTCTTTACTAAAAACCATCATACATACATATCTAAAAATAATGTCAAAAAAATTGGCAGTGGCAAATGTGATCTTCTTGGAGTCCCCCGCTGGAGTGGGGTTCTCATATTCAAACACAAGCTCAGACTACACCAACGCCGGTGACAAGAGCACCGCTGAGGATGCTTATACTTTCCTTGTAAACTGGCTGGAGAGATTTCCCCAATATAAAACCCGTGATTTCTTCATAGCTGGTGAGAGCTATGCTGGTCATTATGTTCCTCAGCTGGCAAATACCATTCTCTTGAGGAACAAGGACACGAAGAACACAAATAAAACTATCATCAACCTCAAAGGGATTGCCGTAAGTTAACTGACAAGCTATATATCTTTCATCTTTTTGTTTGGTAATATTTCGATAAATATGATATGCAAAAGTAAGTTGAAGACTGATACCAACATTTCAATCAATAATGCAGATTGGGAATGCTTGGATAGATGATAATGCGGGCACCAAAGGAATGTACAATTATTTCTGGACCCATGCGTTAAATTCTGATGAAACCAATGAAGGGATTACCAAATACTGTGATTTTGTTACTGGTAATTTTTCAAATACATGTTTAAAGTATCAAAACCAAGGAGATGAAGAGACTGGGAGCATAGATATATACAACATCTACTCTTCACTTTGCCAATCATCAGCATCAAAAGTTTGCTCATCATCTGATTCCGTAAGTGTCTGTACTCGTAACAACATTGAATTTCAACTCAAATTTCGTGTTTACCTATAATGCAAACATTGTAAGCTTGACACGTAATAGATTAATTCCAAGGCTCTAGTAAATTCTCCAAGAGTATATGTTCACCAATCACGATAAAAGAATAGTATAGAAAACGAGTTTTGACTATGTTATCAACTTAACCATTGTTGATCTTCTTCCATCAGGTGAAAGTTATTGACCCCTGCTCCGACACATATGTTAACTCTTATCTAAATCTTGCCGAGGTGCAAAGAGCTCTTCATGTCAAATCTAATGAATGGTCAGCTTGCAGGTAAGACTAATTTTCTTTCCTTTAAAATTTAAATATCATATTTGATCAAATCAATTATTCTCTTGATTTACATTGTGGTTAGACATCTTTTGGCTCATAAGATTCAAAAATTAGATCCTTTTGCGAAATAATTATATGCAAACTAAATTTACATTTTTTTTTTCAAATGAAATTTCTTCTTATTTGCCAGCACTGTAGGATGGACAGACAGCCCAACAACTGTTCTACCCACAATACAGCTCCTGATAGCAAGCGGAATAAGAGTGTGGATATATAGGTAAGTCTAGATTCTACAACAGCTGCTACATTATTGCCTTCTTCGAATTACATTTTTTACACAGGCAAAAGTTCACATGATGTTGTATTTAACATTTCAATTATCCCCTACAAATAGAGAGAAGCTATACAAACAGACTTGGCATGTAGCACAACTATATGTTAATAAACTACAGGTTACCAAATGCACTAACATTTGAATGTAATTCAAAATAAAAACCTGCAGTGGAGACACTGATGGGCGCGTTCCAGTGACATCCTCTCGGTACTCCATAAAAACTCTGAATCTTCCAGTGGAAACAGCTTGGCGCCCATGGAACGTTAGTGACGAGGTATTATATTATTATAACCATTTATACACATCAAAATAATTAAAGATATAACTAGTTAATGCATTTATCATTTGGTGGTTAATTAACGCAGGTTGGAGGATATGTGGTTGGGTACAAGGGAGTGACGTTCGCCACGGTAAGAGGATCTGGGCATATGGTTCCTAGTAACCAACCGGAACGATCGCTTGTTATGATCTCGTCTTTCCTTCACGGGACACCTCTCCCTGCAGAAAACAATCCAAAGCCATAATTCCATTTCAGCATTTTAATTATCCTATCATTAAAAATTCCAGCTACTTGTAACCAAAGCTATATAGAAGACATTTCCTGTTGAATCTTACATTACTAAGAATAGTGTAACCAGGAAAAATAAATTATCAATGTAGCACATGAATGTATTTCAAGCCTGCTGCTTCAGATACCGGAAGACTTCTCATAAGTTGTAGCACATGTACTATTCAGCCTGTTGAGACCTTCCTCTGAAACATACATGGAAACATGTGTAATAATTTAACCCCAGTAATAAAACTAACTATTCAAGTATGACACATATGGATGACAATGGAAGCTCACCTGCATCCGAAACTTATAAATTATGCAATTAAGGAATAATCGCATATATGAATTAACAAATAATAAATATATTTTCAAATCACAATTTTTTTTTTAAAAAAAAAAGACAATTTTAAAGTTTAAATATTTTCAAATCCTGCCTCCTGCATACCGCCGTTTCTTCCAGTCATTTCAAAAACAAAAAATATATAATACAAAAGAGTGATCTGAATAGGAAAGCAGCAATCTCGTTTCAAAATACTGTCCCATTTCAACCGTCTACAACTGTAAAGTTGAATAGACAATCGCTATCACGAAAGCAAAGTGCGATGGTCCACCACTGAACGAGCCATGCATCTAAATTAAGGCAGAAACCTGATTACATTTACATTTACAGGTTAAGATTTAGGAGTTTCATCTCAAGGTTTTCTTAATCTGCGTTCATCTCTTCATCTTCATGTTTGCATCTTAGACAACCTTTTATCGGGTGAGGTCAATTTCAATGACTCAGCTATGTGTCGGCATCGTTAGTGGAACTACTTTACCACGTATTGCTGCAGCCATTTTCAAAATGATTCCCGACTATCGTATTACTTTAGATCTCTTTTTACATAGACAATATAAAATTACGTCTCTTAAAGTTGGTCAAAATTTGTTCTTAGTCATCCTTTTCAGTGTCATTAAACAGCATTATTAGTTTTCATCTTATTTTGTCATATTTATATTTGAGTTTTTTCCTCCAATTTTTAAGTTAGAATCCTAAACCATTAACCAATTATTATTGCCACCTTATGCTTATAATACAGTTTCCCTATGAGTAACAATTTTAAGTATCATAATAACAATTTAGCCTCTGTTGTTAGTATTTTTATTAAAGTTAACAGATTAAATGGATAATGTCAAAATTTATAGTCTGATGACTAAAACGAAAGAATGATTATGAAAGATAAATTGTTATTTTATGATACCTAAAGGCGAAATTTGTGATAAACTCAATTTCAAATTGAAAAAAAATAATAATAATAAAAAAGTGAAAAATTCCTTTTCCCACGACGTTATTGCTGCATCCCCACCTGGGGCATTGATTTGTTGGTTGTTTTATGTCATTCAAAGCAGTTCATTAGCATACTGCCATTATACAACAGA
>WYDK02000006.1:2247477-2293032 GCA_009867345.2 Toxicodendron radicans
TAAGTATCACCTGAATAATTTAAACTTCTAGATACGTTCATGTGCTCCCAAGGCTTCAAGGATACTGTCCACCCAACTGCCACCAAAAATATAGTGTCCGCATCTGCAGTTAGTATATTGTAATATACTAAAGCTCAAGTGGAACACACAATTTATATTGGTGATCATTCGAATAATATATTAAAAAGGCATCAGTTAAATGAGAATGAAGATTACCCTTCAAGTCCAGGATGTGTTGGGTAGTAAACGTTTCTCAGGCCTAATCTTTTTGCAGCTGAAGCAGTAGTCTCACCGATACATGCAACTGAATTGCTCCACTGCTCAGATTCTGAAATAAGATTGACCCAGGAACTGTTGCAACACAGGTTTTTAACAAAGTCAATGCACAAATATTACCAAAAAGAATCAAGTATTTGGAAGAGAACTACTCCCATTGAAATACTGGTGGTCATTTAGGGATCACAAAATGATGAAGAAATAATAAATGCATGAGCCCTTGTCTATCAAAAATCATCAAGGTTAATCACAGTAATAACCAGATTTACTTGGTATGTTCAAGTCATGAATTTCCTCATTGATGGATACAAAAGCTTTTAATAAAACTTTAGTCCAGGATGGAAAATATTATATGTTACTACCACCAACTACTTACCGAACTGCAGAAGGTGAAGCAACTGCAACCACTGGGGTAGAAAGTGCCTGCTTCAGAACAGTCTGATCAACATTATGAACAGGTTCCTGAAAAAAATTATAAGGTGGCTGCTAAGTTAGAGTTCAAGGGCTGTATTGATAATCAAACCAAGCACATCAAAACTCTTAATAATTATAAAACTCCCATGCTTAGGAGATCATAACCAGTAATACATCATCAAGGTACCAAACAAACCATTTCAAACAAGACACCAAGGAATTATTAAGGTAGCTCTGAACACCAGTCTGCAAGAGAGAGCATTAGCCTCTCAGCAATAACCATCATTTGGCCCCCCCACACCCATTTAACATATAAATTTCTTTGATTTATTAAGGAAAACAACATAAAGATAAATAGTCATGTGACGAACAAACCATCGTAAAGCAAAAACCAATTTATACCGCTCATAAGAGGAAATGAAACTAATGTACCAGCATTGAATTACTAACCGTTGTGTATGTATTCAGCCTCACAACCTCAAATCCACGATTGGATAAGCCTTCTTCTAAAACATACATGGAAAATAGATGTTCAACACAATTAAACCTCAATAATGAAAAAAGCAGTAGAAGTATGATACATAAGGAGTCAAAGTATGAAAGTTTTACCAAACATATTTTCTTTCCTAACATTAGAAATTATGGAAGCTCACCTATAGTATAAACTTATGAATTACCACATAAGTCAAACATTTTCTCTTATAATATATATTGACAAAATGCTGGCATCACAGCCATAATATTGCTAACAATTTATTGATGTGTTACCAAAACTTCAACCAAAAGTTTAAATGAACCACAAATTCTCCATATAACAAAGCAAAAATGAACCCTATAATTAATTAAAATCCATTTATTAGCAGTTAACAAACTGAACAAGTCAGGATTATAACCACAGTCCACAGTTCCAAGAAAAAGGGAGTAAGTAACAACTCAAGCTGTAGCAATTCTTAAATTAATGGGTGCCAGGAAAGGAAAAAGAGAAAAAGAAAAGAAAAGCACATCCTCCAAAAGGAAAGCATACAACCAGAACTTTTCACATACCAATCTCATTGCTAGCTTTTGCAGAAGCAGGATACAAGACAGTGCATCTTTCATTCCCATTCTTTGGAAGCTCTGAAGCCAAAACTTTTCCTGTAGCTGCAGGGAGGAACAATTAACCTAAAAGGTTAAAATCATATTCAGATGCTACTAGAAACCAAACAGTGACATGAAAAAAGCAATCTACAACCATTTACTAAGAAACCCCAGAATCATTGGTTGGATATCACGTAGCAACTGATATCCTTTTTTGCATAAACATAAAAAACCAATCTGATTATAAGTCCACCCAATGACTTGATATAATAAACGGTAGATACCATGTTAATGATGCTCAAATCACAAGTAACTCACCACAATACTTTCAAAGAGAGGGAAAAAAAGAACTTGGAAAAAAAACTACATATCTATTCACATATATAGCTAAACTTCCCCTTCTTTATACAGAAAGTATGTTATTTACTACAACAATTCGAGAAAAACAATGAAAAAAGTAATTTAAGTGAAATTTCCATTTCTTTGGACACGAATGTATATCTCACCAGATGAAGTTCAAAACCATCAGCCAATGTGCCAAACAAAAGTATTTGCTATCTAGATTAAAATCTACAGACCCACAATTTTAAGAAAAGAAATCTGCAAAGCAACAAGACCTTTTCGCTAGAAAGTTGACAGTTTATAGCACGCAACTATTCCACTTTTTCATTTATTATTATGTTCAAGTATTGAAAACACTTGCCAAAGACTTCACTCTTAAACCGCTACAAGGTTTTAAAATGTGTTTTCTTATTCTCAAGTCTCCTTAAATACTAAATGATGCGTAACAGGCAAAAATGTAGTGCAATAAAAAAATCATAAGCATTCCCGCACATATGTACATGCATGAATACCTTTTGATGGTGTAAAGGCCACATCGAGCGAATGCTTTGACAATCGCCTTACTTCCTCAAAAATACAAGCTGTACCAGCTCCCACAACTCCAACCTTAACATTTGGGGTACCAGCCTCCCTATAATTCATAATTCAGGCATAGATTGTTAACTGTAGATAATAAAAAAAAGCAAAAAAACAAAAAAAAAAAAAAAACCATCATTATTCAGAACAGCTTATGAAATAACATAATCAGCTCCACTTATTCAATCCTTCTGTAGTCAATTCAGACAATAAAGTTAAACAGCTTTTAGATGATAATATATTTTGACACTTCAGAAGAAACATAAATCTAAGATCCAGTAAAATATGTTCACCTCATGCACAACTACAACAGAAGCAGTTGAAGCATGCAGATAAATTATACACATCCTAAAATAAACAAGGACATAAGAATGTTAATCAGAACACACTTAAGTCGGCAGATATCATAGCGCACTCAAATTTCAAGTCACATCAGAGTGTTGACTATCTTGACAAAAAAATAAACAATAGAACACATCAAAACAACTTAGTAAATTGCATAAATCATGAAACATATACGAAGCGTAAAATGTCCAGCTAATAAGTTTTAAACCTTACTTCCATGCCTTTAGAAAGACAGAACCCGCTTCAGGCGAAGTTATGATGATCCAGTCGAATGCAGCATCTGCTGTCCATCAGAAAAGTACAATAAGAAGAAGGACAAAAGAATTTATTCATATGCTTGTTGTCTTGGACCATAAGATTATAAATATCACACCAGAATTTTCATCATTCAAATGAAAAAGTAATTCTACCATGCAGAACATCCACTTCAGTAAAACTAGGCTGGTGAGGAGGATATGGTACACAAGAGAGCTATACTCAACAGTCTCACAAACTACTAAAATAGACACATTGAACATATATCCTCACATTATATGGGTTAGGTAGACTCTCTGGAACTACGAATGGCCCTCGTATAGGAGTAGCTGGCACATGGACAAAAGAATCATTCCATAGTACTATCAAGCCAAATGAAAAGTTAGAGAACTTGTAATTTTCTTTTTCCATTAGAAGCTAAGTAGAGAACTAACCACTTAATACAGAAGATAGTCTACCCAAATCAGGCCCCGGCGCATGCTGGATAAGTGGAAGCTCCAAACAATTGATCCCATGCTTTGCCTGTACCCAGAAACACAAATTCCATCTCAGCACCATCCTATATTGAAAGTGCACAGCCAGAGGAAAATCCTCTCCAGCAAATTCTTTTGTCTTGAATAAATCAATTCTGCTTGGTGCCTTGGCCATATGATCCAGTTTCATTATAAGTATTTGCATACGTGAAAGTGTAAGTGGGCCCCAAGACAACAAGAATCAACAATACAAGTTTTTACTAACTAATACAACATGTTACACAAACAATTCTCATAAAAATTTGTAGAACAAGACACTGCACTACACACATTAGAATAATAAAATATGTACTTTCAAATCCTCTACATTACTTCATCTGCTCATCAGACCACAGCCAAAGAGAAAAAAAAGATAATGAACAACGGAAATTAAAATTTTCCATTACACCAGAAGGAAAGAAGGATTACAAACATGTGATGCTTGTTTGTGACACTGGTGGAGTGTGACAAATAACTGACATTGCAAAGAAAAAGCAACAGATCAGCATTGAGCACACAAAATTTCAAAGGGGGGGTTGGGGGGGAGGAGAACCGCTTCCAAAAGTAAGTATGGAGCATAGTAGAAACAACCATGGCAGCAAGTATGGCGCATAGTAGAAACAACCATGGTAGTTACGATACAACACAGGTTAGGTTCTAATGAAGTTATCAGATGAAGCTTAACAAAGCCTCCTTTAAGTATTGTAAAATAAATTAATATGAACACTGAGGGAGAAAAAGATTTTAGTTAACATGTCCTTTTATGGCAAAGGATTTTAGTCCTTTATATTTAAATAAGGATATAATGGGAACCATCTAGTTCAACATTCTTGGGGTAGTCCAGAGATCTTAAAATCAAATCCTGCCCACTATAGGTTTAGGAGAAATTTAGCTTATAGATTTACAGTTTCAAAAATAAATAAATAAAATAACAGAAAGAAAAATGAGGCTATTTCTGAAATGCTACTCATTACACACCAACAGAATATATCAGCAACAGGTTTCATGTGATCACATGCCATTACTCTTAGTGGTGACTCATTTTATTTTATTTTCATCAATTATATTTAAGATAGTAAATGCACGACTTCAAACTTAGGCAAATAAATTCACTAGCAAATAATGTACAAATTGTTAGTCAATCAAAAGGAAAGTATTGGCCAAAAACTTTAACTATCTACAGAATCATAAGATTTATTTATCTCTTTTCCATACCGATTTCAACTTGACGCTTTTTTTATTATTATTACAACATTTTTAAATAAAAAATATTCTAGTTCACTTTAATCTACACAAATTTACTACATTTTTTTTTCCAACAAGTGGCGACCTCAAACTTCAGATAAAATCCATACTACGTTGAAATAAAACAAAAAATAAGTCGGAAAATACAAAGAAAAACGTAATGAAATAAAATAATACAGAAATAGGCAACGTTCGTTTCAGCATTTGATCAAACACTTAACAAATAAATTTATATTCCAAAATGAGCAATAAAAAAAAGCAAACAATTCCCGGAGTTATACAAAATAGACAGAAGCTAGAAGATATTCAAAGTTTAAATCTAAGGATAGAAAAACAAAGTGAAACAAACCTGCGGTAGTAGCGTTACAGAAAATGAAAAGAAACAATGTATGAAAATTACAGTACTTGAGGAAAGAGCAAAACACATCATAAGAGAGAATAGAATGTGTACCAGAGCTTTGATGAGCTTTCCATTTTTGCCAAGTTCTCTGGTTACCACGACTTTCGGATTCGAATCGCAAGCGGAAGTAGAAGTAGAATCAGAAGCTTGAATTCTGTTTAACTGAAAAATGAGTCGGCTGTGATTGTGAAGTCGCAGACGAGACGCAACAGCGGGAGGTGTCGAAGGAGGAGAGACAGGGAAGAGAGAGACTTGTGCCATTGAAACGTGTTGGACCAAGAGTAGTCGAGAGGGCATCGGGCCAGCTGTTATCAAATTAAGTATATAAATAACCCTTAATAATTAATTATTTTAAATATCTAACTTAAAATAATAATAATGGTTAGATTGAATGAAATGGTGGCGACCAAAAAGGAAACAGTAGGTACACCTGTAGAAGCTACCGGAAGCCACGTGGATGCTTTGTATGACCTTATCATTTGCTTACCTTGGTGGGAGTATAACTTATTCACTCATGTCATCATGTGCGTCACAGACCGGTTTATTTTTTATCTTTCAATAAAGAGCTGTAATCAAGTGGACCACCGTCTCTAAATTTACATTAGATTTGTGTTTGATTATCAAGTACGTAAAATTTGTCAAATGATGATTAAGGACTCGGTAAGAGTTGTTGAGATTGCTTTGCTTCCCATCTAGCGAACCCAACTCTAGGGTGCTGTGCGCCCCTTGGGTCCAACAGAACCGACACTGCCGCAATGAGTGCCTAAAAGTTGTGAGATACGTTTGTGTTCTTCCCACTCTATAATCCCTCATGGACTTCTTAAATCCTACCGTTGATATGAATGGCTTTCATTTTCCTTCCAAAATCATATGGCAGAGAGAGAGAGAGAACTAGTACCTCCCAGAGAACTATTTGTCAGTGGCACAGATTACGTTACCTAATTTTATGAGGAACCTTTTGTTTATTTAATGTTCGTTTGGGTTTGGGGGACGTTGTTTAATATTATTAGTCATTTTAAAGACGCGAATATAGGCCTTTCGCCTCACCCTGGGGCTACATACGACCGACCAATTGCATCGTAGATTACATAGTCCTCATGGTCGTTAATGATTCGCACTTGCACTGAGCTGCACGAGTAGTGTACTCAATTGCTTTTACAAACTGGGTATAGAAGGATTATTTAAATAAAAATGATAAATCTAGGATTTAAATTGGTTTAGTTTTGCAAATGACACAATAACGTATGCTGAACCGATTGGAACTGAGAAATTTACTTGCATAACAAAAAAAAAAAAATATTGGCAACTAATCTGATATCATCTATTATTAAACATGGGTGTCAAATCTCCACAATCACTAATAGGATAACCACCAAGAAGCTTACTCAATTGTCAACTTTAAAGCTTAAGAATTAGTTGAGACCACTGATAAGCTTACTCGATTGTCAACTTCAAAGTTCCAAAAAATTAATTGAACTGCACACAAACTGACTCAAACATCTCTGATCATCCAAAAAAAAAATCTCATATTAACTCGGTCTAATTTCAGTAATTTAAACTCAATTGGCAACTAATTATAATCTCACATCATATTAAGTATTCACTCAGTACAATTTAACTAACTTAAATTTCTGGAGCTACACTGCATCTAAGATTAGAAATTGCTTTAATGTGATACCCTTTACAAAAACGTTATTAAGATACCACAAAACAAAGTTGTTTGACAGTAAAAACGTGTCCCCCTCTCATAATAAGGGATTTTTAACATAGAATCTGTTTATTGTTGTTGGAGAGGAGAGGATTACTTGATAAGAATCTTGATAAGAATCGGTTCACATTTAACGTTGAGAGAATTACTTAAAGCCATTCTACCCAGGATTCACGCAATCAGATAATGACACACTCTCCATCTACAAGCACACATTGCAAGATCATATATTCCAACAATAAGTTTCTCATTAACTCCCTTAGTTCTAAACAAATAATAAATCCAATCCCTAGAAAACTACCTCAGGTTGTCAAAATTCGGTTCCACTCCATATCGGAAGGGATTTTATAACAATTCTACATAACCAAGAGGACTACAAAGAAATCAGGCAGATTTGCCTTTTCTAGCGTGATAATGTTTAATTACCGCAGCTACACATTCTAATTCAGTTCCTTCAGCTTACTTGTTGCTGGTGACTGCCATAAACAGGGTAGGCCCCATAGGCCGGGGCTGCTGCAGCATACATGCTTGGATCATGTGGTGGAGGCAGAGCATAGCCATAACCGTCATAGACCTGCCCTCCATAATATGCACCACCCCATTGGTTTCCGTAATCTGCTCTAAACTGTTAAACCACAAATATTCTAGTTATTGAACAACTCGTAACAAAATATGATACCATACCAACTCAATTTGATAGCTCAATTGTTTTCAGATGCTCAGTTCGATATTCATTAAAAAATTTCTTTCCAGCTATGCAAATAGTATTCACCGGTATACTATTTAGCATAATGCTTATTCAATTTTAAGAAAATGCTTGGTAGTAAAATGGGGGAGAGACATGCCTGCTTATTAGCTGGATTGCGGCCCCAAGAAAGACGCACTGTTTGCTTGCCAATTACCGTCCCATTCAATTTCTGCAATGCTTCCTCAGCATTATCTCTGTTAAGAAAGATCAAAAGTAACTGAGTGATTGAAGCAAGAACTAGTAAAGATAGAATATCTTTGTATACCAATATGCCAGGGGAAAATACAAACAGAAATTTCACCTGTTGGCAAATTGTACAAACCCACATCCTTTTCCAACTGGTATTTTAACAGAGACTATTTCACCATACTGAGAAAAAGGTTGTCTGAGATCTTCATCAGTGACATTAGGGTCAAGCCCTCCAACAAATATCTATAACAAAACAAGGATTAGCCAAAGTGCTGGTTCTTATCCAAAAAAACTAGATGAAGGAGGTATGAAACTCACTGTTGTATTTGAAGAATCCCCTTCAGATTGAAAGCCTTGGCCTGAGGCACCATTTGATGCATATCCACCTACCAAAACAAAAGCCAAGCAGAAAAAGAATCACTTGAACTGACCATATGAAGATGACTTTTACAAAAAATATTTTCCATCTTTCTCTTTTCTCTTTGTGGTCCTGCATCATCGTTAGAAACATAAGACAATAGTGAAAATAAATATAAGTGGCCCAACAAAGAAGCAGAGATAAATAAAGCATAAAGACAGCAAACTCACTGTTCCCACAATAACAATGCCACCTTGGCATGTAAAATCCAAAACTACTTATTGATACATACAGAAACTGAGGTCTGGAAAGTAGTCACATCAATAAAAAGGAGGTGGCATTACAGTGTAATCTATGAAGTGAGTCCAACCATTCTTGGTTCAAAGTTTTTAGCTAGAAAAGATAGATGTGGACAACAAAAGATTATAGGAAAAGCTATAGAAAGAAGTTCTAGCACAAATGATGCCAGAAAGATATTTGAAACTGGCTGGAATGAGTAAGAGTTCACTTCTAACAATATATATACCAACAGGACATATGGACACAAAGAAGTGTCAAGCATCCTGGAGAATTCATTCGGCAGAGAGAGGAAGAGGAACAAGTAATGCAAGAAGGTTAATAACTACCTTGTAATGAATATTGTTGTTGATATCCTGAGGACTTCCTGGGAGTAGCAGCACCAATTCGCATGGGCCTGCTTGAACAATAGACACCATTCATTTCAGTCATGGCCTGTGATCTCTCATTATCATCTCCAAACCTCACAAAACCATAACCTTTTGAGCGACCAGTATTGGCATCAAAGACAACTTTTGCAGCTTTAACAGATGGATATTTACTAGCAAAAGTTTCATGCAATAAGCTATCAGTAACATCAGCAGCTAAATCTCCTACAAAAATAGAAAGATCAGGACCATTATCTGAGCGCTTGTCACCCGTGCTAAATGTTGCCCAGTTCAGGCGGAAAAGCTGGTCTGTATTAGGCATCAGCATGGTAGCATAGCTTTGTAGAACTTTCTCAGCTGTTGCATGGGTGAAAAATTCCACAAATCCATAGCCCTCTGACAGTCCTGTCTGCTTATTGCGAATGACCTTAATGGAGGCAATCTACAAGATATATAACACTACATGTTAGAAAAGAGAAGGCACGGCAACCAAATAAATAGACCAAAAAAAAATGAAGCAGGACACCTCCTTTTGAATATCCAGGTGTAATGAGATTTCAGCTAAATGATACAAACTTCTAACATATAACATCTCCTAAGAGTATTAAAGGTTTACAACAAATAATTTTTCCCAGAAAACATCCCCACAGAACACCTTCCGGGAGAGGTAAAAAAATAAAAAGGAGCCTAACAAGTAATAAAACCTAGAAGTAAAATATAAAAGCCTTAGTTGTATATACCAATACATGTCTTGCAGCTAGAAACAATATAATACCGAGAGTATTGAACATTATAACTTTACTCTTTCTAGGATGAAATAAACATGGTAACATCAACAAAGAGCATGCTAGAAGGCTAACTTTTTTTTCAAAAAAAAAAAGGAAAATTTAATGACCATATTGCAGTTATTACCATTGCAGAAAGAATAGAAAATGAGCCTGGCACATTCCATAGGGAAGCAAAACCTCAATTCTTATTATAAAGTATAGTTAATACTTTTTAAAGTCCTTACTTCACATTCTGCGTAGCTATGACCAATATATGATCCAAAACATTCCAATTTCAGGATAAAAAAAATTACATCATTAACTCTTAAAGATGAATTTAATTTTTGAGCATTTCCATTGTATTCAATGGACTTAAACTCAAAATTTTTAAACGATTCCAATCCTATAAATTTTTTCACTAAAAAGCTACGACTTCTTTCACTTTTCCATCTAATATAATAAACCAATCATTACCATGTAACTTTCCATAAATAGCAACATCCAAATTTGTTAAAGAGTTAATATAACATTTAAAAGAACATCAACAAAACATCAAAACTACGTTGTATTGACATAGGGATAGAAAGAGAGAGAGTTTGGACCTCTCCAGTGGAACCAAAACAGGTGTGGAGGTAATTCTCATCCATCCAATGGTGCAAATCACCGACCCAAATAGTCTTGTTTTCACCACTGGATCCCCCTTGATGCTGTTGTTGCTGGTGGTGTTGCACGGGCGGTTGATGATGATGCTGATACTGGTACGGCATATACGGCGGTGGAGGTATAGGATAATGTTGAGGTGGTATCATTTGCGGCTGCATTACCATGGGAGCAGCCGCATACTGCAACGCCACCCACTGCTGTTGCTGCTGCCGTTGATTCTGCTGCTCAGCCTGCGATGATTCAGAGCCGTTTGGTTGCATCTTATTCATATATAAATATAAATATAAATATATATATATATATATATATCTTCGTCTCTTGGAAAAAGATTTAATTTATTTGTTATGGATTGTAATTAAATTAAGGAAATAATAATAGAATGAATCTGAGTTTTTAGAGAGAGCGTTGAATCTGAGATCGATTGATTGGGGGAGAGAGAAAGAAAAAGAGAAGGGAAGTTAGGGTACAAGGGAGAAGGATTTATGTTGAGGATGAAGGATACGTGTGGTCGGTTTGTAAACGCGGTTGAAGTTAGAGCCAATGGATGGGGAGGTGGGGAATGATGGTAACCGTTGGATTCTAGAGAAGCTGAGGATATGCATGTGATACTGAGGTCTCTCTCTCCTGGATCCGCCGCCAGCTATGAGCTACCCTCACATTCACATTAACTCTCCTTACTTTAGCAAATTCTAGATATTTTCGGTATTTTCGTATTTGTTTTAGATTTATTAGGAATAGCATTTCTCTATTGCACCTTATCTCTCGCTAAACTTTTACTCCCATTAATAACTACTATCATTTACTGTCATAAACCACCTTTAATTTACTTTTCCCTTATTTTGGTCCATTAACTACATCTATCAATGTTATATGTCAAAAAAGCCCATTCTTATGACAAATGTTTCGGCCCAAGACAACACCAACTTACTTCTAAAAAAGTTGGGAGGACTGACAATCTCCAATACCAATAGCATTTAACAACCCAAGTTGTATGAACGAGGGATGATGAAGTGCTTTGTTACTAAATTGGGCAGGGCGGCGAGTTCTGAATGTCTAAGGGGAATACATGCAGGATGCATCATCATTTGCTCTTTACTTTATTTAGAAGTAGACTTGTTTTATTCTGAAGGTAAAAAGTAATGTCGCAAATAGGACTTCTTATTTCGTGCGAGAAATTAGACCAAACAGCATGGGGCCTTCAGGACAGTATTTGGTCCAAGGAATTGAGCACGCACGCCTACTTAACTTTGTTGCCGTCCGGATTTACTTAACTTACAAAAGACATGTCAAGCTTTCTGTAAAACCAAAAATGGCACATTGTTAGGAACCAGCAACGTTAGAATCATTCACTACACTACCAAGGCCACTCCTCACTCGTACTATTTTTAACAATACCATGAAAACGTACTTTGAGATTCGTCTAGTTTTCAAAAAAGACGTAGAATATTTCTGAGTTTCTTCATCTTAGAGATTAGAGACTCAGTAATTGCATGGGGAGAAGATGCACATTATGTGATATCACCTATTCCATCTATCTAGCAGTGGTATATAGTGTTTGATATATCAATAATTAATGTATCTTGAAACATATAGTAAACTTTTATGAGTATTAGTATATGTCCATAATGCCAATATATACATATACATATAGTTTTTGGCAAGTGAATGTAGACTGTAGTACGTATTAGATTCTTGGGAGATACCCTTAAAGTGAGTAACACTCTGTTCATTATGCTAATAATTAATGAGGTTTAATTAAAAGTTAGTCATGTGACTGAATTGATGATATATTAGATATACACATGTAATCATTGAATATATGATGATATTTTTAATAATGTCCATATATAGTTTAATTATCATCATCACTCACAGAAAGAATAAAGCTAGCTACTAAGTAAAGAATTGACTGATACAATATTTGACTGATACACTACAAGCAGGTATGATCCATTCTAATCTCACTTCACTTCCCTAACCATAAAATATTTTATATGATAATTAATTAAATTTCCTGTTGTTATTCGACAATTGAAGGTGCCCCCGTGCGCAAGCTCTAGATTGTGATCATGGAAGTCTCCTCAAACATATCTACACACATCACTCCTCCCATTTGTTAATTACCAGATTTTGTTTATTCCAATGTTGCTTTTTCTTGGCAGGAGCACTTTGGATGATAATGGCTAGCTATAGTCTCACTCTCAGCACACTTGTATTATTAACTCCTTTTGATTCCAATTGTCGGAATCTGCTCATGAATAATTTTCTTAAAATTTATTATTTGTTTATTAATGAATTAATGATGGCCTCTAGTCTCTGACAATAGAAGCAGTCTTGCTGGTGAATAAAATCGATTTTATTGTCAAGGTGTTATATAGTCAATTATTTATAAAAACCTCAATCAAATATTGTTTCAAAGACTGTGATAGATATTTAATTAATTTGATGGTTCACAGGAGATGTCTCAGGTTTGCTTAGTGATCGAGTATATATTCCAAGAGTTAAGGTAAGGGGACAATTCATCATATGAAATACTTGGTGACAATAAGTCAATAACAATACAATACCAATATTATATTTGAGGAAAAAAAAAGATCCACTTGTCAAGATTCCTACTTTTTGTTTTGCAATTTGAGTTGTCAAATACCAAAGTCAACACAACTTTGAAAGGGATAGACTGTGGTTCTCAATTTAGTTAATAAAGTCTCAGCACACCAAAGGCAGGAACCTGAAAACAACTCTTTAGACGTTTGCATAATTCACCATATGTTATATAATAACTAATATAAGTTAATTAATAAATTATTCTACAATTTTTATATTCACACCTCAACTTTTGGAGATGTGAATTTTATAAGGGGGTTTGGGAACTTCTGTTATTTAAAAAACTATAATTACGTATTATATGTTTATTAAAGTATGGTAATTAAGAGAGAAAATTTATGGTACTACAGTTGTATAATTGATGTAATAGTAATACTATAAGTCAATTGATGTATGTATATCATATAATTAGTATTAAAATATTTGATATTGGTATAATTTCTTTTAACTTGTGATCCGGAATTAAATTGATGGAAGAAAACTTGGAATTCTGTGCTTTGAGTTCAGTATATACACAAATCAAGTTCTGTCTTTATTGATGAAATAAAATGCTTTACAAATACATGGAAGGAGACGACAGAAATAACAGGACGGTACTTAGACTACAGACATTGAAAGCAAACCCAAATATTTAACACTAACATCAATTATTTGATGATGGAAATTATGCGATAATTAAGAATTAATTATACATGTATATATATGTCTTTAAGTTAGTTTGGACCTTCAGCGCCGCTGCCATGAGAGTGACCAGCACCAGGACTGTGGCCTGGCTCCGTGGGACGGTAGTCGTTCGTTCTCTCTGCTGAAACACGGTGGACTGGTGGTATCGAGGGACTAGGAGGACTGGCATCAACTGAGCTGGTTGCTTCTGCTTCAAGTTCTAAAATGTAGCGGCTTGGGTTGATAATATTATCATTCACACCCTGATTCTCAATGTTTCTGTCTATCTTCTTTAAAAGCACCCTCCCCTCGATGAACATGATTTCATATGAACAAGTGATCAATACAAAGAGAAGGGCACTGATGAAAATCGTGTTAAAATTGGTGGCCATGATGAGAGACTATGGGGGATTAGTAGCTAACTAGCTCTGGTTTTTAGCTCTGGTGTCGAGGAAAGAAGAGATGAGTAGGTATGGCTGAACTCAATTGTCAACTTAGGTATTTATA
Organism: Toxicodendron radicans; assembly: GCA_009867345.2. NCBI lineage: Eukaryota > Viridiplantae > Streptophyta > Magnoliopsida > Sapindales > Anacardiaceae > Toxicodendron > Toxicodendron radicans. Next base: position 2,261,792 of record WYDK02000006.1, read on the forward strand.
GAGTTTTAGTAGCCAGTGATGGTAGAATTTCCTAGAAATATTAATTCAAATTAAAATGCACTGAAAATGCAAATAGGTTAAATAATGATTGTGTTTCCTCTTATATTCTCTCTTTTTGTGACTCAAGTATCTGATCAGTAGTATATTCGTTTTATGGCGTGAGGTATCTATTGTCTTAAATTAATTTTGCATGCCCCATGCAACTATTCTCTCTATTTATCTCTCTTAATATTTGCAATAGTGATACAAGTACTTACACGCATTTGTTGAATGAGACTTTTCTGGTACAAATCCAAACACATAATTTGACTTAATGTTCGGTCCTTAAAGGTTGATCATCTGAACTAAAAACTATTGGAAGGCTGCAGGTGATCACTGTTTTCGAATCATATAATTCATGAATCTACACTTACTTGAAAGACCCTTCTCTTTAAAAGTTTTGTATCATGCATTACCATTACCAGTACCTCTTACTTACTTTTCCCAATATTGAAGCTGAGAGAGTGCGGCTGACTGAAAATTAAATTAGCAGTTTCAATAAGAAACTAAAACTAAAACATGGAAATCCTAATCACAGATCAACTAAAGACTAACACAATTAAAATCTTGTTAGTTATTACGTAATTTTTCTGAATCTCGTTGTCTCTGGATGATACGCATCGATGGTAAGATATTATAAATATGGAGGAATACCTTTCATGTATACTTAATCTTTGTCTTTGTCGTCTCTGAAGAAGTAAGATGAAAAGTTTGATATGGCAACTCGTAATTCCGTGTGGAAATTGAAAAATGGCAGTATCACTTGAATTTACTAATAATATCTTCAAACTTTCAAGCCTTTGATAATGGATATTGCTCAGCTGTCATATCTTATTTTCAAAAGAATATGCATATTCTCTTTGACTTCTTAAATGACATTAACGCGGCAGGATGTTATAATTAACTTCATTTTCTGGTGATATATTTAGTATTTTTACAATGCTTAATTAACCATATGTATATAGATATATATAGATATAGTTGAGTGACTATTGGAAAGAAAAAAAAAACTATTTTTGCAAGAATATCTGTTGGTTATTATGATAAGAATCAAGGAAGGATTTTGTGGGCTCCTTCTGCCTGAAAAATCTCCTTCTCTGTTAAGCACTTAAGTTGGCCAGGAATCAAAAGAAAGCCAGCCCCCTCCCCGCCCCCCCTCCCTCTTTGAACTTCAAATTGTAAAAACAGTATGTAACTCTGTTGAGCACTTAAGTTGGCCAGGAATCAAAAGAGAGCCAGCCCCCCCCCCAAAAGAAAGTTGAAAATCTCACGCAAGGGCAGGAGGCAACTAGCTGAAGAAGCCCCAAAAAGGAGCACAGGAAGACACCCCCCTTATATTTACTTAACTTATTGTATTATATATGTACTCCTAACTAATTAATCTAACATTCAGCATTAAAGTTGAAGGAATGTATGTCAGTTTGTCACCTTTCTTAGCCAACCGCACTCACGTATTTGACAAGCTAACATGGTTAGAGCACTTTCCATTAATTTTCTAGTGTAATGGTGGTTTAATTTAATTAATCGACGAGAAGCCAAAGGATTAGGAGGACGAAATGACAGAATGGAGTAAATTAGCGTCATTATTATAACATGATCAAATCAACTTTAGTATATAAAATGAAGATTTATTGAACAATAATATTTGAAAATCTTGATGCATTACTAAAAGTGCTAGTGATCTTGACCAAATGCGCACTATTTTTTCAAAAGTTTTACCAGTAAAAGAAAGGTCTACAATCTTTCAAACCCCACACAAACCCCATGAGGTCCCATTATTGTCTATAAGTGTACAACTCTATGCAACGAAATTTAAAGTCAAATTAAAAAAACAATCTACAATTGTTATTAATCTACACATGCACATCCAAGTTGCGGTATACAAATTATGAGTAAACGACTTTTTCCCACCCAAAAAGTTTCAAAATACCAATTTACTACCCAAAGTCTATGTTCCGACCAAGCACCGACCGATTCCGGTATCGTTACAACCTCACACTATTACCATTCTCTTCCCTGATCATCACTCACCAAAACCCCTCAAATTTTGCTCCCGCTACCTTGTCAATTATCGGCAATTGACCGATTTGTGGAACATACAACAGCCAAGTCAGATTCCGACCAATCCCGACTATCAAAATCTAACCTGCCACCACCAAAAGACTCATCGACGTTCCCTCTTCAAAAGACGCAACAACTTGGACCAAGTTTTCTCTCCGTTCACCATAGAATCGAAAAGTGTATTATTGATAATAAACGAAATATAAACTTTGAGTAGTAAAACGGTAATTTGAAACTTTTTGGGTGGGAAAATGTCATTAAGACAAACCTTGGGTGGGAAAAAGTGGTTTAATCTACAAATTATTCCACGTTGCGTGCCTCCTCAACTAGCTTCCACTAGTCATTTCACATACTGACATTGTCAACGATAAGAAGGATCTTGAAACTAAGGGAATGGTGGTTTGAGCTGGTATTGGCTCCTGGAGTTGGGGAAGCTACCTCTACGTACCACTAAGCACAGTTGAAAGTTCCTAGTGACCAGCACCATCAAATATCAATCACTGATATGCTGTTAATTATAACCAAGAACGTGCAATGAGAAATTGTACAACTGTGACATCTCTAGAAATATTAAAGTAGATGAAGATGAGTGCCCACTAGCATCTTCTTCTTATGTAGTGGGTGGATTATCATTGCTTTGGCTTTGACAATAAACAGTGTGTATCTCTATTAGGATTTACGAGTTATATGGGCCCATACCATTAACTTAAAGCCCTTGTGCAGGCCCAAACCCAAAACAACCCAGAAACGAAGTTGAGGTAACATTCACACTGCTATATGTCTAAATGAATGTACTTAATTTATCGGATTTCAATCAAAGTCTGAATGCTATATGTCAAACACCTTCTCATCTAAAGATCGATTATTATTAGAGCTAGGCTCGTAAAGCAATTAGGCTTGATATTCAAATTCAAGCTCAAGCACAGTGAAAAGTTTTGTAATGAGCTTGAATTAGCCAACGCACAAAGCTCAAGAACAAGTACTAGACAATCCAATTAGCAATTCAGAGAATCAACCGTTTTATGAAAGATGATGTTAGATGGGTAAGCATTTCTGAGTTGAAAGAATGTAATCTGACCCATGAAGGTACCTTTTTAAGAAGTTGTTTTCCTACTCCCAGCATTATACGGAGATGCATACATACTTGCCAATACATGAACAGATAACATGCAACCTGCACATTGAATAAGAAAATAATAATGTTATGGACATCGATTAATAACATCGAATTTATGTACCACCTTATATGACATTTGAGTTAAACGCATTCATGTTAAACACTATAATACGTCTTCGTGAATGAACAACGGTCCAAAAATCTTAGAGTGTATCTCAACATCCCTTTGTTCTATTGCTCTATTGACCTTCCTGTGGATGCCAATTGACATTATATTATCAATTCTCAAAGTCTATCTCAACATCCCACTGCCTGAACGTATTGCATATTACAATCACAAACTCTTGGGAATCAATATTGTTGTTAAATGATCAATTCTCAGAGTCTATCATATCATATGGACTCATTTAATGGACGGGTGTCCATATCATATGGATTGATATGGACACCAATCCATATTAAATAATCGCTTATCCATTTTTTATAGATAAGCGTTGATTATTATTTTATTATGGATAGACATTCACTTAAAATGAACGCTCGTCCATAATAAATAAACTCATGTCCATATAATATGGATGATAGTCTATTATTATTTTGGGTCCAAATTTGTGGACAATCATCCATTTGTATTGAACGACCGTTCATTCACGAAGATGTATTATAGTGTTTAATATGAACACGTCTGACTTAGATATCACATAAGTCAGTACATAAATTTGATTTCATTAATCCATGTCCGTATCATTATTGATAAGAAAATATCTGTAAAATGGAGATTAATGATGAAGTAGATTAGTAAAAATCTGGGCACCCACTTTAAAGTTGACCTTTGGCATTCCATAAGATGAAGATCGTCTCCAGACAAAAATATTCTCCATATCATCGGAGTACAGTTTTCACTGCTCTCAGATTCCATATATAGCAGTTATTGGCTTATTGCAGAGGGGGGTTTGGGATCACTGTGTCTGTATAATCAATCCTGTAAAATAGGTGTAAATAATTCCATGTCCATTGTTTCTGTTTAAAATATGTAACATCAGAATTGACAGCTGAATAAGAATTGCACTCCTATTCCTATAAAAGCAAAAGCACCATAGAGGGATGATAGTAATTAATGGATTCGTTTTCAACGAAGTTAAACTATTCAAAGTTGGACACATCAAAGAAAGTTAAGCATTTAAATAAGAAATAAACGTGCATCAACCACATCTAGGCTACAATGAATGCAGTATGGAATTGTCTGCACCATGATTAAATAGTTTTACACATTTATTTTGATTCCTATTTGAGGAAGCACGTGTCCGCTACCCACAGTCAGGCTACATACACTTTCACACCTCACAGAGGAGGCCCAAAGGCCATAGGCCCATAGCCCATAAGCCTAACATCAAAATCACGTTCAGCTCCCAATACACGATGGCTCAAGGTCAACAATCTCCAAATTCCGAGTTCACATTATCCAAGTAAACGAAACAGTGACGGACCAACCGTCGTTTTTCTTTTATTTAGTTTTTTCTCTGAAAAAGAAAAGTCAAAATAAGATTTTATGTTTGCTAACAGACTGATGGAATTTTGCAGATGACATTGTCTTTTACATTCTGACTATAAAACCGACATGTAGTGCAAAATTTACTTATTTTCATAGCGAAATCAAATGTCATTTTCAATTAAAATATCAGATGGCTATTCATTTACATTTTGAAAGTTTAAAGTTTAAACTATAAATAGGAACCGACCATGCTGTTTATTTTTAAAGCGTGATAAATAACAAACGACATAGTAAAGTGTAACTGACGTGGAAATTTCAAATTGAAAGTTTAAAAACGAAACGTGAACGAAGAACTTTAGAATACCAAAATTACCCTAAAAAAATATGTTTATGACATTTATACAGTATTGCTTGAATTATAATACAAAGGGTATCACAGTCTTCCGGTTTAATAATTTCAATCTTCATTCTGTTACATTACGGAAGCTCCTGTCAAAATCCAACTCCAACTATAAATTCATTTTAATTTCCGCGTCAAAAAGAGAAGTCGGTATTTTATTAAGGAACACGTAACCTCTGCATAAACAAGTAATGGGCTGAGAAGAGAATATGCCATTGTTATGTTCCACTTCCACACAGACATTCTCAGATGCCATTATCATGTCGTTTTAAGATAACTGAACCCAACATTTTCCTTTCTTTATTTTTCTACTCACATCCACGCTTCCTTTTTCTCTCATATCACAGGTACTTTCTGTTGCTATAATTTTTAATCCTCCATCTATTACTTCTATTATTTGATTATTTCATTCATTTCAGTTCGATTAACTTTGCAAGGATTGTGTACCGAAGCTTTATATATATGTATATACATATATTTCTTTTGATTTGGATGTTGTTGGTCGGAAATGAGTTCTGGTAGGTAGCGGTTTCTGCTGCGGTTTGCAGAGATACAGTTATTTTATTTTATTTTTTATTATTTTTGAGAAAACCCTAATGTTCTGTTTGGTTATTGAGGAAAAGGTTGGGAGAGTGAGTGATTAGGTTTTTTTTTTTCTTTTTTTCTTTTAAATATTTTATACTTCGTTGAAATAACCTAAAATTTTTATTTTCTTGAACTGATATAGACTGCGAAATATACAGGGTTTTAATTAGCATGAACGTTAAGTGATATTTGTTTTGCTTGAGTCATTATAATGACTATGTGGTTGTCGTACTTACTTAAAATAATGCGTTTGTACTTCATTTATCATTAATATTTGTATTTGTTAGTTTGATTGGAGGGTTTTGGTAGGATTAGCTGATAAAATCAGTGATCAGCTGTCATACTACAATGATGGTTTTTTGTTACTTGAAAGATATGTTGAAGTGGGATATCAGTAATTATGAAAAGATATGATGATCTTTCACCAATGTGTTCAACCCATTATATTCATAGCCTATTAAATTAAAACTTTGCCTTTTTTTCCTGAAATATCATGCTATTAACCAACTAGAAATATTCTCAAGTTCTTTAATGACCTTTGTTTTATTGGATATGTAATCAGGGCTCTGGAGCTGGCTGGTGCAGCTATTTTAGTGCTCAAGAAGTGTGGTTGATCTACAAGAACTTGAATTCTGTGCAGTTAACCTGTGTTAATGCAAACAGATTAATGGTTTCTGATAAACAATCTGTTGGTTTATTAGATACCTTCAGAATGGAGAGGGTTAGGACGATTCTAACTCATACACATCCTTACCCGCATGAGCATTCGCGCCATGCCATAATTGCTGTGGTTGTGGGTTGTCTGTTTTTTATCTCCTCGGATAACATGCATACCCTCATAGAAAAATTGGATAATAATATTAAATGGTGGTCTATGTATGCATGTTTGCTTGGTTTTTTCTATTTCTTTTCATCTCCATTTATAGGGAAGACTATTAAACCAAGCTACTCAAATTTTAGTAAGTGGTAAGTGCTTTAATCAGAAACTTATGCTTTATTTTGTGGTTCAGATATTTGGTAACTTAGTACTGGCAGTTGTTGATAGCTTGGAAGCTTTACTTGTGCAGGTATATAGCTTGGATTTTAGTTGCAGCTCTGTATCATCTTCCTAGTTTTCAGTCAATGGGAGTAGATCTGAGGATGAATTTATCAATGTTTTTGACAATATACCTCTCTTCTATTCTGTTTCTTCTGGTCTTTCATGTTTTATTTCTTGGCCTTTGGTATCTTGGTCTTGTTTCTCGTGTGGCTGGAAAAAGGCCAGAGATCTTGACGATTCTCCAAAATTGTGCTGTAAGTGCTGAAGACATATTTGGTCTTTTCTAATACCTTGCATGTGTGTTATCTTACGTTGTTTCTGTGGTCTTATTTCCTGTAGGTTATTAGTATATTCTGCTGTGTATTCTATAGTCATTGTGGCAATCGTGCTATGTTGAGACAGAGACGACTTGAGCGAAGAAATTCTAGTTGGTTTTCTTTTTGGAAAAAAGAAGAGAGGAACACATTACTTGCCAAATTCCTCCGCATGAATGAGTTGAAAGACCAGGTTTGCTCATCTTGGTTTGCTCCAGTTGGGTCTGCAAGTGATTATCCACTTTTGTCCAAGTGGGTTTTATACGGGGAGGTATGATTAGAAGCCATTGGTTTTACGTTATCTGGTTTTATCTTGGAAATGATTGTATCATGTTGTTAATAATTTATACTGTAACATTCTTCCAAATTTGCAGTTAGGTAGTGACAGTGGAGGTTCATCAGATGAAATCTCTCCTATATACTCATTGTGGGCCACATTTATTGGCCTTTACATTGCCAACTATGTAGTGGAAAGATCAACAGGGTGAGTAAGAATACCTTGCATGATACAGGTTTTGGTTTGAATGATCTTATAATCTCTTGAAAGATTTTTGTTTTATGGGTTATGCCTTTTTTTTGCATTTCTGGCTCTAATTTGTTTCTGGTTTGCTTCCTGTTTTATTGATTTCTGACCATCATCAGGTGGGCTCTTACTCACCCTTTATCAGTTGAAGAATATGAAAAGACGAAGAAGCAAATGAAGCCTGATTTCTTGGACATGGTTCCTTGGTATTCGGGGTATATGTCTATTGTTTCTCTCCCCCTTTTTCCTTTCTTTTCTTTCTTTCTTTCTTTCTGTGGGGATGCTTCTTAAACAGACTTTTTAACTAGCTATACTAGTGGCTTTATTTTGCAGAACGTCAGCGGATTTGTTCAAAACAGCTTTCGACCTCCTGGTTTCAGTAACTTTGTTTGTTGGCCGCTTTGACATGCGCATGATGCAGGTATCATCCCATATCCCTGGTGTATTAGATTTTGTGAAATAGAAAGCCCTTGGGTGATCTTCACCTTCTGATGAACTTGGTGTAAAGTTTTGTCCAACTTATTTGTGCTGAATATGGATAATAAATGAGTGTATATTATAGAAGAATTGTATTTCTTCTGGCAATCACATATTTCTTTTTTTTATATGAATATTCATTAAAAGAAAAAAAATTATTCAAGTCAAATTTGTGAATTTTTGATATCTTCTAACTTCCTTTTTTTGCCATCATCAGGCAGCAATGAACAAGGTTCAAGAGGGTGCTCAGCAAGAAGATTTTTTTTATGATCATTTTAGTGAAAAGGAAGACCTATGGTTTGACTTTGTGGCTGATACTGGTGATGGTGGAAACTCATCATACTCTGTGGCTCGGCTACTTGCTCAGCCTTCTATTCGATTCAGTAAAGGTGATCCCGTTTCCAGCCTACCACGTGCAGATGTGCTACTTATTGGAGGGGATCTTGCGTAAGTGGATCATATTTTCTGTACATTATTTATAATATGTGATCAACTTCCACTATTTGTTAATAACTTATTTTCATTGCTCTAAGACAGTCTTGATAGTCCTTGGAATGGCTGGGTAGTTTTTGGCCCTACATAGATCATTAATTATACGTGTTGTGGTAAAAATTAACAAACAGTGAAGTACTGTAAGTTTAATCTGTGAATACTTTTTGGTGAACCAAACTGTTGATGGTATACTGCAAAAGGATGACATTGTTCAAGGCTAAACAGTTAAACTGCAAAAGGATGACATTGTTCAAGGTTAAACAGTTAAACTTAAGTTATATATTGTGGGCTTTAGTAGCTTGCTTGATTAATGGTGAGTGTTATTTGAAAAAATTTAGTCACTCATTTAGATTTGGAATTAGTATAATTTGAAAAGTGGAAACGACGGTGATAGTTCTACAGTAGGATTTGATTTTAGAAGCAATTAACTTAAATCACTGCTGGAATTAATAATTGTATCGATTGCTACTACTGCCTGCTGTAGTGCTATCATTACTGCCTCCACATATAAATCTATAGATTTGCTGTCCAACTTCTGTTTCCTACCATTTAAGTATCTCCTTGCTGCTATTACCTTAACACACAAATGATGCCCTTCCGTCGACATTAATCAGCTTTTTTGATAGGGGCTGTTGGGTTTTGGCCATCGACCTTCTATTGAGCGATTCCCAAATAGCCTTCTCTGTCAAAATGAACTTATGTGTACCCTGTTAAGACAGTGCCAGTACCTGAGTGTTCAAATTTGTTAATGCCCATATTGAGGATTTGCTACTAGCGTCTGAATGGTCAGTTGATATTTATGATATCTGGCTCAAAATATATATTCTTACATAATTGCACCTGTGATTCTAATTTAGGCTCTGGTTATTGGAGCACTCAGGTCAATTATTATATTTGGAGTTCAATTGCTCATATTTGAGAATACTGGGATGTATCTACCATTTGGATAATTATTCTCCCAACTAGTGTACAGTTATGTATTATTGATTTGTTTATTTGAATATATCTATATTTGTGGGTTCATTACAGGTACCCTAATCCATCAGCATTCACATATGAGAGGCGCCTCTTCCGTCCCTTTGAATATGCTCTTCAGCCTCCACCATGGTATAAAAACGAACATATTGCTGTAAGCAAGCCCGAGCTACCCAGTGAGGTTTCAGAACTGAAGCAATATAGAGGGCCTCAGTGTTTCGTCATTCCTGGAAATCATGGTTGGTTCTAAGTTTCAGCCTGAGCTGCCTCTAAAAGATTTATGTTCTGTGTAGGAGAAAAGCTATTAAATCTATTTTTAGTAATTTTGTTTACTTTATTTGGTAGATCCTGAATCTAGAATTGTATCTTGAGTTTGTTGCTATTCATAATTTCGTGCCTTTGTAATGGTTTTCTTTTCTAGATTGGTTTGATGGGCTGCATACTTTTATGAGGTATATATGCCATAAGAGTTGGTTGGGTGGCTGGTTTATGCCTCAGAAGAAGAGTTATTTTGCTTTGCAACTCCCAAGAAGATGGTGGGTTTTTGGTCTTGATCTAGCTCTTCACTGTGATATTGATGTGTACCAGTTCAAGTTCTTTGCTGAACTAATAAAGGAAAAGGTACTTTCTTCTTTCTCTTTTTCTCTGTTATGATGTGCTCTTCAGCTAATGTTGCATGAGTAAAGGAGGTTGGTTGCTATATTACTGTATGATAGTTGATCCCGTGTCCTTTTTATCTAGAGAAAGAAATTGATTTCCTTGTCTCTTCATAGTTGTTTTGGTGTTCAACTTCTTGGAGAAGATTACATTCTTGGGACTAAACTGTGTGCCATGCTACAATATAGTGCAAATCATTAATGTCAGGTATATGGTGTTGTATGGTGACTGATGTTGGACAGTCTCACTATTGCGCAAATATGTTTGGTAGATGCACCAAAGTGAGGGATATATTATTGTCTTTGCTGTAGTATACATTTTCTTTCCTTGGATATGTATAATTGGATTTGAAGCCTACAAGCATACTTGTGTCGAATATGCTTAGTATGGTATCAGGTGGAAATCTATCTAATAAATATATGCACTATTAATATTACATTTCTTTAGTTAGGGTGCTTGTAATTGATAGTTTGGTTTTATACTTATGAAGTCTGTTATGTAAACATTTGTTCTCACTTTCAATATGCTTACACCAAGCTTGTACATACAATTTGCGTACTTTAGTAATGTAGACTAAGAAACTGAAGTGTTGTTCTATTTCTAGTGGTTAGATGCATGTATTCTATGTATTGGTGTGTTTATTTTTGCAGAATCATTCTTTGCATATCCTTGCTCATGCATTAGTTCAGTTTTTATCCACTTGGAGGTCATTGTGCTGTTTCTTAACTTTGTCCTACTAATTTCATTCTTTTTTCTGTCTTTAATAAAACCTTGAACTTTTTGCATGTTACTTCTAAATGGTTGGTTGAGTGGCATTTTAGGCATGACCAAATTATTTTTTTTCATTATGCTGAGTCGGTGAAGCTTTATATACAAAATTACATACTTCTTATGGTTTTCTTAGTCGAAACTGAAATGTTAATCCAAATATATAAGGTCCACCATATTACTCTCAGGGGTGTGTAATCTGTCAAGTCATTACATTTGGTTACCCTGTGAAATGCTTTTTCTGATAAGCTTTTGTTTCAGATATTTCAATTTTTAATGCAATAGTAGCTCTGATTAGCAGGAATCTTGTTTGATCTTTCTTATTGTGTATACTATTGGAGCTATTCCTAGCCTTGATGTGCTTATCTCATTTTTTTTCTAATAATAATCCTGTATAATGATATATATTTGTTTAGGTTGGAGAGCATGACTCTGTCATTATCATGACACATGAACCGAATTGGCTTCTTGATTGGTACTTTAATGATGTTTCTGGAAATAATGTCAAGCACTTGATATGTGATTATTTGAAAGGAAGGTGTAAGCTTCGGATGGCCGGGGACTTGCATCATTATATGCGTCATTCATATGTTCCATCTGATGGGCCTGTTCATGTGCAACATCTACTTGTGAATGGTTGTGGTGGGGCCTTTTTGCATCCCACCCATGCCTTCAGTAACTTTAGCGAATTTTATGGGACAAAATATGAAAGCAAGGCTGCTTATCCTTCTTTTGAAGATTCTAACAGGGTAAACTTCAAATTTAAAATTCTGCATCTCAATTCCGTGTTTTTCCTTTTCTTTTTTGCTGCAATATTTTTTTTTAAGTTGATGCAGATTGCATTGGGGAATATTTTGAAGTTCCGAAAGAAGAACTGGCAATTTGATTTCATTGGTGGCATTATATACTTTGTGTTGGCTTTTTCTATGTTTCCACAAGTAAGTTTCTGTTTAGTTCTTATGTCTCATTATTGCTACTTATGCATTAGGTATTTTGGACTCTGATAGCATATGATGAGGATTTCATTTATATTTTGCTGCTTTTACTCTTTTTTATTTCTTTTTAGTTGAAATAGCTTGCACTTTACCAAGGAGATACCTTTGAAGAGATGAATCATTGCCTTACTATTTTACCCTCATAGGTCAACCAACATATTTGCTTTCCCAGCAATATACATATTATGTTGCTGAGACATGACTGAAATTTTTTTCCTATATTTCTAGTGTAAGCTCGATCCCATCTTGCAAGATGATTCATTTTCTGGTCACTTGAGGAGTTTCTTTGGCGCAGTTTGGAATGCTTTTGTGTACGTGCTGGGACACTCTTATGTATCCTTGGCAGGTACTTTGCTGCTACTAATTGCAGCAATTTCATTTGTACCGTCCAAAGCATCTAGGAAGAAGCGGGTAATAATTGGAATGCTACATGTTTCTGCACATCTGACTGCAGCAATAGTTTTGATGTTGCTCTTGGAACTGGGTGTGGAGACCTGCATTCGTCATAACCTGCTAGCTACTTCAGGTGAGTTTTTATTTTTGGTCCTTGTATATTTATGTATTCTTTGGATGTTTCTGGTATTTTTATTATTCATGAGAATTCAGAAGCTGTAATGTAATAGTTCTTTTCTATTACTTTATGTTTATGTGAGTTTTTCCTTGTAATTTCTTTTTTCTAATAAGAAGTGGACTGTTAGTTTATTTTTCTTTCTGTCCTTTTTTATCTAGCATTTCCAATTTGTATTGCTAATATTACCGAAATCATAAAATTGTTGTCTGCTTTTGGATGACATGAAGTATTTGATGTTCTAATCAAGATTAATAACACTTTTGCGCATGACAATAGAAAATAAAGCTTCTGAGACGAGGACAGCTAGTTATATTCAAGTACTTAAGCTTTAATTGTTATTTCTTACATTGAAGGTTGAACTCTGTTGTAACAAAGTGGGAGTCCTGATATTTATTGTGTGAATGGTAATGGTCGAAAATATTTGAGGTACTTGCTGCCACTAGGTTGTGAAGTTCATGCTCTTTCATGGTTCTTGTTATCCTGAGAGGAGTATGCTTCATCCAAAATTTGATCAACTGATTTCGTTATTGAGTACAGGCTATTTACTGATTGTTTTTGGTTCAGGTTACCACACTTTATACCAATGGTACCAATCAGTGGAAAATGAGCACTTTCCGGATCCTACTGGCCTTCGTGCTCGTATAGAACAATGGACCTTTGGTCTTTATCCAGCATGTATCAAGTATCTTATGTCTACATTTGACATTCCGGAGGTGAGGAATCTCTCTTTGCTCCAGACATGGAATTTTCTTCATTTGTCTCAGCATATTCATGGGATAAATATTGTTAGGTCATGGCTGTAACCCGGAGCAATATATGCAAGAATGGGATGGAGTCACTCTCTCGAGGAGGTGCTGTCATATATTATTCTTCTGTCTTTCTCTCTTTCTGGGTCTTCTCAACACCTGTGGTTTCATTAGTGTTTGGAAGCTACTTATACATCTGCATTAACTGGCTTAACATACACTTTGATGAAGCTTTCTCTTCTCTCCGAATTGCTAATTACAAGGCATTCTCTCGATTTCATATCAATCGTGATGGAGATCTTGAAGTTTACACTCTTGCAGTTGATAAGGTAAGAAATCTGAGCTTCAGATAGCTATTGAACAATTTGAATACAATTATTTTTTCTTGGATCATTTAAGATGCTGTAGTTCCTCCCTTTTTTTTTTTATGTTATTAATTTCTACCTTCAATTTGTTCAAAATATGGATGCTGTCGGTTCAAGTACCCGTCTGCCTTTGATTTCTGAACACCATACATCTCTTATAATTGTAGGAAAAGCATCAAGTAACTGGAGACCTACCTAGTCTAAGTTTTAATTTCTGTGGTTTTTGATTGAGGATCTTCGTGCTTTTAGTGGTTCAAATCCTGTGTTTGAAAACTCTTAATTATCCAGTAGTTCATTGGTAAACTGCAAATTCATTGTCTGTAGTTGAAGCATAGGATTTGTGTCTACAGATTATTAACCTGGTTAAACACACAGGTTCCCAAGGAATGGAAGCTGGATCCTGATTGGGATGGAGAGCCAAAACCACAGCAGTTGAGCCACCTTAGAAATTTTCCTAGCAAATGGAGTGCGGCCACCCCACACCAGGACCCAATTAATACTGTTAGGATTATTGATCAGTTTATTATTCGACAAACAGAAAAACCTGATTTCACAGCAAGTAATGGATCAATTAGTTGCTGATCTTCTCAATTTGTAACATTATTGTAGTTATTACGATTTAGAAAGCAATTAAAGGAAAAGAAAAAAAGAAAGCACTTTTCTGAAAGATGTGCCTACAGTTTACTTAGGTGTAAACTGGTTTTTTTTTTTTTTTTCTGGGGGTAAAGCTTGTGATTTACAGAAACCAAAATTTTTGCGAAGCATGTTAGTTTGTTTTCACTCAGATTTGAGCTTATTGAAACATCAGGAAGGAGGAGTCCGCCCAGGTTTCAACCATGCCGCTGTACAGAAGATGACAGGAGAATTCCTATCTTATTGGGAACGCAGTCATGGTATAAAAGTGTAATATGATAGGAACCATATTTAACAATTCAAAGCAAAGCGTTGTTTGGTGTTGTCATATTAATGACATGAACAACTGTAAGCCAACAGTAAAGCCAATTGACCAATACAAATACATGTGCCGATAAGCACATGAAAAACAGGGCGTACAAATTTATTCAATTATGCCCAAAACAGAAGCTGAAGTAAGACAAAGAATAAAAGAAAGAGAATCAACTAAAGGCCTATTAAATTTTAACTTCGTGGGTGTTGCGTTATTTACAAATCCAAAAACTGTATATCTAATAATCTGAATGGAGGAATCGCTCGTATGATGTTCCTTTGAGTGCTTGAAGGACATCATTCCAGTTCTCAACTTGTTCAGATAAGGGTCCACTGTGGATCTTAACCTGACGACTTGTAAGCTCTCTGTATGGCAACCTTAGAAATTCTTGAACGTCTTTGAGTTTCTACGAAATAAAATTTCAAAATTGTCATATTTTCTTTCGTTAAGATTGAAGAAATCCCTAAACAATTTTCTAAGTTAAAAAGTGGCATGTTCTTACATTTGGGTTGGTGATAAGATCCTCGTAGTAAAGAACAATGTGTCGAGTTGTCCTCAAATATTCAATAGCTTTGGCTGTAGTCCGCTCTACTTGCTCTAGTTGGGGTATAAGTAGTGTGGCATTTATTGTTGGCTTGTATTTAGCGAGAATCTTAGCCTGCAATATTCCATTGTCAAAGTATAAATATGAGATGGCAATTGACAAGCATTACAAAAGAGATCGAGAGAAAAAAGTGAGAGTGAGACAGACCTCTGCTGGTGAATGAACATGGGACTTGTGGGTTCCATTGAGTAGCTTAGCATTTCTGTCATAAGAATTTGCAACTACAGATATCATTCTGCGCACCAAATTTCTTCTCAACAGGAATATCACATAAACTCCTTTTTCATTAAAATAGTCTACTATATCCTTGTGATAATCCATCAATCCCTGCAAAATACGCATCAATAAGAATCTGATTTATGTTTTCATGATTACTTCTTCCATTCAATTACATAACATCTGTAATAACAAAAAACACAAACTTTTCTATCTTCTAAATCTTATGCAGCCAAATGTCAATAAGCAACTCACCTGATTAAGCATCCATTTGAACCCTACGGCAGCAGAGCACTCGTTTTTTGATGCACTAGAGAACCAGTCAAGGTTATATACTTTATCCATTGTCCTTATAATTGAAGAAACATTAATTCTCCTATCCTTAACTGAAAATATTTCTCCGTTCGAGCTTACGTTGATATGACTGTTTAACAATGTCTCAAACCATCCACTCCCAGATCGCTGCATTGACAAGATGGCAAAGTACCGTACAGGATTACAAGCGCATTCCTCTCTACTCTCATTAAAAAAAAAAAAAAAAAACATTCATCTTTGAGAATAAGCAAATGAGTTAAGCAAACAAACGATTAGACAAGGGCAATACATATCCAGGTACCTGCTAAATGTTACAGGATTCGGATAATGTATAAAGGGGATTTCCCATTGTTCAATGTTGTCAGCTTGACCTGACTTGTCAATGACTTTGATGTTCAATAGTTTGGTTTTGGTGTGTGTTATTTGCTTTAAGCAGATTGAGCAAATATAGATTCCACAAGCCATCGCAAAAATTAAGAGCACCGTCCTCAATACTAATGGAGATTTCTTAGGAGTCTTTATCACCAATGCATCCTGTAATTCAAACATTATCCTGAAGTTATTTTATTGATGCAGATGCCTATGAGAAGACGATGATAAATTAGTACGGATAGAGTGGCACTACCAGCAACATGTGGTACAATACAAAGCAACCAGAAAAGACTAATAGTGAAGACAGTATATAGATTTACTCTTTTTTTCCATCTAAAGTCTCCATGAACGAATCAAACCAGACAAAAATGAATCTAAGCGAGAATATTGAGTTCCATTTATATACGGAGAAATAAATTAGGGCGAACTTGAAAAAATACGATTTTGAAAGCATGCATGTTACGAGTATAGGAAAAGAAAAACTGAGATTCTAGTACCAGCTTCAAGTATCAAGTAGGAAATGGTCTAAGTCACAAAAGCATAGCTCTCTGTTAATCCTAAAACTTAAATAAAAGATAAACCAAAAGAACCAGATTTTTGTTTCAGCGGTAAAACCTGAGAAAGTCTCTAAACGGATTGGCAAACGAGGAAACACTATGCGAGTACATTTTCAAAAGAAAGTCGAATAAAAAGCTCAACGCACCTTGTTGAAGTGACAGATATCTTCAGCCATCCTTGAAGAAGGTTGAAAGAAGAAAACAGTTACTCTTCAGCCTCCTCTTTCTTTATCTCTCCTCTACCGATGATATGTAATGTATTATATTCTAGTGTCTGAAGTGAGAGCGAAGAAAGAGGTGTTTTAATTATTCAGAGTTGGAGCTTTTTCCTCGTGAAGAACGATATTAATGCACCTCCTGAACCTCCACGCTCTCCTACTTTTTTTATATCCCTGTATTTGAGTTTCCGTTTTACAAAAGTATATCTGTATTTCCTCTATTCAGACATTTGTGATATTCAGAGCCAATCACTTAAATACAAAAGCTTAAAAAAGTCAAAAAAACAAGGAAGCCATGGCTTATCACTTCAGTCATTCACTAAGAGGAACACTGTTTCTTGCCACCTCTCTTAAATAAAAGACTTTGGTTCCTCGTTGAGCTGTATAGTTTAGTTTTTTTATGGCTGGATCATTCTGATAAATTCGGAAACATGTTATAATTGTTGTAATAAGTTATGAGATCTATAGTTGGTATGATTTATTTACTGTTCCATGTTATATCTTAATTAGCAGGCTCTGTGGGTTTATAATCGGCCAATG
Organism: Toxicodendron radicans; assembly: GCA_009867345.2. Classification (NCBI taxonomy): domain Eukaryota; kingdom Viridiplantae; phylum Streptophyta; class Magnoliopsida; order Sapindales; family Anacardiaceae; genus Toxicodendron; species Toxicodendron radicans. The sequence continues at coordinate 2,279,176 of WYDK02000006.1, forward strand.
ATATTCATTACATTTATATTTAATTAAAGGGAAGGTGGAAGCCTTGAACAATGCAACATTGTTTCGTATTGGTAAAAACAATGTTGCATTTTTAAGATGAAGTGAAAAAGATAAAACAATGGACAAAAAGAAAGCCGCTGAAACATAAAGTTGACATTACTTTGTAATTGTAGAGACGCACATTTCACCGTTTAGTCCAAGGAATTTATTGTAAGTTCATTGTTTTTGTTTGACTTCACCGTTTTCTGTGTAAACTTCCACTTTAAATTGATCAGGATAGAAGAGGTGGGAATCATGGTCAAATCCACTGATAATTTCTACTCTTTAACCTCATCTTCCCGTGGAATAAGCATTAGTATAAATTCAAAATGCCAGGAATATGGGACAAAACATGCAATTTAAAGACTGTAAAATCAAAGGATTTCACTATGCTGGCCTAATGATGCTCAAGGGTCACAAAGAGTTGTGCCAACAGAAAATCACATATGCCCCAGAGAATATAAAACCAAACCTCAGCTGATAAATTTTAAGGGTTAGAAATATAATCTATATTATATTTGTAACAGGGTGAAATATTCCCTACTTCCCCTGCTGAGAATCCTACAAGAGAATATTAAGTCACTAAAAGATAACATTGGTTTTGTTCTCTGAGTGTTCTTTCTACAGGTCCATCTATGATCTTCAATAGTTCAATAAACGCCACCATGGAATGCTGCTGAGCTAGTCCAAAGCTTTAACCTGCTGTTGAGCATGAGAAAGAAAAAAACAGCCCCTCGTCAGCTCTTAAATGAAACAAGGGAAACACAGCCATGAAAATAAATGTTAACATTTTAGCAATACAAATGGAGATTTTAGGCGGGGTTGAATTACCAAAAAAAATACCACAATCCACAATATAATCGGCTCCCCATTTTTCTGAATCTATGTACGATTGGTTGACTATAAAACTAAAAGGCTTTAAAAAAAAATTGAAGCTCTAGTTCGTACTTTTGGAGCTGCTCTATATCACTACTAATATATCTGACTCCCTAAACACAGCAAACTTTGTAAGATAAAAGAGCAAATCAAACATTAGGATGATATCCATGAACTTATGAAACAAATGATAATGACAAATTAAAAAAAAAAAAAATAGATAAAATAAAGGAACATGAAAAAAGAGCCTTACCAATAACAAACTTCCATAGTTATTCAATGTGAAATGGTATTCATAATAAGATAATCAAGCGAACTATCTGCCCCAAAAACTTGAAAGACTTGGCTGCTTCTTTTAAGCATTTATTTTTCTCATCTCGAGACCAGTGCTGCATTGACAGTAACACACAAATTCTAGCAAATGAGTATCAAGCAATGACACAACAAAAGTTAAAGCAAGCCGATTATGCATGGACGACTTGAGCAGCACCTCTCCAAGCATGTTGAGATTCTCACGCACACCTTTCAAAATTTCCTCTGGATCCCCCTCCCATCTGTAGAACGCCATCTCTCTTCCCTCCAGGATCTTCTCAGAAACCTTAAGATAGTAAACAACAAAGGGTTAATTAATATGATACGTCCACATAAGAAATTTCTCATATCTCCACTCTCCTCTATCACAAGGAAGCAAGACTCTAGGATATCAGAATAAACAATCATGCTCAGAACAGGTGAAAAGGCAAAGTGTAATAAGCAGACATGGGCAGAAGTGTCATGTTCTGATATAGAGATGGCCAGTATCATGTTCTGATATAGAGATGGGGTGTCCGGCACTGCAACCTTAAAATACTAGGCATGGAAACATGTTTACATACATGTGTGTGCATATATGAATTTAAAAACATTAATGTATGATAAACTATGAACCAGTACTTGTTTCCTTGGCAAGACTATATAACAAGTATTAAAAATAGTAATGTATCCAAGTAACTTAACGATAATACATAGCACCCTCGTAATTCTACTACAAGTTTAAAAAGTTACACGAAAGTGAATTCCTAAATACCTGTGAATGTAAGAATAATGTTATATACACAGGAAAACCATATCCTTAAGTGTTTGATACATCTATTTTTCAATAGAATAACTGACCTATAATTCTATAAATCATAGGTCAAAAGAGATCAATCATAAATAAAGACGTAAATCCCAATGTGGAAAAACACAAACACATATCCACCACCATTACATAATCAGCATATTTTAGCTTCTTTTGGTCCCTAAATTCTTTGTCTTCTATTCACACGACCACTTAGATTGCACGAGCTTATGACTGACCTTCCTTGACCTCATCCATTCTTAAGAGTTCATGAATTTTTTAAAGAATCCCAGCTTCAAGGGTTAATGCACACCTGTCTTGCAATCACTTGACCACCAGCTATATGTGAAAAGTATATATTGTAGAAATGGGACAAGAACATTGGGGCACTTCTCTCAGCAAGTTCCTCCAAATACTTGGCATATGAAGCTCCTGAAGTGCTAGCATCTGGAATTACAATATCCTGTTCCCTAAACCATTCTAAATCTTTTGCAAGACCTTCTGATCGTTCCAATCCTGTATTTCTGAAATAAGCATCTGTAATAAAATTAAACATCAATAGATAAGCAAGAGATATAATTCATTTGGTTGCAAAATATATGGGAAGACCCCAAATAATTGAGTAAATGTATCCCTATATACTCAACTTTGATTTGTTCCCGAATTCCGTTTGCAATTATGTATGATTAATGAGCTAGAATTAGCTCCATTATCCAATGCTTTTCAAGAAAAAGCACCAATTGAGCCCTTTGTTGCAGTATTGCGTCAAAATTAATCCATTTTCAATATATGCAAAGGTTACGATTCTTTAATTTTATACATTTAAGCAGCACAAGACTTTTAAAACTATAAATACTCAAAATATGAAAATAAACAAAAACATATAACTAAAAATGGGGAAGGTCGAAGACTTACAAGCCACATCATTGGATTCATCCACAATGCGCTCCACCGTGCTGAACACAAGCTGGCTATCGACCAAGAACTTAACAAACCCTTCCATGCTCGGTTTCCACGTCTCTCCGTCATCTAAAGATTCCTTCGATTTTTCTTCTTTTAAGTCGTCGTTTGATGAACCTTGGGAATCCTCACTATCACTGCCACTATTAACAGAAGAAGAAGGGTACTTCTTACCATTTAAGTTACGGAGTTTCATGGCCACAAATCTCATCTCTTCAGTTATACCTATGCTCTCTCCTGGGAACTGCTTTCTGTACCTTTTTCTTTTTTTAATCACCGGTGGAGCCGCATTAGTGGAAGTTGATGTTGAAATCACAGCGGTTGTTGATGTGGTAGTAGTAGTGGGTTCAGAGCAGCACAAAATTAGGGGTGATGAAATGTTTCTCTTGTTTTTGCTTGGAATGGTCAAGCTCAACTTTGATTGAGATGGAAATGAGAGACCACAAGACATAGAAAATGAAGGATGTACAAGAGTCTGTTGCATTAACGTGACTTTACATGACCACGAAGCCGACATGCTTGCTACTCTGCTCAATGCTTCACTGATTTTATGTTTACAACATTTCTGCAAGACGATGAGGCGTACCCTTTCATTCTTCCTGGACTATTATACATTGCTAATGGGCTGGAAACACTTAGCCCATAGACTGAATTCTATTCTTGAGCCCATTATTTGGACCAGTTGCTAACAGGCTAGAAACACTTGGACCATGGGCTGAATTTTATTTAGCAGCCCATATTATTAAGGAATGAACAAAGTCTCTGAGTCAAACAGTAAAATGAGTCTGTCATCTATTCGAGAATATTACGTTTACATCATTTATATATATTATTTCTGTTACATTATTACGTAACAAAAGATAATTAAGTAAAAATTTGTTTTTAATTTAAAATCAACCAATCATCTTTTATTATATAATGATGTAAAAAAAAATGATCTATAAAAATGATATAAATATAATATTATTGCTTCCCTAATTTTAAAACAAATATTCCAATGATCAAAACAAATCTTCCCCCGCAAACTTGTTCATCACCTCCAAGAAGTTTACTTTCGTCCAAATTAAAATTAAGCACTTGGGTGACAGAATGTTTCGATTGGATCACCTCTGTGCTCTGTAAAACTAGATATTATTTAAAATATTAATAAAGAATAATTACAATACTACCTTAGCGTTTATGTGGAGAGTTCAAATAACACCATGTCAATGAAATTCGAAAAATCTTACACAAAAATTATTGCAGTCACAGGTCCAAGTTCAATAGTTTTCAATAAATTGTGATTGAGAAAAAAAAAAAAAAAACAGAGCAAGTCAGTAACAATCAGCAAGTATATACTCATCTCTTTTTCTCTTGAAAAGTATGTACAACATTTAGAAACCTAATTTACAGGTTTTGTATACAGAGCTGAATAAATAGGGGTTAAAAGAATAAGGGGACTGATGTACAAGTTATGGTGAACAATACAATTTACAGCAACCTACTTAAATTGGTTCGTTAACAGGTGGACTCCAGAGCAACAAAATTTGTTCCCAATAACCACTTTAGTCAAAGCACAGCTCCAAGTATGATTATCACAAAAAAAAAAAAAAAAAATTACTCAACAAGAGTGTCGAGAAGGATCTTCATGTATGGTGGGATTTCAGCTTATGCAAGAATTCTAATATTTTTACATAGGAAGGATCCGTCGGACCTAGTGGTTTGCACGAATTTATATGATCCGTCGACTCTAATACCTGTTTCAACAAAACAACAAAATTAAGGGAAAACAATTCTGACCAAGGTTTTTTTAACACTTCCAATCGTAAACCATGTTGTTCTCATAATCAGCAAGGTTTGAAACCAAGTTATTGAATCAAACACAGATAACCTGAATTCATGGGGGAAATTATTACTACCAATGATCACCCAGAAATAAGTAGAAGGGTCCTTCCGAGTGTATGCAGCCTATAAACCTTTTTCCATTATACAGATATGAGTTCATCAATGCTATAATAAAATAAATTAAATTACATTAACATCTTAAAGTCTTCCACCTACCATAGAAAAAATTCAGTTTTACATGGTAAAAAAAAAAATGTAAACGCCCCATAAGAAACCTACCGAGAAGAAATTGGATCCTACAGTTTTTTAATAATTTTGTCTACAAAGCGACCATTAAATCTAACGACCAAATGATCTAGGCTCCGTGGAATTTTTTTCTCAGAGCACAATGTTATTCACTAGCTAACCATTTGAACTCAAAAACATGAATCACTGTGTTAAAAGAATATGTATAAGTGTCAGAACACATTATTTGAGTCATAACCATATGTATATATGAGTAGGGAACGGCACTCTATATTTTTTTTCTCCACAACACAAAATTGAAGCCACTTAGATGTTGGAAAGCATCCCCTGCCTACTGGCCGTTAATACTAGCATTTTAATCACGACCTATATGTAGAGACACTGAGAATCTTGATCTTTGAATGTGAGCTCAATATTTATGTTATTATAAAAAATGCATCCACTGATTTAAGAGAAACGGGTCTGTTTGATTTGCGATCCAAAAATAATTTCAAAAACTAAAATACGATTCAAATTTGAGTTATCTTAATATTCTCAAAATTTCAAAATGTGTTTGATATAAAATTCAAAAATTGTTTTCAGATAAAAAACTAAAGAAAACTGTGAAAACGACTTTTAATCATTTTCTAATTTTACATTAATTTTTAGGATTGTATCCAAAAACCGTATTTAAAAACATTTCAACTCATTTCTACCAAACATATTTTCATAAGATTGTGGTATCCCTTGTTTTTTAAAATAAAAAACTGTATTTAAATTTCATATCAAACAGAAGAAATTCTTAAATCACTTACAACAAGTTCTCCAAATCCAGGATATGCTGATTCAATAGGTACGATTTCCAAACGAAAGGCCCATCCTCCATAACCTTCAACAATTGGAGTAACCTTGGTCTGCAAAATAGTAAGTACAAGACTATGAAGCTTGCAAAGAAAGCCAAAAAAATGCTGGCATCTAGGTGCATGCAGCGGGAGAGAAATTTCAGGTATAAAAGAATGCAGATCTGTTACCTCACAAAAACTAAGGACTTCAAGCATCCCTTTCTTATGCAGTTGACGAATATAGTCATTAAGCTCTATTAATCTTGGAGAACCACTTCTTAATTCCACTATCTAAGAAAAAACAACCACCCAATGCAAATAACATCAATTTGAGTACATAATTTACTTTAGCAAAAACTTTGGAACCGACAACTAAGAATTAATGAAAAAGATTAGATTTCTTTATAGAGATCATGAACTAACAGTTGGAGCTGGGCGAAGCACAAGGCCCATTCGCCAAGGCATGTCTGCAAGTTTGCTTCCAAAATGTGGGCAGCTGTAAAACACCTGTAATCATGGTGAACACCGACATAATAAATTAAACAGTGAAAACTTGTAGAGAACACTGTTAAGTATCTAATTATTCAGTGAAGAAGTATACAATTCCAGCGGTGTTTTTCACAAGGTTATCAATATTTTCTGCTCTTGCTTTATGTAACATCTGCTTGACAACCAGACCGCCCATGCTACAAGAAAGCACGAGTCATTATGTAGTATAAGGAAGCTATGAATAAACAAAACAAGTAAAATCTACGACAAAGTATCAAAATAATTTACAAAATATAGTTTAAAAGTACCCATGTTTTGGTTTTGGTACAGAAAAACTCTATAAAGATTACCCACTATAAAAATGCCAGAAAAGTAAATTGCTCAAAAACATTTATGAACTACCACATGAACTTGTTACAAACAAGAATTTCCATCAAAGTAGTAAAGATCAAGTAAATATGTGGTGTCGCAAACCTGTGTGTCACAAACACAACCGGGCGGTTCCCTATACCCGCAGCAACAAGCTTCTCCAACAGCATGGTGCTGACTTCCTGCACATTTCAAGCATGTAGCAAGTAAAGCGTGATATTTACATGTTTAAAGACTTATGTTGGAACTGCTAATATACAAAGGAAAATTTATTATTGAAGAAATGCAGCAACATTTAGTAATACAAATAGAAATGAAATAAGATTTCCAAAGCATATCCAAGAAACATTGATGGCTTTATTAACATCAACTAGGATCAACAAAGCTTGTAGAAGAATTAGATTTGGAAAACACAGTTATTGTTAACATCAAAAAAGTCCACCCCTTAACAAGGTCCTGAAACAGTTAAACTGAAGTCAACCTGGCCTTGGAGTAGACAGGCATAAGTGGTTAAATACATAATGAACTAGGGAGTTCTTGTATTAAAAGTTTATGGTAGTCTCCATATATATATATATTCGCTAGGAAACTGGGATCGTGAACATTAATTAAGACATAATATGCCTATAAATTTTAAATGACACAGAGAGAAACTTCTAACTATCAACCAAACAGTACAAACCTGAAGCGGTAGGCTAGCTCCAGACCATTGTGTAAGATTTGTCTGCATCAAAAATTGAATCAAGAGTTAGAAGTATATGTATGCAAATCACCTAAGCAGAAAAAAAAAACCATCATATAAACTGGAGGTCCTAATCATTTGGAGGGCGACCCAAACCATCACAATATTCTTGGTGGACAAAAAACTTTTCATACTTAAAACAAACCTTATACTTGAGAGTAAACAAGCGAGCGTGAGGTAAGTCAGCTGAAAGCCATTCACCTGGCCAAAATGTGCCTAGCTTCCCAGCTTCCTCATCAATTTTCTCAACCAAGCCAGACTTTGTAGAGGATTTGTCCTCGGAAATGCGCCAAGTCTTATAAGGTCCACCACGCAAGCCATGGACAAAGACAATATCTAGTTGGGGAACCTCTGATTTTGAGCTGTTCTGTGATGCATTGACAGAACTAGACAAGTTACCATCATTTGAAGCTCCTGTTATAAGTGTGTCCTCACTGTTAAGAGAACCAGACCTATCTCTCTGAACAACATCTTGATCTTTATGTTCAGGACACTTCCAGTGGGGCAGTTCAGGGTTAATTAAGAATATCTTGTCATAATAACGAGGGCAAGTTCTATTTTTATTTGCAATATCTGTTCCAAGAGCATTAGCATTGGCAGAGTCTCTGCCAACTTGGTGATTGCAAAATATATTTAACAGAGTGGCTCTAGCATAACTTTGCATTTTAAGGTCATTGCAACCTTGGGTCTTTCTGTTAGCACAATCCTCGAGCCATTTACACCAAGTTTCATCCGCTTTAACAGCTTTCTGGACATCAGGAAGGAGTGAAAGGACAGTTAAAAGCCGAGCTGCATGCCTTCGAATGTGAGCAGTTGGTGGAACTCGTACACTTGATGGATTATTTGCATCTAAAACAGATGCTTCACCAGGAACATCTGAAACCCTCTTATCTGCCTCTAGGGCTCTTGAAGCATCATAAGCTTCCATAGCAGCAAGTTTCTCATAATCATCATGCAACAAAAAGCGTTTCAGCAAGCACAAGATCCCAAAATTGGCTAATTTGTTTTGACATACAGAATCTTCATCACAAAGTTCTGTCAGTGCTTTGATACCCTTAAGTGTTGCTAGAGCAGAATCTGTGGCATCAACTTTAGGCAAACTATCTTTCTTTAGATTTTTAAGAGGACCTGCAAAGGGTTCCAAAGAAAGAAGATCTGCCAGTGGAAATGTTTCAACAGACTCAGTGGTTGTTCCCAATTGCTTTCCAGCCAGATTAACAACAGCACCTGCTAATTGATTAACAGTCTGTGTGGCAGAAAGGACATTTGACTGATCAATCTGAGTCTGCAAAAGTCAAGAAAAAACTTTAATCAAGAGTTGGAAATTAAGTATATAACCCAAATTCAAGTTGTTTTTTTTTTAATAAAAATAGAAAGATTAGACTTGAAGCAGTAAAACAGATTTCAGCATGAAGCATCATTTTAGTGGTAGAAGTTCAACAAATGAAAAGACATATCCATACCTTCACTTTGTCACTTTTAGGTGGCGTGCCACGTTTAACAGAGGATGTCTTGCTGTAACCCAGGATTTCATTTAGCAAAATAGCTAACCATCCCTGAGAAATTGGTATGGATGATGGTCCATACTCTTCAAGAATGCATGATAGGATCCTTGTAGCTGAAGATCGGGTGGTGTCTGAAGAAGAGTTTCCAAAAACCCAAGGAATCAATATGCCAGACCATTTCTCACTTTCTTCAAGAGATAAATGTATGTCCCCAGTGGAAAGCAATTTCAAAGCCTTTGCCAAAGCTTCTTGAACCTCCTTATGCTTTATTGTACGCTTAGCTGTGTCTCTCATCAGCTGAAGACCTTTTTCCATCACTACCCTTTGTGCAACAGGGCTTCTGTCTATAGAAACCAAAAAACCGGATAAAGCCACCAGAGCCAAAGGAATATCTTCATTTTTACTTGCCTGAGAAGCAGTTGAAAGAAGACTGGAACTCCAATCAGAAACAGAATCATTTAATGGCAGATTACGATCCTCCAACAGCAACTGAGCCACCAAACTCCCATGCCATTTCACAGATCTCTCAGGCGCCGTTAAAGCACTCATGACAGCATACCCATCTTGATCCAATTCTTGAATACGAGATCTATTGGCCCCTGATGCCATTGCCCAATTGGCTAATGCCCAAGCAGCAAAAGGCACCGCAACATGTTGACAATGCAAGTCATCCCACAGACCAGGAACAACAGCAGAAGACAAACTGGCTTGTGCTAATGAACTATCATGCTTATTTAGCATGGCAAGGGTTTTAGGAGTATTTCTAACTGATTCTAATTCAACATCATCAGAATGTCCCATAAACTCACTGGTCCTTGAAAGCCCTAAAACTGTTGTACCTTCAAGAATTTTAATACCTATACCCTTAATTCCTTTTCCACCATCCTCATCATCATCATCATTCCTCTGTGGCTCATCAAAATGCATTCCGCCTTCCTCAATAACTTCTATAGCTGCTGCAATATCCCTTGTTTCAGCATTTCCTGGTAGTGATGGCTTAAATGATACCTTTTCTAAACTATCACAGTTGGATGTGACAACATCCATGATGGCAGCCACAAGCATGCTCCTACCTTTCAGAGAATCAGAAATATTGAATGAACTACGCCTTGAATGCTGCTCCCACAGAAAAGCTATATATCAATGGTAAAACACAACTCAGAAGCATCAACAAATATCAGGAGTAAAGCATTCGATGACCATGCCCAGGATATCAATAATGATTGATAAATATCCCTTAAGAAACCCCGCAAGATTTTCTGTAGGACCATATTTTAGAATTAGCACCAAAATTTAACTGCAGAAGCAATTCCAACTAGACATAAGCATATCAGCAAGTTTATTTTTCTACTATGATTCTCAAATGGACAATACATACAAAACCTAAATTGCACTGTTAGCATGGCCCTAAATAACCAAATCAAAGTGAATTGTCTTTCTAGAAAAAACGATATGAAATGTGGATTAATCATGTTGTGCCTTTTGTATTGGCTAGCCTGTGCTCCTTCATGAACAAGGTAAATGGCAATCAGAAAAGCTAGATAATTTACAAGCTGCTAACAATGCAATGAAGTACCAAGAGGACTATTTTAAGTAAAAATCTAATAATTTGCAATTTCAAAGATTCCATCCATCAATCCAGTTTAAACTTCACCAATTTTTATTTTATTTAAAAAAAAAAAAAAAATCAAAACCGAACAAAAAATAAATACAAACTAACCTTCTTGGACCTCGGCTGACACGAAAAAATAAACCTCAACAAATTAGGCACAGCACGAGGCCGCCCTAACACATCCTTAGACACATTAGGATCAGCAATCAAGTAAGCAAGTGCCCTTGCCGCCTCCGCCTGAGTCCCACACCCGTCCCTACCAACCGCTACCGTCTCCAACAACCAATCAACCACTTTCCCTCCTCCCGCACCCACAATCGCCGCCCTCCGCTCCGCATTTGCCGCCGAAATATCAGCTAGCAGTGCCGCCACCCTCAACTCGAATCCCGCCCTCACCTCGTGATTCGCACTCGATAAAACCGAACTCAGAGATTGCCACAAAATGGAAGCCGCGACACCCGTGTGCTTTACATGGTCAACAATTCTTCTAAATGACTCGTTTGACTTATGAAAGGTGCTTTCAATTGCTTCGTAAATAGGATTAGTATGTCTCCAACTGTTATCATTAGGGTTGTCGTTGGGGAAAAGAGCGACGGAGGCGATCAGCGCGGAGAGGACGGTAGCGGAGAGGGCAAAAATAGAAGTTCGAGAGAGTGAGGAAGCATTGGCGGTGGAGAGAGGAGAAGGATAATTTTGAATAATTTGTTGTGAGCGTGGTGATGGGTGTAGTTGAGGGGTATGTTGGGGATTTTGTAGATTATTAGGAGTTTCGATGTTGTTTTTAGAGGAAGAAGAGATGTGGCGACGGAGAGGGAACCGATAGTAACGGCGGTGTATCATACAGAGACGGAGCATTTTTATGTCTGTAGAAAATGTTGAAACGAGGAAGATTCTTGGTGTTTGATAATTTGGTTCCGTGTTGGGTTCAAGTAAAAGATTGCGAGGAGAGTATGGCGGGAGGAAATTTCGCGATTTGTACGGGAAGTATGAATTTTGATGGACCGTTAAGGACCGTCTACCAAATAGAATTTTCTCGGAGAAGATGCGAACCTTGCAAGAGAAGTCTTTTTAAAAAACAATTTTAAATTTAGCCACTTTTATTGGGCTCTTACGACCCATATGAGGTGGCTGTTGTACGGTATCCATACCTCAGTTTGCGATTGATTCCACTGTTGTATTTGCTCAAAACCCCCACAAGTTTGCATACTAATTAAGTTGCTTAATGTTTATTAAATCAAAATTTAATTATAATATAAATACTGTATATTAATATTATCCCAGTTCTGTGTTCAATAATTAAACAATAATACTATACATATATCATTTCTCATACACCATTATGTGATAAAAATAATTAATTGATTTTAAATTAAAAATAAACTTCAATTAAATCATCTTTTAGTGTATAATAAATAATATATGTATAATATTACTCATAATTAAAACTATCTTTTAACTCAAATCTTATCTCCATCAAATCTTAATCCTCAAAATCTCCATGAATCATAATTCATAAACCATGCTTTGACAAGCGTACCTAATTTAGGCAAAAATCGTAACAACCTGCGTCATTGTCTCCTTTCGGAATAAATTGCGATAATCTATAGATTGGTTTTCAAGTTGAGCATGGATGTTTGCGAAGAAGGGGGGAATTAATAAATGTTTGCTTTGAAGCATCCCCTAGGATAAGAGCACCCTTTCTCCAATCTCCACGGAACATTATAATTGAAGTACTCTTCAATTGTATTTAGATTGATTAATTGAGAAATGACCATTTGATTCAAAAAATGATCTCATTTACTTCTTCAGCTAGCTAATGTTCATCAATGGTTGCTTTTGTTGTTGTGTAATGGAGGCATGAAGTAACAACTATCAATGCAATAAGAAGAGCATGTAAGTAACTTAACTTTCATAAGAGGAAATTTAAAATGACGTGATACATTGCTTATACCCGGACTTAGGATTACACATGTTTCTGTTGATTGTTAACGCAGGCACTTTCAAGCTTTATAATTAAGATTTGCCATGCATGGAACGAGTTATGAACAATTCTCACGCAAGAAAATTCTCTGTCTTCAAGAGATTACCAAACATGTAGATACCTCTTAATCAATTGAACAGTAAATGCATGCTATAAATAGCTTGTTGATTGATCAAAATGTTCCATCAAATTAACTTCAGCTTTTAGTGTATCTTCTTCACCTTGAGTTGTTTTCATTGCAAGTTTTGAGATGCACAGAATACCATCTTCCCTTCTTCCCATCCAGGCCCCAACTTATGGGAATTTGATCACTGTTCTCAGTATCGATGGTGGTGGTATAAGAGGGATTATCCCTGCTACTATAGTTGCTTTCCTCGAATCACAACTTCAGGTTTTCGTTGAATCAGGGACATCCATGCATATACATAATACACTCTCTGTCTACAATTTTTTTATGCGTAGACTTTCCTTTATGTAGGGACCTATTTTATTTACTCATAATATGCTATTTTTTTGCCATCATAAAATAAGCCATGGATAGTTTCTCAGTGATCATAACTACTTAATGAAGGCATTCATGTAAACTGTACAGAAAGATTAATCTCAATTATAATAAGCTAGATAGGAATTATAAATGGACCTTAATAACCATGCTATGTCAGAGTGTATATATATACATAGTATTAAAGTATTAATACTATTGTGACTGTATCTGAGATCGATTCAGAACTTAGAGGAACACTAACTACAATTTGGCATAAATTCTGTGCATGCAGGAGCTGGATGGCGAAGATGCCAGACTTGCAGACTACTTCGATTTGATTGCAGGGACAAGCACCGGTGGCCTTATAACTGCCATGCTGACAGCTCCAAATGAAAATAATCGACCTCTATTTGCTGCCAAGGATATCAAACAATTTTATCTCGACCACTGCCCAAAAATCTTCCCCCAACGGAGGTAATTCTTGTAACTGCTACATTCTTTCTTTTCTTTTTTGTTATAGCTTCACATAAATAATGAAAATATTGCCATGATAAAACTTATTGAAAGAGTAGAAGCTATGGAGCTCCTCTGAAATTAGCGCAGCAGACCTTTGTGTGGGCGCAGCGGATCTTTGTGTGAGCACAACAAATTAATCAAGAAATATTACCAAGTTGATTAATGAAAGTTCTTTGACATGCATTTGTGCTTAATCAATTTAACAAGTAAGAGAAGTAAAATGACACAGCATATACATGGTTCAGCTACATCCACTTGTAGCCTACATCCATGGGACCTTGTCCAAGGTGAAGC
>WYDK02000006.1:2351063-2396886 GCA_009867345.2 Toxicodendron radicans
CCCGAATAAAGGAAAATCTCACCAACCATATAAAAATAAGCCAGCACCAATACTGACCTGTACTTAGAATGCCAATCTAAAGGTCAAACTAATTTCTGTTAGCTCAAAGCAATCAGCACAAAACCTCGCACGAGGATGCCAGCAAACACTTCTTATACACCCCAAAATCTCAACAATCTAACAAAGATTTAGATAAACACCCATTTCAACTTCCATTAATTTAGCAAAAACCCCATAAACTCACAAAAAGATACATAGTAAGACATATTTCAATAAGTAACTCGTTGCGGAAAACACGCATACCTAATATTGTAGATGCTGGATACTTTTCTCGCGTTTTCGACCTTAAACTGAGGTAGGTAAGATTTGAATAGGATTTTGAGGTGTGCGAACTTTGTCAAAATTAAAGACTTCCAGAATTTGGAAAAAAATGTTCGAAAAAGTTTGAGCAACACTCTTTTAGGGGTTTTTTTTTTTAGAACATATGTCATATCACACGGCCGAGGGTGTTCGGAATTTACTGAAAGGAAATGGCATTACGCTATTTGCACATAGAAAAAAGTATTCAGGAAATCCAATTTGAGGTTGTGTATAATTTTGTTTATTATAATTATTTTAATATAATAATATTTAATTAAATGAAAGTGGAATAAGAGCCAAAAGTTCAACCCTATAAATTAAAGAGAAAAAAAAAAATTATACGTAATTTTAAGTCGTCATTTCGAAAGTTAATAACCCAACAAAAAAGGGCTAAAAATATACATGAACCAAGTATATGTAACAAAATAGAACAGAAAATTATGTGATCTTTAAGCAGAATTTACTTTAAAGTAACCGTTGATAAGAGAAGAAAATTAGATCGCCGTGGCCACAAAATTAGGCATCATTGGCTGGGGGCTTCCAAGCATCAAAAGATTTTGTTCCGTTATACCACGGCATTGCACAATGGCAAGCAATCATGCATACAAGGAAAACCCAATAAAATAAAATAAAAAACAGTTGCAAGAAGGTAGATAGGCATTATATGTTTCCATAGAATGTCACCTTGCTCTGGCATTAGATGTTCCAATTTAGAATCATCTTTGCCAAGAACATTAAATTACATTCCGTAGTACAAAAAATGAGAGTTATATATGGTCATGGAATCACAGTATCACACTCCCTATACCTTTCCTTTCCCAAAACAAACCTAGAGAAAAATAAACAAAAGTCTAAATTCAGATTATGAGACACGGATTTCAGTTGATTGTTGTTACAAGATGAATTTTGTAGGATTTCAAGGAGTGTGTAACTTGATGACTATCCCTACAATCTCACAAGATGGAACAAGTCAACATACTTCTTGATTGACCGCTCACTCTTTTCGCAAAATCCAATCACACACTAACGACTCCAGACACCCAAGGAACAAACAAAGGTGCAGTTGGGTGAGAATTCCTATATGATTCAGAATACTTGTCCTTAAAATTTAACTTGGGCTTCTCTGCCTGCATCATGATCAGTGAGAATAGGAATATTAGACTACAAAATTCAACAAGTAGCATTACACTATAACTTCACAAAAAGCTGACATAAATAATTGATAGTAAATAAGCATAAAATGATGCTTACATATTTCAGCCAGCACTCCTGATTTTTATGCTCATAGATATCTGGGGAAAAGCAACCTGTCTCAACTGGGCAATAAACCCATATATTGCATTTCATTTGACCTGGCTTTGCACGCTTTGACTGTTCTAAGCAAGCTTGACAGCAGTCAGCTGCACTTTCTTTGTGGTGAGTAAGACCCCATCTGACAGCTGTACCATCATAATCGGTATGAAGTTGAGCATTACACTCAGGTGGAACTGGTCTGCCAGGCAAAATTTCTTCCTCTGCAGAGAAATAAGTACACCTAAATGAGTAGAAGACAAATCTCACCATGTTCTTTTGCTTTCCATAAAAATGGAAAGTGAAACGACATACAGAGGCAGCTAGTAAGATTAAAAATTTTAATCCTAAAACTTGCTCCAGTTCTTAGAATGGACAAGGGGTGGATTTGACAAACAGGGATATCAATTACTTACCAAGCTCTTCTTCTTCTGCTCCCTCAGGTTTATCATCAGGTTCTTGGTGAGTGATTTCAGAGGGTAACCAAAGGCCAATTTCTTCTGAGAGTGCATCCCAATTAGACTCCAAGACTCTTACCAGCATTCCTACAATACAGTTAGTCGGAAACGTAAAAACAAGATTCTTTAAAAAAATGCTCTTTTTACATATACTGGTTTATCTTTAAATATATTTCAGAAAAAATAGATTTTAATTCAACAAAAAACTGATATAAGGCTCTGAGAGAATAGGTCATACTAGCTTCCTCTTGCAAAATAGTTGAATTTATTCCCTGTCTTCCAACACTCAACTGTTTGGCTTCTTCCAGTTTTTCTTTACGCCAGCTTTCAACTGCTTCTGTTAATTACAAAAATGCCAACAAGATGAGTAGCAAGCAGGCCGCAACATATAAATACAATCATAAGTATCCTGACAATTCCAAATTTGGAAAAAATAACCTTGAGCCCATCACATATTCTCAAAAATTCAATCATCCACATTATCAAGCCCCTATTGGCTTTTCAGACTAGCAGACACATCACCTGCTCCCTAATCAATATTTACCGTGCTCGTGAAGACACTATGGCCAAAACACTTATGAATAATTTATCAACATGCAGTTTCAGATATTTGCAATTCCAGCTCTTCGAAATGTTAATAAAAATAACAATGTAGCTTCAAACCAAGCAAATACTAATGTGTCTTTATTTATTTGAGAAGGGGTAATTGCAAATGTGAAGAGACACATGGAAAAAGTCATAACTATAACAACATAAAACTCTACTTTATGTGACAAGAAACAAGGTTTCCAAATTGGTTACAGCAGTTGACAAGTGTAAGAAGTGTGCTGTTCCTTGTATTAGAAAAATCTATAGCACCATTCAGGAATTCAACCGATACAGCCAAACTAGATCCATAACCATCATTAGAATATTGAGCAAGTGGAATAAAAAGTTAGTTTAAGGGTTGGATGCATGGTGCAATCAAAAGTGTGCCCTCATATTGATGAAAAACCAACTGACAGGTATGGCTGATATACTGTATTGGAAAAGAAATGTAAGCAAGCACTGTGGCTGTGACTGTGGCTATGGTGACAGTGACGAGGGCAACATGATAGATACAACAGAGGTGGATAAGGATGGGATAAGAGAGCAGTCATAAATGGATACATACCGTGTTAAATTGTTAATATTAATGCTGGAGGTAATAGGTAAGGTTGATTGAAAAATTTATTCCAAAATGAACCACCAATTAATCGATTATGGTGTTCTGAAAAAGAAGCATATGTGACTCCTATCAGGCAATAGAAACTCAGAAAACGTATTTGGCCCAAACTGTTAAAGAACAGTTATTTGTTACAACCCTATTTCAGTTTGAAACATGCCCACTCATACCTGGCAACTCATGCAGGGACCATTGTGAATATATTATGAATTTTTCAAAAATTTAAAAAGTGTCTCCCTGCCCTAATATCGCTCTCAGAAGCCTGTTAGTCTAAGAAGTTAACTAATAGACTCATTTCATTTACCTATTTATTTTAAGAACATCACCTATAATCAGAGAGCTCTGCATTTGTTTTGATTAATATGTTTCAGATGAAGCTCATTTTTCCAAAAGAAAAAATAAACAAATTCATTAATTTATAAGAAACAAGTTATGATCACAATAAGAGCCCTATTGTTATCTGTTTTACATGATCACAAAGTCAAACTCATTTTTGCCTCAGCATAAAGTGTTGGTACCACAGTACTTCACCCAATCACCACGATATGAATCCTTTAAGCTAACAATACTATCGATAAATAAATATTTAAATATTTTGCAGTTCCTAGTCCAATAAATTTCCAATCTATAAAATATAAATACATCACTTAATATTGGTTAACCTTGCACCACAGTGCCTACTTTTACAGAGCACTTACTCCCAAAAGGACATGAAATATGCTCGTTGAAATACAACCAACAAGAATAAAGTATATTACAGATAATAACAATGTGACAGTGGCAAATAACTCAGAAATAAAAAAACAGACAAGATTATGCTGGACCTACCTCTTTGTGCATCTTCATCTCCCATTGCATTCAAGCTTCGCAACCTCCGCAGGATCTCATCAGTCATCCTCTGCTTAACAGCCCGCGGCAATTCAATTAGTGATTCTTCTGAAAACCCTTGCTTTGATTCCTTTAACTAATGCCCACAGCAACAGTACTTCCATTAGGTAATCCCAGAATATATAATAATAGGAACCATAAAAATAAAATAAAAAATGCATGATAAGAAACAATAAATTATCTAAATCTAATATAAGGTTTTACCAATTTAACAAGCTCTATTGGTTCATTAGCTCTTCGAATCCGTATTGATTCTTCCATTTTCCTAATCTGATCTGGGGTATACTTTACAACTGTAGGCAATACAAACAGAAAAGAAGAGCAAATAAATACCTTGGTTAAACGAGCATTCAGCTTTAAAATAAGGAAACAAAAATGCAACCATACCATTTAAATCATTGTTGGAAAAAACATAAATAGAACCATAGATTGAGCGAAGAACGTAGAGAGCTATAACAATGTTGATAGAACAAACAATAAGAGTGGTTTTCTTATAAGAACAACACCATTTCCCCCTCCCTTGATATCCCCACTCTCCTACTCTCGCCATCTCCTTCCGCTTCCTTAAACTTCATCACACCATATCCCCTCTCTCTCTCTTGCCTGTGGAATCAAAAATCTTTCGTGTCTTGTACAGATCTATGGCATGAATCAATAATTGATTGTTTTTTTAAACACGCCGCACCAGTTCGTGTTTGGTCGATAATTTGGG
Organism: Toxicodendron radicans; assembly: GCA_009867345.2. NCBI lineage: Eukaryota > Viridiplantae > Streptophyta > Magnoliopsida > Sapindales > Anacardiaceae > Toxicodendron > Toxicodendron radicans. The sequence continues at coordinate 2,355,976 of WYDK02000006.1, forward strand.
CTTTTTGGTGGCGTGTGGAACTAAACTCAACAAGGTAAAAATAAAGTTGAAGTAAGGTTGAGTTAAAACTAATCAAAACTACAGTTTTAATGAGGATCCAGTTCAACAATAATACAGGTAATGAGGTGGTTCGGCTATTCATTAATGATGATTACTTTCCGTGATTATTGGTGGTTGTGGGATTAACAATTTTTTAATTTTTTAATTTTTAATTTTCTCTCTATTAACGTCTAAATAAATCTCATCGACTTTATGCTAACATGCGCCAGGGTGCCCTCGTTTATCTGCTAATTAAAATTTTCTCTTTATCCATTTCTGAGTGTGATTTTCACTTAAAATATAATCAAATTATTATTTTTAATTAAAATCCTATTTGATATAATTGAATCTTAAAAATAGTTTCATTTAATCTAATTATACTCCTTAAATGACGAGTTAAGTGATCCAAGAAAAATGGTAGGTTAACTATTAATAAGTTATTTAAAATTTTTTTTTTTATCTCAAAAAGAAAATATTTACTTCAATTATTCATCTTTAAGCTTAAAATTGTCTTCACGGTGATATATACAACAATTAATAATAAAATTCATTTTATCAATAATAAAAGGAATAATCATTAACTAATAAATAAGTGTATGTTTAAACATAGCAAACAATTGAAGGCAAAAATATTTTGAATCTAGTAGACAAGGAAAACTTTCACTTCATTGTCGTATAGAAGAGGAATGTAATGTTTTCATATTTTTATTAACTTAATAATAATATTATACATATGTTATTTTTATATATTATATTTATATATTTCTTTATATGATAAAAAAATGTTTAATTAATTTTAAATTAAAAAATATTTTTTTATTAAATTATTTTTTATTATATAAAAATATATAAAAAATAATATATGAAAAAGATATATTCATTCATTACCCTTAACTTAATGCATTCGCTTATTTTCATGTGGCATATACTTATTAATTATTTTGCATTGGGATGTTCAATACACAGAGACAAAGACCTGCCTCATTTGGCTCTGTGCAAAAATAGTTTTTAAATATAGTAAACGATTTTTTCAGTCCCACCCAAGGTTTGGTCTAATAATGAAACTTTCTCAATTCTCACCCAAAAAGTTTTAAATTATAATTTTATTATCCAAATGTTATATTCTATTAATAGTTTTTATTAAATATAAAGTATATTAATTGTAAAGATAAAAATACTTTTTACTCAAACCATCATTCAATTTTGAGCAATTCGGCTAGCAAACAAACACAACACGGTGGTAAGTAACAATGTCGCTCAGACGACAAATGACAAGCAAGTGGACAGCGGGGTGATGGGGGGTTTTGTAGAGGGAGAGTTGGTAATGTAAGAGGTGGTGGCGACTTAAATTTTGGTTGTCAGAATCGGTCAAAATCCAGTTTGAAAATGCAAAACCCTAATCTAAAAGACGTCAACAAACAATGGAAGCAATCAGGCGGGGATCAAGGAGGTTTTGTAGTATGGAAGTTAGGGGAAGCAGGTGGTGGTGATAGGGTGGGCCAACCCTAAACCCTGATTTTGTTCGATTGTCACGACTTTCCACCAAAATTATGGTCTCTCTCTACACCAAAAGTCTTCCCCAACACCACCAATTGCATCACCAACTCCCCCTAACCAAAAACTCCATCAACCTCTACGTCAGTTGCTCACCATTTGCCATTCGCCACATCTATTAGGGTTTTGCGATTTTGTTAAGTTTTGGATTTGATTTTGATGTTTTGACCAAAGATTGATGATTGGAAGTTCATTGGATTTGTTCTTGAAGTGTTTTGCATTGTTTTTTTTTAGGGGGGGGGTTGGTTGGATTGATTCCTGCATTAAAGAGAAGAATTTTTTGAAGTGGCACACCACCGTCGCCAAAAAGCCCAAGTCCCTCAACGCCCAACAGCGTGCGTGCCTAGCTTGCCTACCTGTTATCTCCAAGTATGATTGCATGTGCACAACCTGTAACAACCATCCTCCCCATTCCAACAGCCACATTCCACACCAAAATTGTTTCGGTTATTGTGAAAATGGCCGAAACTTTTCCCCCAACGACGTTGGCCCACCCCATCACCACCACCAGCTTCCTTGACCTCCATACTACAAAACCCTCCATGCCCCATGTCTGATTGCTCCCATCGTTCACGGACATTGTTTGGATTTGGATTAGGGTTTCGCCTTTCAAGTCGGACTCCGGTGATCAAAATCCAAGACGTTAATTGACCATTTGCTTTTGCTTATAATAGACTTTTGACCATCTTGCCATTCTTCACAACGAAATTTACTAATAGATATGTGTTGTAGGTAGTAAAATTATATTTTGAAACTTTTTGGTGGGAAAGTGTCAATAAGCCAAACCTTGGGTGGGAAAAAAGTCGTTTACTCTTTTTAAATATGTGACATAAATAGTTAATTCATAAGGTACATACATGATTTACAAAAGAGTTTACTCTTTTTAAATATGTGACATAAATAGTTAAATCATAAGGTACATACATGATTTACAAAAGAGTAAACGACATGTTCCCACCCAAAGTTTCATGAATCTACAAGTTCCCACCCCTGATTTCATATATTTTATATTTTCACCCTTAAACTAACATCGTTAGTCATTGTTAGATTCTGACACATATACAAAAAGTGTTATTACTAAAATGCCCTCCCATCTTCTTCTTTTTCTTTTCTCCCTCTTCCCATCTTCTTCTTCTTCATCTTCATCTCCCTTTCCTCCCGTATTCATCTTCTTCATTCCCCCCATCCTCCAATCTTCATCTCCATCATCTTCCCATCCGAAAATTCAAGTCCCTTAAGTAATCAATTCAAGACTTAAAACACAAACGAGATCTAAAGATACATGACATTTGCAGTGAAATTTGATATATAAAAGGTTAATACTTGATAACTCCTATAAATAGAGTTATCATATGCCTATTTTAAAATCTTTGTTATGACTATATGCTTATTTTTGTTATTTTACTTAAGTTTAGTTTAATATTTTATAACATTGTCCAATAGAACTTAATTGTGTTTAAAGATGAAAATACATATTGTCCTGCTCTATTTTGGCTTAATTTAGGATTAATTTTGTTAATTGTTTTTCTTCATTTCAGAATCAAGTGGTTTGTCCTCGTATTTAAAATGCATATTAAAGATTTGATGATGTGGACTATGCGGTCACGAATGTTGACGCATAAAGTGTCATATATGCATGACAGAAAAAACGCATGTGGTCCTGTCCTTGTGTTGAGCTGTCCCAAAAAGGACAATCATTTTTTCAGTGTGACAGTGAGAAAATACACAGTAACATGGCTATGAAGGTTGATTTATTCTAGTATTATGCCAAGTGTCTAAAGTTGTCCTACTTTCTCTCATATATAAAGAAAAATGGAAAGATTGGAGAGTAAGTCTTCCTCATTACAGAAGTCTTCTTCACTAGAGTGAGAGACGGCCACTGAGAGTAATATTCAGAGAGAAATTACAGAGAATCATAAGGAAAGAAGATGTCATTTCCGAGGAAGATCTGAGCATTCTAAGAATTATCCCTAGCTTTCTTCCTTGTATTTTGTGTTTCCTTGTCCAATGGACTTCATGGTTATATTTTATACTTTGTTCCACTCTCATTTCAGTATGAACTAATTTCTTTTACGTTGGATTTGAGTATTTGAACACTTATGTAATGCTATTTTTATCTTAATATAACTTATAAAGTTGACATTTCATTTTAGTCAAATGAGTTTTTTTGTTACAATGTTGATTTGGTCATTCAATATTTGTTATCTGGCTTGTTAATTAAATGCTAAGAATGTCTAAGTGACAAGGGAAATCATTTGGTTAATACAAGCCTTTAGGGTTATACAAGAGTATGAGGAGAATATATAAACATATAGGTGCTTCCTTGTACGATTGTTAATAAACCATGTTTTAATTTGCTTTTTAAGTCCAATTCTACATAGATGTATGTTAGATGTAAACTTAGGAATCATGCTTGTAAAATGTTCGAGAGAACAATACAAGATCTTAGGTGTTTGGATCGAGTGAAATGCCATGCTGAGTTAAACTATAACATTTTCCACAACATTACAATATGAGGAATTTTACTCAAATCTGACTTGTCATTATCCATTTACTGAATTTGTTGATTTTCTTACTCTGGTGATTTATAATTCATACTTAGGTTTACTTTAGTTGATTAGCTTCATATTAGTTGATTAAACATTTTCATTGCTGGTTAACTTAGTTTCATATTGTACTTAACCATTGTTGTTACTACTGCTAGAGCATTGATTTGAAACTAATTAGTTTTACAATTCTTGTGGGACGATAACTTGATTCTAAGGAATCTATATTACTTGCTGACCACATATACTTGCGTGAGTGTGTTTGTCTTATTATACAACACCCTTTTTTACAACAATACTCCTCATTCCATAGGTCTTCAAGGGGTTTTAAATGGTCTATGAGGAGAAACAAAATCCTTTTTAGGCTTCAACCTATGTTGTTGTATTTGATTAATTTTCCTTCATCCTCTCCTTATTAAAGTTCTTAAAACAAAAGTTGCACCTTGCTCAAATATCTATCTAAGATAAACCTGCCGAAATTACCAACATACCGATACATCAACAAAAGTAACAAAAAAAAAAAAAAAATGACAGATTTATAAATTCCACTTAACAAAAAATTGAAATTGTGTAATGGAACATGAACAACAACCTTTTCATGGGCATTTGCAATCTGCTTCAATGCTTTATTCTCCAAAACTCCATTAGTGATTTGGTAATAGACTTTCTAGTTTTTGTGGAGAAAGTTGGGATCTTTTTTAGTTGTGTTGTTGGGTTTGTTTTGGTTTTTGGATTTGGGGTGTTTTTATTTTGGGGGTATGAAGTCTGGATTTGGGTGGGTTTGATGTGGTTTGAGATGGGGGAGATAAAGTTTAGATATGGTGGAGGTTTAGGTGCCAGAATCGCATCGAATCACATTTAATCAAATGCGATTCCAGTCAAATGAGATTTGAGAATCAACATGGTTATTTTTTCCTTTTAACTGTTAATTAAATAATTTCATGTTAGTTTAAGAGTGAGAATTTGAAATTTTTGAAACAAGGGTGAGAAATGAGAGATGTGTGAAACCTTGCGTGGGAACATGTCGTTTGCCCTTTACTCTTAAAATAGTTAACCATGCCTGCTGCCATGTCACATATTGGATAGAGATAGACCTCTTTTTTTTCTTACAACATCACGACAACTATTTTGCAACTTAAATATTTGAATTTCAGATAAAATTACCCAACTGTGAAATTATCCTGCAACCGCCGCTTCACATTCACTTGATGGTTGACGCAATCTTAATCTTCCGTCACCGCAATTAAATGAATTTTTAAACCAATAACACTATGACAGTACATCTAAGGGGTATTTTTGTCCTTAAAAAATGAGTTCTCAAGGTTACTTCTGTACCTGAACATGAAAGTGAAACGTGGCACATTCTTTAGGGTGATTGTAAAGATTCAAGATATCTCGTTTACATTTTGTCTGACGCCCAAGTTTTCACTTCTATCTTCACTAAGATATAAAAACTGAAAAAACAAACAAAAAAAAAAAAAAAACAAAATCGTCAGACAGAACCTTATGATAACTTTAAAATCTCGTCCATAGAATAGATTGAATCGAATTGTGTTTTTAGAGAAAATCAAACATCTTAAAGCATCAAGCATTGAAGGTGTGAAGAGGAGGAATCGAAATTGTTAGGAGGGAGGAAGAAAAATGTGGGGATTTGGAGGTAGGTATTACTGGGCAAGGAACGAAAGTGGAGGGAAAAGAGAAGGGATAGTGGTGGTGTTTGCTTGGATGTCGAGTGAAGAGAGACACTTGAATCGCTATGTCCAGCTCTATTCATCTTTGGGATGGAATTCACTTGTTTGCCATTCTCAATTTCTCAATATGTAAATTCAAATTCGCTATTAGATTTGTCATTTCTTGTTATATATATGATTGCTTTGCATACGAGATCCGAATTAAGTGTTTGTGGTTATCTTTTTTTGGTTTTTTTTTATTGCTTAACTCTTCGTGATCATGATGGATTGTTAGGATGGTTAGTTTTTATTTCGATATGTGCGTATTGATATTTGTGTTGATCAGGTAATTTTGCCTACTTATTTTCTAGATATTATGTTTTTATTGGTTTGGTCAGTGAATCCTGAACTATGGCGTGCGTGGGATTAGCTCTCTTTTATGCACATATGACAAAATAATATTGTAAATGGAGTTTAATGACTGAATTATGTGCAGGTTCTTTCCTGAGAAGGCTGAAGCACTAGCATTTAACCTTCTCAAAGAACTTGTTGAGGTCAGAGCTATTATTTTTCTCCGAACTGTGATATGTGAAATTTTAATAATTGATTAACTTAATTGGTATTTTTCATTCTGGTTGAAACTTTGTAGAATTTAAACTATTACTTCTCTAGCTTGAAATTTCTTCAATAGGTTCATACATTGAATGGGCTATTTAACCTCTGTTTGTTTTATTTTGTGCCAAGCAGGAACTAAAGGTTGGACCATGCCCTGTTGTCTTTGCATCTTTTTCTGGTGGTCCAAAATCCTGCATGTATAAGGTTCTCCAGGTAATCATTTGCAAAGTTTTGGGATCACATTTCTGTGCTTGGATGTGAAATTAATTTTCTTGTCTTTGGATAGGGAAAACCAGTGCATCATGCTTTAAATTTCTTCAGTGTAGCTACGAAGTTAATACTTTTTTCCACTTTTGCAGATAATCGAGGGTATATGTGAAGCAAAAGTGAATCCAGTATGTTATTAATTTTTTTCTCTCTTAAATGCGTTGTTGGTGTGGATTTACATATTTGTGCCTATTGTTTTGGTTTTTGAGTAGACTAATACATTTCTTAAAAGAACAAACTAGCATGAAAAGGTTAAAGTCTCCATTTTGTTCTATTCCCCTATGTTTTGGAATAATTCTTAAAATATTGGGGGCAAACAAACTTTACTCTATTTTTTTTAAAATTTATTTTCTTTCCTCCTTTATTTTTGTGGTGAAGGACGACCGCCAACTGGTTAGGGACTGTTTATCGGGCTATATCTATGATTCTAGTCCAGTGGATTTTACTAGTGACTTGGGTGCTCGATTTATTGTTCACCCAACCGTTCTCAATATGTCTCATCCACCAAGATTAGTCTCGTGGATAGCAAATGGTATTGCTTCTGGGCTTGATTCCCTCTTCCTTAATAGGTTTGAATCACACCGAGCTGAATATTGGCAGACTTTATACTCCTCTGTTGTAAGTAGAGAACTTATTACTTGCTATCAAAAGCTTTCTCTTCCCTCTCTTCTATTTTATTCATTATCATTCTTATGCAGAGCATGGGCGCTCCATATCTCATTTTGTGCTCAGAAAATGATGATCTTGCTCCTTACCAAGTTATCCATAATTTCGCTCAACGAATACGAGAACTTGGGGGAGAAATAAAACTTGTGAAATGGAATGACTCTTCTCATGTAGGTGTGTTTCTAAACTTTTTTCCATCACGTTTAATCATGATCATCGCGTGTGTGATATCTCCTGCTGAAACTTCTTTTGGGGTGCTTTGATTGTGAAGTTATATTATTGAAACCAAATGGAGGGTTATATGTAATGCTGTTTGCTGAGGGTTTACAGTTTCAGATGCATTATGTGCTGTCGTTGATGTTAACATTTCAGAGTAAAAATTTTGTGAATACACCTTTTCCAGGCCATTGATATATTGGCAGTTCCTGAACAATATAGTAATTGTGTTAAACTTTTTCTTTATTTGTTTTAGTGCCTGAACAAACAAATTTTGTGGAGGGGATGCCTGTTTTGTGTATAGAAAACTTGAAAAGAACATTTTATTTAGTTTGGGATTTTGTAACGAGTGTGTGTGAAATGGCTATGATGTATATATGTAGTCTTGACTTATTGATAGGCTTAATCATAGTCGTCGTCTTATGTCTATCCTAGATTGTTGATGTCTAGTTTTGTTTAGAAATATTTCTACAGACTATATGTCATCTATATATTTCAGTCTTGTTCATTTAATTTAATACCACTATTTGTAACAGGACATTATCGGCATTATCCAATTGACTACAAGGCTGCTGTGACTGAGCTCCTTGGTAAGGCAGCTGCAGTTTATTCCCAACTGATTCAAAGACTTGAAGGAGAAAGAATGGGCTTGGAGGGAACACACGATGAGATGTCAAATCCCATAGACAACCTAAGGAAAGCAGCATTCAGCCCGACCCAAAGTTTTCAGGGAACTTCTCTTGTGCCAGCTGACCATTTCCTCATGCCCAGCTCAATGGAGTATTATGACGGTAGAGATGTTGGGTCCATGCATGATGAACGCAAGGAGGGATTAATTCATCTGCCTAACCCACCAAGCATTAATGCTCACGGAGTTCTTGGTCAAATTCTTTTTGATGTTTGTGTTCCCAAAAATGTTGAAGGTTGGGATATAAGGTCATCGAATTCCTTGAATGGACGCCCATATACTTCTACAAGGAGGCATGCCCCGTTCAATCCGATCAAATGTATACGCCGCTCTAGATTATAATGTTTCACTGACAAGTTATTGTGGAGATAAATACGCAGAATCCATATCTTGTATGAGCAGCAATTCTCAGTGATCTTAGCCCCCAGCAACATGAATTTCCAGAGAATAAAAATGAAGACATGGGCATTTGAAAAGTGGTGGTCATTCTGATTTGGTGTTTCTGTAGGACACTAAGAACAGAACGATGGCTTGGGCTTGTGGCCTCTATTCTAACAGAATGTACAGTATTTACTCTTTAGCGGAAAAGCTCTGACTTGATACAGGGTGTGTTGGAGATCATTGTCACGGAAATAAGTGGAAGTTTGAATGTAAATCCAGTAATTTGCAAGAGGGAAAAAACCATGGACACCCCCGAATGTTAATTAGTTAAATGGTTATACTCCTGCTATATATTCATAAGAAATTAAAACATTCATTTGACTTGAACCGTGGCCATGAAATATACACCATCACTGATATCTCCCAAGTCCCAAGTTACGTTAGTAAAATATCCAGCAATTAATAAGGAAGTTGTCACTGAACCCTGGCCATGAATTTAGGTTTTGTAGTGTGAATTATCCATGAAGGGAGTATTTTAGTTAAAAATGGATTATGGTATGATTCCATTAGGCTGTCATGGTAGGTACGAAAAAGAGTCTTTTGAGTGTCAATGATTATCCAGCAATTAATGAGGAAGTTATTACATTCCTTATTTTGCGAGGCATTTTCTATACATGATTTCCGCTCAATTCTTCTCTAGTTTATACCCATTACCATTTTTCGATTTGATTGGACATGTGCAAAGTAAGTCATTCTATCTTCATCTTTATTCTTCAATTGTCAACTCATTATTCAGGGCCAGCATTTATAGTATGTTTCCAGATTTAATCAAATATGTTTTGTTAATTTTATGTATAACTTTTAATTCAAACATTTCACGATTTAGTGGTACAGAAATGTTGGCATATACCCATTAATCGATTCAATTGAGTTGGGAATATAGAAAGAAAGACTATGAAGATACTTGTGACTGGCGGGTCAGGTTATTTGGGGGGAAGACTGTGCCACAGACTTCTCAGTCTAGGCCACTCAGTGCGAGCCTTGGTGCGCCGCACCAGCGACATCTCCGGCCTTCCTTCGCCCACAGGAGAAGAATCTTTCGAGCTTGCCTATGGTGATGTCACCGACTACCGCTCACTTCTGGATGCTTGCTCCGGTTGCCAAGTCATCTTCCACGTGGCCGCCGTCGTCGAGCCTTGGCTTCCCGATCCTTCTAAATTCTTCTCTGTAAGCGGAGCTGACCTAAACTTAACTACCATATTCGAACACGGATTTCTATATACAATTAATTGAATTGAAGCATGGGAAATGTTATTATTGTATTAGGTTAATGTAGGAGGATTAAAGAACATAGTGCAAGCGGCTAAAGAGACCAAAACGATCGAAAAGATTATCTACACTTCGTCGTTCTTTGCTCTTGGATCAACCGATGGATATGTTGCCGATGAGAATCAAGTACAAGCATTTAACATAGTAATTGATTAATGAATTAATTGATTTGACGTGATTGATGATACTAAATGTTATTCAATGGCAGATTCATCCGGGAAAGTATTTCTGTACGGAGTATGAGAGGTCAAAGGCTGATGCTGATAAGATAGCTTTGCAAGCTGCAGCAGAGGGGTTACCAATAGTCCTGGTTTATCCAGGTGTTATCTATGGTTCGGGCAAGCTCACCAATGGTAACATGGTTGCCCAATTGGTAAGATTTTTATTTCTTTAACGCTTCTTGTGTTCTTCGATTTTGAAGCTGCATTTGTTCGCTCTAATTGACAATTTAGCTTGTTCTTGTGCGAACATGTGTGGCGCAGCTAGTTCATTTCTTTAAAAGAAATTGTGACTTGAATGAATGATATGAATTTCAAGGGCTTCTGGAGATCCCTTATTCTTGAACTTAAAGGATTCTTTTGATCTACCCTATCAAAACTTCTTTGAATAAGGAAAACAATCAAGTTCCAGAAATCATATAGCATGAGCTTGTGATTTATTATATAATAACGGCTGTTACAGTTAATCTGAAAATTATATGGTGATTTATGTTTTTTTTTCTTCTTTTTTGGTTATTCTGTAAAAGTTTTCTATCTCTTGGAACAGAGTAGGATGGTTTTTTTATTCATGATAGGATTATCATTTAATAATATCCCTTCATTTTACCTAGTCTGTAATACCTGTTAGCCTCTGCAGAATTCATATTCTTGATGTGATTTTAACAGACGCCTTGTCCTTTCAGATGATTGAACGTTTTAATGGACGCTTACCTGGCTACATAGGCTACGGAAATGATAAATTTTCCTTCTGTCATGTTGATGATGTTGTAGAAGGTCAAATTGCAGCAATGGACAAAGGTAAACCTGGTGAAAGATATCTACTAACTGGAGAAAACACATCATTCATGCATGTTTTCGACATGGCTGCTGTCATCACTGGAACAAAAAGGCCTAGATTTAGCATGCCACTATGGTTGATTGAGGCTTACGGATGGGTATCAGTTTTCATCTCTCGAATCACTGGAAAGCTTCCTCTCATCAGTTACCCTGTATGTTTCTGGTCCTTCATGTTGTTTGTTTGGAGAACAACTTTTTTTTGCTAGGTTACCATCATATTCACCATTCAATTCCTTGAGGGAAATTATTGGCTCATAAATCTTTTTGATTTCGTTCAAAATGATACTGGTTTTTTTATTAACTGCAGTAGCACTATATAGCATATAATGAGTATAATGATTTCTGCAACCCTCTCCCATCTTCCACCTAAACCTTTTAGTTTGGGGTGCAAAATGGTGCCGTGTTGAACTTATTATTTGTAACTGATCAGTGTATTTCATTAACATGTTATTTTATCTCTATATGTTGTATTTTTAGTATGCTTACAGTGATCATTTTTGAGCAGACTGTGCATGTTTTAAGACATCAGTGGGCATATTCTTGTGAGAAGGCTAAAGCAGAGTTGGATTACAACCCTCGAAGCTTGAAAGACGGACTAGTGGAGTTGCTTCCCTGGTTGAAGAGGTTAGGCGCCATAAAATACTGAACGGTGAATAAACCTTGGTTCGATTTCATGTTGTTCTACCGCTCGTCTAGAAGATTAACTAGGGATATTTTATTGTTATCATTCGGAACTAGGGTCACGGCCTGTCTTGAATAATTTGATGCCATCCCCATGTTGCTCACTGCAAGGAAAGGATTAATGTATCATAAATAATATTTCTTTGACTCGTGCAAAAAAACTAAGCAGCACTGTTTTGTGGACAAAGAAAAGTTTGTGGTGGTGGCTTTTTATTTGGCAATTTAGATTTATTGAAAGAAAGATCGTCATTAATTATGGACTATCCGTACAGTATCTGAAATCTTCTGTCTTCATTTGAAAATTTGAATTTAAACTGATGTTTTATTGGGAGAAAACATCAAGCCTGGAAGTGGTATCTTGCTATCTGTAACCCCTAAAATAACGGTTACCGTTGTTAAATGAATTTAAAAAAAAAATTGAAAAGAAAATACAAGTACGTGTTGCATCCAATCAGATTCCACCTGTGAGGTAACCGAGTCCTCACCAGTAACACTATCACTGCTCTAATAAGTGGGAAAGTAACAGTAGTCTGGGACTTCAAACTTTTAACCTTACTAGTTGCCATGGAGCCCTCAAGCCATTTTCTTTGGAAAATAGTATGAGGATTAAACCTTTAAAATTTTCTGTTTGATTCTTGAGAAAATGGTGATGGGAAAACCGTCATATGAGGAATATCGTCTCAAAAGACTGGAGGAAAATAAGAAACGAATGGAAGCTCTCAATCTCCCCCAGCTCTCTCAAGCTCTCCGGAAAACCCCCTCTAACTCTTTGAAGCCCTCTCCGGTAATCGCATACCTGAAACACCTCTTTGCATTCATACAATTTAATATATAAATAACACAAGGACAATGCAAGTATATATATATATATATATATATATATATATATTTATATTTAAAGTTAAGTATCTCACTATGGGTTTGCTTAATCCACAGTTGAAAAAGGTGAAACTTCGTATAGTAGAGAAGCAAATGGTGATACTGAGGCGCTCAAATCGCCTGGCCAACAAGGCTGCCCCTGTTTACAATGATGTAACCCACGCTTTTCTTCATCTATTTTGAAAACTTTGTCCATATAAATTATTAAAAACTAATTAACCATTGAAATGTATGAATTTTCTACAGGTTGAACCCGTTCGCATGGAGATACCTAGAAGGTACTCTTATAAAAACTTTTGATTGTATTTGTATGTTTGACTTTGCAAAACTTTAACAGTTTAGTGGGAGGTGCAGAGTTTTTAAAAGGAGGGATTTGTCCAACCGCGTATATGCCTCAGATGAAGCCAGAACAGCGGCAATAGAAAAAGCAGAGAAGTTGGAATCGAGTTTAGAGTCAGATTATCCAATTTTTATCAAGTCCATGCTTCAATCGCATGTTACTGGCGGATTTTGGCTGGTAGGCATGCTGCTGTCATTGGTTCCCGAGTTCTTTTCTCCGTATTCATTTACTTTTTTAGTTGTTTCATTATGATTCATAAAGAAGTGGTAACAAAATAATGCTGCACTAGGTGGAGTTCCCCTAGAGGCCACTTATTCGGAATTTGGGATATTCAAGTTTCTTGATAGCTACTAGCCTGCTAGTAGTCAAGTTTCAAATAGAATTATAGAAGATTCAAATCTTGAGTAGAATCTTAAAGTCATAACTGATGATTCTTTCGGAAATAATGGTTGAAGTTAAAATTGACCATATAGCAATGCTAGTAACCATATTGGGAATTTTTTACAACAGGGCCTTCCTGGGTACTTCTGCAAGGAGAGCCTTCCTAAGCGTGATGAAGTTATCACTTTGATAGATGAAGTTGGTAATGAGTATCCAACAATATATTTGGCCAGAAAAACAGGACTGAGTGGTGGATGGAAAGGATTTGCAGTCGCTCATAGCTTGGTAGATGGGGATGCCTTGGTTTTTCAGTTAATTCAGCGTACAACATTCAAGGTAATCTTTAAACTAAATTCAGAACTTTACAGGTCACATCTGCTTATGGATTTTTTTTTTCTATAAACTAAAAGGTGTAGACTGCCAACTCTTTTGTATAATCTTGTGCTGTGTAAATCTCATGTAAATAATCTGTTTCTTAAATTTTAAATTGGGTTGTTGGACATCGTATTTTCCATATTTCATTTTACAGGTGTACATTATAAGGGTGAATGGTTCTGAACAGAGGAAGACTTTGTCAAGCTCTGAGTCTTAGGGAGTTGGATATTAAAGCCTGTCCATTCAATTCAGGTGAATGCTTTGGAATAATGTTACCTAAAATGTTTGACTCATTCTATTCTGTTTTAATTAGTTTAAATTAATTAATATAACAGGGATTTCTATTCTGTTTTAATTAGTTTAAATTAATTAATATAACAGGGATGGACTTACAGCCATCTATAATGAATATTGATGATGCCCTCTAAATTGTGAATATGTTTATTGTGTATATTGTTAATCTTGGGGGTTAGGACCTAACATGAGATAAATGACCAAATTCGTAACCATGAAAATATCCAACTTGTCTCAACACTCCGGGTTTTTTTATTAATAAATGTGTATTCATGGAGTAACTAATAAACTATGATCATCCTTTCTCAAATACGACAAAGTCTAGTTGTCAGTACACATGTCAAATAAATATCACACTGACCATACATGAAATAATATAAATGACTAAATATGATTTAAGGAAAAGTATCATCAACTAAAGCATCCTATCATGTATCACTTGATCCATGTAAAAGACAATGAAATCATTGAAACCTTCAATAGAGCTCCAATATATGATAGCACACTGGGCAAACCAAACATTACCATTTTGGGGGCGTTCGGTTAAGATAATATTGTATTATTGGGGATGTTATATTAAGAGTAAGATAGATTATTTGAAAGATTACTGGGAATCTTATATGAAATGTGTTTGGTTGGAAGATTTAGGGTTGTGGGTATATTATATTAATATGTTTAGTTGGGTGTAATAAATATGTAGGAATGTTATGTAAATTACTTAAATACCCCTTCTTTTGAAATATAATTATTCTGTTATTATTTTTATTATTACTTTAGATTATTAATTTACATTTATTTTAACCCCCATATTTTTAAACTTAACTAACACAACCTCTTTTATAATTTTAAAAAAATTACAAAATCCCCCACCCCAACCCAGTCAGTGCCAGCCGCCATCAGCCACCTTCGGCGACCATCCACCTTCCGACACACGATCTATTTTGGTTGTTTCCGATCAGATCTACTTCAATCTAGCCATTCCTAGCAGGAGATCTGGTCGGAAATGGTCAGATCAACACACTACCAACCGTTCCAACCGGTAGTGTGCCGGAAGGTGGATGGTCGCCGACAATGGTTGACGGCGGCGAGAAGTGGCAACTGGGCTGGGCTAGGTTGGACAGAAATTATGTTTAAGTGTAGGGGTATTTTAGTCTAAAAATCTGATTTATAGGGATAAAATGGTTTTTATATGTGTTTGTAATTTGTTTAAATAATAAAGACATTTTTGTCCTAAAATTTCATTAATCAGGGACAAAATTATAATTTCAAATAATATTACTAAGTAATCTCAGAATACCACATGTTATGGAGGTAATCAGATTACCAAATAAATTTAACTATTAGTTATGAAATATTACTGTAATTTTATATTACTTGACAACCAAACATGGTAATACAAGTAATATAATATTACTTAACCTCACTTATAAGATATAGACTTCAATCAAACGTCCTCAAAGGGTCCAAGGCTGGGTTTTGGTGAAGATTGTGATGATGGAAAATAGTGAAGTTTCCGACCTAAGCCCCCTGCATCAGTGCTTCCTGGTCCAATTTTCTTTATGCATACTGCTTTTACATGGATGCTCTTTAATGATAGGAGCTATAGATTATGTGTTTCATGTTCATCACTGTAATGCATTCTTCCTTTGTTTAATATGACTCTCTTCATCTTATAATTATTTGTTTCCGACTCTCCAACATTGAATTGCTTTTGCTTATCTTATCTTTATTGCAGGTAAACAGACAGTAGTAATCAATCCATCTGGCTTGAGTTTTGTCCAGTATTAATCTTAGAGTCAGAAAAGTAGTCGCCCTCTTGTTCACAGTCATCGACTTATCTAACATTAACAAAGGGTCTGATATAATTTTTTTTGATTTTGCTGATATCATCAAGACCCTGATCTAGATGTGTAATATCTTCATGAAAGACACATGTTACAACTCCCCCAGCACATTAATTTACGAGAACCAATGGTCTAATGTGTGCTGCTGCTGCTGCTAATTTAAGCCCTTAGTTTCTTTGTTTCCATGTTGTAATTTATGTTTTGTTTCTTCTATGGAGACAGCCAAATTGCAAGAGCAAAAGGTGAACAAGCCTTAAAGGCTAAAAGGGCTGGTGGGATGGAGCAAGTGTTCATGAGCATATGTATATCCATCCAGAATGAAAACCACTAAGCAGAAAAGCAAAGTAAATGTGAAAATGTGATAATAATTGGTGATACTGACAGTTGTTGTCAGAAGTTTTTGCACTCAATGACAGCAACCCACATCATTTCCACCTTTTTCCTTGGCGATCAGGATTGTTAATATAAAATCTGTGGGGGTGCAATGACCAACTGCACTTCCCTGGTTAATGGGATGTGGTGAGCTGTAATGAGTAACCAGCAGTTGTTGATAGCAACACTTGCTGCTCCTATGTAAAACCGAGCTGGACCCTTTCCAGCTTGCATTCTTCTTCTAAATTGGAACATGCCTTGAACTTGCCTTTACCAAATTTCAATTACATCCCCAGAAATCTTGACCCCTGATTTTGTTCCTCCTCTGTGGGCTCCACTTATTTTTAAGCTAATATATGTAGCTTAGCCTTATCTAGCTCAAGCTGATGCTTATCAACTTGATTTAGATATTTTACGCGGAGTTTGTCTGATAACCTCCATTTCAACAGATATTTAATTCTACACGCGCCTTTTTGAACACGCTCCAATCTTAGTACTCTTTGATTCGATAATAGTTGTCCACTCGCATCAACTGCACGTGGTGATTATCAGTTCTTTCTATGAAGACTAACTGGCGCCGAGAATTCCGCGGTCTTCCAACTGGAAGGTCAGAGGGTTAGGTTAGGTTTGCAAAAAGCCAGTGGGCTTAGGGGCCCATAAAGACCCCACCATTTAAACGGGATTTGACGAATCACAACTACGTGACATTAACAACTTGATCGTTTGTTAACCGGCTAAAAAGGATTTTATATTTTTGCATGTCTCCCCCGTCCCGTAAGGATTAATATTTGACTGGGTCGCATTAATTTTTATTGTCCCTTCTAGATTTTCCTAATCCCGCGTCACTTCCCTTAACCGGCGCCACCCAGAAAATAGGAAATAAAATATTATTATGTATCTTTGTCTCAATTCAATCCAACCAATAGGTTTCATTTATAAAATTGGCTAATGTAGGACCTACCCTTCAATCCAACGGTTAAGAAAGCGCCTACAAGCTGTATGTATGACAGCGGCTTAAAAACGGCTTTTGGGCGCCGAACGTAAAGAACGGTGCGTTTTTGTCATGCCAGTGGAAATCAAAAAACGGAAAATAAAAAAGGACCAGCTTCAATTGCGCTAAAAAAATTGTTTAGTTTTGTCTTCGCGTCAACAATGGAATTCCTGCAGAAGGCCGGATCACAGCAACTCATCTATTTCAACATCTCTTGTTCGTCTTCTCTTCGCGCGTAATCGCCGTCGCATTTACCTACTACGATTGTTTCTCTCCTTGTAAATTCTCTTTTCTAATTTCTCGATTCATTCATTCAGATTCGTATCATTGTTGGAGCATTTTAAATCTTTTTTGTTCTTTAATGATCACCATTGATGTTGATTTTTCTTTTCTTTTTCTCTTCTGATTTGGATTTATTCGTTTAACTGTCAATGATCTTGCCTTAGTCATGTCCGTCGCAGCGGCGAATCTGATGATCTGTTTTTGTAAATGTTTGGATTGATGATTAGGTATGGACAAGTAGAGAAGTGGATACATTCTCTCAGGAGAAAGCTGTTATTGTTAAAAATTGAATAGCTGAGCAATGTCGGGTAAGAACGATCATCACACGGTCCCTCTTTCGGTTCTGCTAAAGCGTGAACTGGCTAATGAGAAGATAGAGAAACCAGATATTGTACATGGTCAGGCTAGTCAAAGCAAGAAAGGAGAGGACTTTACCCTGCTTAAAAACGAATGCCAAAGAGCAATGGGTGATGGAGTCACCACATTTTCCGTATATGGGGTATAGTTTTCAACATCCTTCAATTCGATGAATTTTTGCTGACATGAAATTTGTAAATTCTTTGATCTTTTATGGAAAATAAGTTGATTTTTGTGGAATGGCTTGACTTAAAAGTTTACATTTCATATGTTTAAACCTGATGTATAGGAATACATGTTTGATACGTGATAGATGAGATACATTGGAGTTATTAAATGTTCTAGAATTCAATTATATGATGAGAAACACAAGGCTTGAATACATGAATGATAGGGATCATTAGTCATGCTTAGGTGGTCTAGTTACCTTTTCTATTTTTCCTGGGTGAGGATTTCTGGATCTTGTGAAAGTTAATCGAGGTAACTGCAAGTGATACGTGGTCAATATAGTTTTTGGTATCTTTTTCTTTGTTCTGTCTAGTCTATCTGTAGCTTTTATTAATTATTATGTTATTCTTGCCTATAACTTATAATAGAAAGTTATCTCTATACCATGTTTTGCAGCTATTTGATGGACATAATGGATCTGGAGCCGCTATTTACACGAAGGAGAATCTACTAAAAAATGTTTTAAGTGCTATTCCTTCAGAGCTTAACCGAGATGAATGGATAGCAGCGCTTCCACGAGCCATGGTTGCGGGCTTTGTTAAAACAGATAAAGATTTTCAAGAGAAAGGTAAAAGTAGTATATTTGATCATAGCATGTGTTGTGCAGTAAACTCTGGGTCAAACAACTTATATTTGTACCTCACATTTAAGTTGAACTCCAAAGTTTGGTTTATATAGGGCTTGTAACTTAAGGTTGGGTGCTGCAGTTTTTTACCATTAATCAGGATAATGCTTGTGCACTCATGCACAATAATGCATTCACATGCTCATTCATGCCAACATACATTTGCTGATATGTTTGTGAGTCACGTTGTAGCCTCTGTCACATCTTCCTTGATAAACAAACACCTTCACTATTGTTACAATCATGGATTTGAAAACCAGAACAAATCCAATATATGTTATCGCAAAATTTTAAAACTGAACATTTGGGACATGTTTACAAAACCTAGTTGTTAATATACACTCAACTTCAGGGGCATTTTCAATGGCTTTCTTGTAATATCCATTTAACATCAAGCAATATCTATAATCTATCTAAAAGATGTCATCAGGGCAGTTGTCCATGTGACAATTGTGATAAAAAGAAAGTTTTGACCACTGTTATTTGACCATGGCCTTGTTTAGATGATTATGCAGATTTCATTTATTTCTTCTTTACAGAATGTGTGCAAATTTATTGGTCTATCTTTGGTATATTAGTTTAGATGGCATTAGAAGTCAACCCAAATCTGATGTGGATGTAATAAGATTAATATAGCTCATTAGGTTACTCTGTAAACCACTCATGGTTATAATGGTTTATACATCTGAATTGACTATTTATTTGGAGCTCTTTACTTGGACGTGCAGCTCTGAAAATCCACTTTTGCATTGAAATCTGCTAGGTTCATACATACTTCTGTGATCTTTACATGATATAGTAGCGTGTATTTTGGTGTCTGGTTATAGGGCTTTTGTCATTGTGTTAAGCACTTTCTTATATATTGTTTTTCATCGGTGTAAAAGGCCTTTCTTTTTGTTTTCTTTTATACACACTATTCTGCTTTATGCTATAAGTTGCATACATGATATTTATACTATTTATGGTTTACCTTCTCAGCACGGACATCAGGAACAACTGTCACCTTTGTAATAATAGAAGGTTGGGTTATAACTGTTGCATCTGTAGGTGATTCCCGTTGTATACTTGAATCTGCTGAAGGTGATATCTATTACCTGTCAACAGATCATAGGCTTGAATGCAATGAAGAGGAGTAAGTTATTTATATAATGTTTCATGACACACATAAAAGTTACCCTTGACAATTAAGGCTTTAAGTTCTTATTTTCATGATATTTTTAGGAGGGACCGTATCACTGCTAGTGGGGGTGAAGTGGGTCGGCTCAATGCTGGTGGTGGTGCTGAGGTATTGTTCTTCACATTCAAATTATGCTCTGAAGTATTATACTCTGGACATAGCTCAAATTGATGTAGCTACCAGACTTGAAAATAAGATTTTAACTACATGCTGGCCTACTCATCTATATAATAGACCCTTAAATAATCATATTTTTGGTGAAAAGTTCAAATTGATGACGCCTATTTCCTGCCCATATAGCTATAGATCGGTTTCCATTAATTGGAAACATTCAAATGCTCATAAGCAAAATGTTTTATGATAAAATTCTATAGATATGAAGGCTGTTTAACTAAAGTGCTAATTCATCTGTAGATTGGTCCTTTGAGATGTTGGCCTGGCGGTTTATGTCTTTCACGATCTATTGGAGATATGGATGTTGGCGAGTTCATTGTTCCTGTTCCTTATGTAAAGCAAGTGAAGGTCTGTTCTTCATGTTGTTATCTGTACACTATAATTGATGGATTGTAGCAATCTTGATTACTTTTTTTGCTCCCCCTTGTAGCCTTGAATATGGTTGGAGGATTCCATGTGTTTCTCTTTACCTCCTTATTTGTTTTATAAACTTCTTAAATGATGGATTTCCTTGATGTTTGTCACAATTTCAAGCTCTATGTTTTCAAGAAAGATATTGAGAGGGATCTTAGAATGAAACTTACGGTTTTGAGGATTTCAATCTTTTTGCCACTTTGGATCAAATTGTAAAGGTTTTAGTTCCCCTATTATGTGCAAGTTAGTTCTACTTTTGCCAGCTAGGGCTTGTAGCTGAATTCAATAGGGACTGAGCTATTATTTGTAGTATTCTTATACAAGTATGGTCAGGAAAACGGAAGGTTAAGTACATATTTAGATGACAACAGTGGTGAGTGCAAAACATTGTAGCTCTCTTCGTAGTCATCACCATTTACCATTTTCCCGGTCATGTTGCTTGAACAACTTACGTTTAGAAGTTGAACTGCTAATATAGTCTTTTCCTGGAGGTGTAAACTAAGACTATTATTCATATAAAGAGATGGGGATATTTGAGTGTGGATTTCTAGCGTAGAAAATCAGAGGATAAATTATAAACCTTGGTATTGAGTCCTCTGAAATGTATGTCAGGAAATATCTGGAGGTTGGTAAAATTGCCTTCTTCAAGTTTTCTCTTTTCCTTAATAAATTTTATTTTCTTTTTTGCAGTTGTCTACAGCTGGTGGTAGACTTATAATATCAAGTGATGGTGTTTGGGATAATTTATCAGCGGAAATGGCTCTTGATTGTTGTCGTGGGATGCCAGCAGAAGCTGCAGCTGCACAAATTGTCAAAGTATGCAAATACTTAGCATTTTCTGAAAATTACCTCTTTGGCGATAACCCTTGCACTAAACCTCTCTGGCATTTTTAGCTTTGACATTCTCCAGACTCGGTGTTTGTGCTTACTTTTTTTCTTTATGCAACTATCATTTCCTTGTGCAGGAAGCTTTACATGCAAAGGGGCTTCGAGATGATACAACCTGCATCGTGATTGATATATTACCACAGGAGAAGCCACCAGCTCCTGTGCCCCAACCAAAGAAGCAGGTAAAAGGAGTGCTTAAGTCCATGTTTCGCAAAAAGGCCTCTGAGTCAACTTCTACTGTGGACAAAGAATATGTTGAGCCAGATGTAGTGGAGGAATTATTTGAGGAAGGATCTGCTATGCTTTCAGAAAGGTTTGTGCTGTGGAGATCATCCAAATTATCTAAAGTTGTTTCTCCATAATAGGGCATCATATGACGAATGTTTCTCTTCATTGCTTAAATGTAATTTGCTGTTTTCTCAGTGAAATTACATGATTACAATTGGCATAACTGCCTGTGCTTTAGGATTGGCCGTGGTAGTTTGTAGCTTGTAACAAAAGGTTTTTGTGGTGCAGGTTGGATACAAAATACCCGCTATGCAACATGTTTAAGCTGTTTATGTGTGCAGTGTGTCAAGTGGAGATAAAACCTGAAGAGGGTGTTTCAATACATGCTGGTTCATCTAATTCAGTGAAGCTGCGTCCCTGGGATGGCCCTTTCCTTTGTTTAAGCTGCCAAGAGAAGAGAGAAGCTATGGAAGGAAAAAGACCATCAGGAGGTATATTATCTCTCTCTCCCTGTCCCTATCTCCCTACATTAGGTACTTTTGTTGCTAAAGCTTCTTAATTAATATATTTTATTTATTTTTCCTTGATTTCAGAAAGATATGGTAGTGACAGTGACTAGCCTGCCCTCCTCAGTTATATTTGCATTTTGTGAGCGCTAACAATTGTTTAAAAGTTGTTCATAATGGGAATATGGAGCTGTCTCACAATACTAAATCCCTTCAGTTGCTCTTGGGATTTTGGTTATTTGATCCAGCATTAACTTCAGGATCAATACACGCCTCCTCATAATGCTTCCATGATTCAAGTGGTAAGATTCAAATTAAGAGTGCGCTTCAGATATCTGTTTTCTGACTTAAGGAAAATTGTGCTTCCCCCCGTCCCCCCCCCCACAATAAACTCGCGAATGCATAGTGACACATCGGAGGTTATTTAGTTTTCTGTCTGGATCCATTGTATACTTGTCACTGGTCCATAGAGCTAACAGTGAATTATAGCGGCCTTAAGTGTGATCTTATGATATAGGGAGTTTGATGAGTACTTACAAATTCGTTCAAAATGAGGGAAAACCTGTGAGTTCAGCTTGCTGAATGAATTTGTTCATGTAGCATTAATTTAATTTGATCTTTCCTTTGCCAAGTTGGAAGTTGAACCTTCGAAATAGAAAGTCGGAAATTACAATTTTTTTTTTCTTTTTTTCCAAGAAATTTTTTCTTTATTCTTTGTTTTGCCTTTTTTTATTATTATTTTTTTTTCTGTTGTATAATTTGTAAGTGGGTTAATTTAACTCTTCAAGTATTATTAACTGAAGCTATGTCGCATTCTGTTAATAAATTTTATTTCACAACTATGATTCTCCAGCCATTTGTTTATCAAAAGTTTACAGGAGGTGCTAAGATTCTGGCTTATGTTGAAAATATTATTTTGAATTATTTGACCAGCTTTTAAGTGATCTGACTTAGCAAAGGTAGATGAATATATGCACCTCATGATGTCTTTCTCGCCTTTTGAACAAAATTCAATTGATTCCTTGTGATCCGAATTTCCCTTAGTTTTGAGTTGGCATGGTCCAGTGGTTGAGTCGTAGAGCACGAATCTGATGTTAATGAATCACATGATTGATGATTGGGACCATCTGTGGTGGGTACATGACGGAGACACTGCGTAGCTGGTGATTTGTTGACTGGGGCTAGACTAATTACATGTGAACCGCTGCATTGATTATCGGCAACTCTTTTAGTGTTTACCTTCCCATGTTTCTTTCTTCTTCAGAAGGAGGCATCTAAACTTAGCTACTAATGAAACACCCATCTTCCCGTTTGAATTAAAAATTATGAGATCAGCCCTTTTGAGGAAAGTAAGGCTGCCCCTTCTGGCAGGGAGGGATGAAGTAATTAGTTGAATAATGGTGGTGAGAGCTTTTTCATTAGTTTTTCCCGGCAGGCCCCTACCAAATACCAAAATGGCTTGGAAAAACAATTAATTAAGAGATAGACAACCTAACAATAATTTAGTAGTTTAATATTGTACAACCATTGAGACGTCTCTCTGCCCCACAAACACAATATGGGGAATGGGAGTGTGAAGAGATTGAATAGATTTTGTTTGATAGCAGGGTTCGTTGTTGGTTTCGCTTCATAGAAAGGAATAAGAAATTGAGTGGCCAGTGAGAAAAGTAGAAAAGAGAAAGGTTTTCCACCGAAGGTATCTATATGGGCTTGAGTGAGAGATTTTTGTTTTATTTTGTGTTATTTTCCCGTTCCTTCCCTCTTTATCTTCAGAGAAATAAAATTAGTGGTAAAGATGAGTCAGTCCACCTAAATAATGCATCCATGATTGAGATGTTGACCTTAACTAAGCCAACAAAATTCTCTCTAGACTACTACTACTACAATACATTAACATGGACCACTTAGTACACGTGTGTGTGGGTCTACTCTCTTACCTAACTGTGAATATTGTTTTGTCTTCTTTGTTTACACACCACATTCACATTTCTCTCATCTTAATCAAATCAAATGGTTTTTTAACTATATATTTTTACATCATCCCAGTTCAAGGTATCCATGTTGCCATCCACATCTGTGGTCCCTTTTGATAGTAAAGCATATGGTATTACTCAACTGTACTCTTGTGGCTCCGCATATTCATTTCTTTCTCTGACTGTGAATTGTCAATATATATTTCCATTTGTTTAAACATTAGAAAATGATTGGTCTTTCATCAACCTCAACCATATTTCAAACTTATTCCTCTTTTCATTAATTTGTGCTTTGTTTCTCCTGCAGCATCTCATTTCTAAAGTCGGAAACACAGTACCAAACCAAGAATTGCCTTAAATACAATCAAAAAATGAAACAGAAAACGACACATAATTTAAGTTGTTTTTTTCTATTTTCTTGTTAGTTGCAGTCAATTTAGATTTTGGCTTCTTTATGTCTTCTTCCATTGACGTCTGATGATGCAAGTCATTTCATTTTCTTCGCCAACTGAGAAGATCATAATCATTTTAAAGAACAAGAAAAATCTTGAAAACATTTATTTTGCCTTGCTCTAAAGGTTGGAACAAGCAAAAATTCAAAGAATTGCTTCAAATTTTAGGCATGAGATGTGACTTGGGACTTCAAACCTTATCTACTCAACACAAAGAATCAACATCACAAAACTGGTTTTGTCAACATTATTACAAGTATTGCTACACATGACACGAAGCAACTCAATTACTTTCCCCAACGTATCTGGCATTCAAAAAGATAACTAACATAAGTAGTAGTAGAGTGAGTATGCATAAAATTTGGTTAGTTAAAAACATATACAAATTAAAGATTCGTCTTGAGACAGGTGCACATCTTTCTGTGTGTAGATGAACATGACTTCTCCTCTCTCGGCCAATTTGCCAAAAATAACTCTCATACATCCAGCCACCTTTTTTCTGGGCAAACTTGGATCTTTGTGATCTCATTTCCCAAATCACCACTTTAATAGCTGTTGGATTTGACAAGGACCCACCAATCTTTTAACACATACTGCTAAATATATCATCTCATCTCATAGTGCCATGGCCACCACACCCTTTCTCCATAATATATCAAGAATAATGCAAAAATATATGTTCCATCTTTCTACAAAAGACATTTTAAGCCCAACTGCTGATTGACAATAGCCTCTGTTTCTTTCTTTTTCTCTCTCTTTCTCCACTGCTTCCCAATCTTATCCCTCCTTGCCCATAGGTTTTGTAATATCCATAAGCCAAAGCCAAAGCCAAAGCCAAAATTTTACAAACACAAAAGTGAGTGAGAGACGTCTAGATACTGAATCAGATCTTATTAGTTAGTCTTTCTTTCCTTTCCTTTCCTTTCCGCATAATCTTTTCAACTATGGACACCAATCAGCATCAAATGACCAAAGAGAAAGTTTTTGACAACAAACACGAAGAAGCCAAGCAGCTAATACAAGAGGGTTCGGCAACAAAGCAATCAACAACACCATCTCCATCTCCATCTCCTGCCTCCCCACCTTCAGCTTCTTCGTCTCCTTCTCATGAATTCTCCTTCACAATTTCTCTTCACTCTTCTTCAGCACCAATACCTGATAAAACAAAACCCCCACCTTCAATTGCAATCGATTTGTCACCTGCAGATGACATTTTCTTTCATGGACATTTGCTTCCTCTTCATCTCCTCTCTCATCTTCCAGTATCTCCTCGCTCTTCGACCAACTCATTGGACAGCTTTACCCTCCCCATCAGAGACTTAATAGATGATCAAAAGAGTGATAAAAGTTGCAGCACCAACAATAGCAATAGAAACAGCAACAACAACATCAACAACAGAAGCCATAATCATCAAGCCAATGATAATGAGAGCAAAGGTAGAACCAAGTCCAATAAGTCATTCTCATTATTCGGTTTCACAAGATGGCGAAAGGGTACTTATCAAGTTCGAGACGGAGAGGATAAGGAGAAGCAGAAGAAGAAGATGAGATTTGACGTAAGTAATGTGCTAAAGAGGTATGCCAGAATGGTTAGGCCACTATTATCTTTCAAAGGAAGGAGAGAAAATCTCCATTTCCATAGTCAGCCTTGTTCGTTTTCGGGTAATTTAAGTTTTAGAAATAAACAAGAGTTGAGAGGAAGAAGAGGAGAATTTTCAGCACCTGCATCAATCAGAACATCTCCTTCAAATAGTGGCCTACTCGTTGCAACTACAACTCTACCTTCTTCTACAAGTGACAGCACCATGGAAGAGTTGCAAGCTGCAATTCAAGCTGCAATTGCTCATTGCAAGAATTCCATTGCTGTGGAAGACAAACTCAAATGCTAAATTTAGAGTTTTCAATTTTAATATTATACTTTATATTAATTATCATTTACATTTTTGTTTTCCTGTGTATAACATGGTGTATATGAAAATGTACGAAAATTAATTAGTTTTTAATCCACAATCAATTTAATATAGTGTTACATTCAACAGATGATTACTTGTGCTTTCTAGGCATTCACGTGTGCAGGGTCTAGTGATGGGCTTGGTGCATGCTCAATTAAAACTTTGATTTATAAAATATTAAAGATTCAAATTCTGTACAATTTTTTGACGGAATCCTTTATATTCCCCATAAAGCAATTGCTTGAGCTTTAGAGGAAATTCACATTTGTTTTTTTTTTGAACCCCATGTAGTCTTTAGTAGATTGAATGAGTCCATTTTTGTTGCCCTTCACATATATCTAAACAGGGCTATGCTATCAGAGGATTTCCATCAAATGGTTGGAAGTAATTTCATGTTGTTATGATGTCTCCCTAATCATTCTAACTCAGAAAGCCATGCAGAATAGGCAAACACAGCTAGCCTATTGATTTAACATTATCCTATTAGCAATAATTCAAGTTGCTTAGCAACCTAATTATGTGTCTCTAATGGTTCAAGTGTCTTTTCTGTTTCTTGTGATGTCCTACAGCTTAAAAAATTAATGCCAGCAACATGAATTAGTCCTCCTTCACGGATTCAGATGGTGTGTGGTTGGTACCCATACCTACCAGACAATTAGAGATTAACATATATCTCCATGTAAATTATCTATAATTAAACCTGCAAATTCAGATACATCATACATTACAAATTATAGAGTAATCCTAAAAGCAGCAGGTACAATAGTTTACAATCCCCAGAAGAAGAAGAAAAAACAAAACCTCTTGATGATTGTATATGAAGGTGGGTGAGGCTGTAAAAGGAAACGAGGAAAATTCATAAAGGTGTCAAGTAGAACAATTATATATCGATGACAACAATAATGCGAAGGGGTAACCTGTTTTATTTCATATGTTTCAGTTGAAATTAGGAAAATGATGAGGATCATGATGATAAACTGTAATGATTTGGGCAATAGACCCAACAACCTTTTGTGCTTTTTAAGGACATCTTTATGATAATTATATGCACCGTCCTATACCAGTTTAGAACCCCACCCATCTGAAATGCTTTCATTCTTTTGAACCACCTTACAAAAGCTATAAAAGCGAAAAAGGGTACCATGACTAAACGCTCTCCAATGAGAAGAAGAAGACCAAAGGGATTTCGTTTTGTGCTAATATATGCATGCTCAGCATTAATTATAAATTAAGTGATGGATCATGTATAGAATTGCGAATGAAATTCAGGAGCAGTATTGGGACTGCTCACAAATCCAGAGCAAGAGGTTTCTTTTTCCATCAAATCTATGAAGCCCCACAAAAAGGAAGAAGGCTGTTGGGCTCAAGGAAGAACTCTCATGATTAATTGAAACTTGAAAGTGTAGATAATTAATCATGCTCCCCCCTTAAATTATTAGTCGTTCTGCTCCATGCGATATGGGTAACTGCTTTCCTGTTAGAGAGGAATTAATTAGAAAAAAGAAACAGTACCACGAGCACAAAAGAAAGGACTTTATGTCTAAAACCAAAGATTTTTTATTTGCTGAGAAGATCCAATGACTGGCAGTCTGGCAGCATTACAACAGTGAGCAGTACATTTTACGTACATAAGTCAACTATATATAAGAACAATTGCTTTTTTTACGAGTCTCGATTTGCTTTAACCCTTGCATCTCTGAGAAGCATGAAGAGCAGCTCATTAAAAATAAAAAACTGAAGCCGTCTGCAGTTTTTCAGACCTGGGCTATGAGGTACTGCGGTCTGAACATTTAAAGCATACTTCATCAATTCAAAAGCTCACAAAGTACCAAACTGCATACATTTTAGCAACAAGCATTATATAATGAAGGTGTCATTTGCACAAATCTTTCATACTTATTAAAATTTAGAAACCTTTTGCAGGTCATGATCGCCATAAGTAATCTAACAATCAATTATCACTACATCAACATCACTTTAATTCTTTTTTGTTTTGCCCTTTTCTTTTGTCGACCAGGGTCATCACTAACCAAAATTTTCGGTGATAAATGTTGCATTTTTGCTGCATCCCATTCAGGGTATAGACTAGGGACATAAATCCGATAAAGGTAATTAAATAATATAAATGATAGAGTTTGGACTCTCTTTTGTCTAGACCCTAGACTAGGGGTTCCTCAGACAGAAAGTCGTAACTGACCATGGGGCCTCATCAACACCAACAATTGTGATTTTTGAAAGTAAAACTCTCTTTGCAGTTACATGAGTCGCTATTCGCTACGTTGGTTGGCCAAAAATGGGCCAGAGTAAGTTCAATCCAAACAATTACATCATCAACCCAACAAGACTAGTGGAACCTTGGTTGGGCTGGACTAGTTCTATGGCCCAAAATTATAAAAATGTGAAAAGTCTTTTACATCCACAGTCTTTCATTAAATTAAAACTCACTCAAACATCAATTCCATGAAAGAGTTTGACCAAGGCTGGAGTGGCTGCTAGTATTCTGTGAGGAAAAACGAAAGCCCACGTGTCTTTAGTCTTTACTACTAGAGTCTACTAGACCTACCATCAACTACTAGTCAGCTACAGTGTCTTGGACTGGTAGAAACATGTAATAATTTTTAGTTAAAAGTGTGCTCTTAATTTGTATATAACCAGCTTCTAGTTAAAGCCTTTTTTTTTTTTTCCTGAATCAAAACACCTTTCTCACATGAACACCACATGTCATACATGATATGAAGGGTGAGAGAATGACATAATAGATTTGATATTTTAAGATTTTATGAATTAATTAGTTTTGGCTCCGAAGACGAAGAGGTAAGAGGGAATCAGACACCAACGACTTGTATTATCTATTGAATTTTATATAGAATAAAAGATACACTAGATCACCCCATTAACTTGCATGGAATACATCAATAAAATGACCACAAAAAGGTCTAAGTAAGTTGACTAATGTTTAAGGTTTAAAGATATAGACGACATGTCATCTGCTTCTGTCAATTATCTTTAACAAAGTCGGTGTTGATTAATTTGACGTAAGCTATAATAATATAACAAATCTTACATAATCGCGCCTTAAGGTTAGCCGTAGACTGGATCTAACAAGTAACAATCCAAATTATTGTATGATACTGATTCTCTTTTTTAATTTTAAGTTATACAGGTCCTAAAATCTTCCAGTTTTGTACTTAAATAAGCAAACTGATATATATCGGTGTAATAAAATTGTAGCAGGGCCTGGAGAACCTGAAGCCTGTTGGTTACAGTTTTCGCACTTACCCGACTGGCAGTTTCGTCCCAACACCACTCAGATAAACCAAACACAAAAGCTTGAGAGTTGAGCCCTGGCACTACCTAGGACCTTGCCCTGGCCCCACCCTCTTCACGTAACATTACAACCCTACATTTTACGACTCACATTCTCTCCCTGCTGACGTGTCACCCTTTCATCATGCAAAATCTATCGTATTTCATATCCAAAAAACCACCAAAATTTTTCTCTGTCGAGATCGCCTAACTGTTGTCAGTGTCACCACTGCATCCATCCCCACTTTTCAAAATTTTTTTTTTAATTTTTAAATAAATTATTGATACAGTAGTTTTTTATTTTATTTATGTTTATAAAATAAGAGTAAAAATAAAAATGTGATGTCTTTTATCTCCTGAAATTTAATGATTGTTATTTTGGCAGATTCGTATTATTAAATGCGAATATGCTGTATTAAGCCAACTGCTCTTCCTCTCGGCGGTTGGTTTTTAATTGAATTTGTTTGGTCATAAGTTTTCCTCATTTGGGTTGTCTCTGAGAGATAAGAGTGTGTGTTTTGAGCTGGGTTTGGTCTTTGATTGATCTTTTTGAATATTCAATAGCTTATGAATTTCGACAGTCTTTAATTTTTTTTTATTTTTGTTCTCATTCTGTGGGAGAATTTTTGTCTATATATTATTTTGTATGTTATTACTCTGAACTGTGATCAACTGGATTCGTTGATTATGCTCTGATTTTGAGGTTTTTATTGATGTGGGTGATAGACGAATTGAAGTTGGTGGCAATAATAAAGCGTCATCGGACGATGGATCGCTGTGGTTGTTCAATTTAAATTATGATTGAATAATTAATTATTGAGATTGTTTTAAAAGGTGTGGTTGAGAAATCGGTAAATAAGAGGATGTATACGGTGGGAAGAATAGGGAGCTATATCTCGCGGGGCGTGTACACAGTGTCTGGGCCTTTTCATCCATTTGGTGGAGCTGTGGATATAATAGTGGTGGAACAACCAGATGGGAGCTTCAAATCATCGCCTTGGTATGTCAAGTTTGGAAAATTTCAGGGGGTTTTGAAGACAAAAGAGAAGGTTGTTAGTATTTGTGTTAATGGAGTTGAAGCTGATTTCCACATGTATCTTGATCATAAAGGGGAAGCTTACTTTCTCAAGGAGGTAGATGTTGAAGAAGGAGAATCTGTACTATATCCTTCGTCTTCCAGTGATGAGACGGATGGGCAATCTAATAGTAATAGGAGGTCAATGAAGTCCAAACGTTGCAATTATGATGCTGATAAGGTGAATTCAGCTGACCAGATTGATGCTAGTAATGAGAAGGTTGTGGCTAGGTCTGGTTCTCGACGGGCAAGGTTGCTCGGGTTTGTTTTTGGACGGAGGTCTATGAAGGATAATGGTTATAAGGAGGGAGAAGGCGATCCTAGCATGTCAAGGCTAAGTTCATTGGAACGTGCTGAGATTGCAGCTGATCTATTGGAGATGAAGTGGTCTACCAATTTGGCCTCCAATAAGTGCAGGAAAGATAATGCTTCCCGGTTTTCTGCTGATGATGTTTTGGATAATAAGGTGGTTGAACATATAGAGGTAAAAGATGATGAAATCCAGGTGGAATCATCTGTGAATGATGATGGGAAGAATAGGATTGATAATTCTGTATCAGACGGGGAAACTATTTCCTTAATTGAGCAAATGGATGGATGTCCTTTCTCTAGCTCTGAGAACCTGGAGACTTCTACTGTGGAAGCTAGCATAAAAATATCATGTATAGACACCATGGAACAAGTTGTTGAAACTTCCTTATTGGGTGAAAGTACTGTGGAAGCAAATTGTGTTATAGTATCTGAAATATCAAGAACAGCTGGCGATTTTGGTGTCGGGAATGCTGACCAGGCTTCCCCAGTTTCACTAATTGAATATGAGCTTGAAGAATGTCATCGAAAACTGTCTGATGAAGAACAGGCTTGTGATGAAGAGGATCCTATTAATCCAGGTTGTAGAGTTTCTGAGGAGAGTGGATCAGACAGAGTTCAATCCTTTGTATACTGTGAAACATCAGAGAGCTCAATAATTGGGTTGGGTAATTCAAATAATCAGGCTCAAGAAACACTGTACCTAACCAGTGGAGGATGTGGGGAAGTCCATGTTCATGTCGAGACTGTACATGTGACAACTGGGCTACTATTGAAGGTAAATTCTCTAATATGATCTTTACTATTAGTTGCAAAAGAACATTACAATTTAATATATGTGAAAGTATAGTGATCGTTATACTTATTCAATAACTCAATAATTTTTGAGATGATGCATATAATTGTAGGTGGGGGGAAGGGGTGAAAAATGGGTAGACCAATCCTTCTCGCTTTTTTTGTGACTGAGTTATTAATAGCTCTTATCAGGATACTGATGTCAAGCAAGCAAAGCATATTGATCTGGAGAAAGAACTGGCAGAGGTTTCTGATACGGACATTGCGAACCCGATAATAATGCCAGAATCTTATCCTGACGTGGTCTGTCCTGACCCAGCTTTTTGTTCAACCAAAGAAGTGGACTCGCAGAATATTTGCACCACTCTAAATGTCAGTTCTGAGGTTCAGGATGGGTTAAATATTATAGATGATGTTCATCAGTCTTTAGGTATTGGTGATTCCAACAGAAATTATAGTGACGTTGTCATGGATAAAGCAGGAAGTGATTCACCGGTGGGGAGTTTAGAGGAAGAACAATTCCTTTTCAGTGACCTTGATGAATTCAAATTCAACGAGGTTCAGTGCATTGATTCAAGTTCTCCAGCTTGTTTAAAGAAAGATAATCGTCTAGCCTATTGTGGTGAAGGCATCAAAGCAATCAATGGGTTAGTCGATGCAAATGATGAGTCTTGTTCTTCTTCAGATATGTTTGCTCAATACAACCCATCGACTGATCTTGAAAACTCAATGGAGAAATCAAGAGTAATGTCAAGTCCCATTAGTGTTCCTGGAAGTCATAAGGCTGTTGAAGAAGTTGGGCGAATGGCAGAATCATTACCAAATATGTGGTATCCTACTATTGACTTGAGTGCAGATGATTGTCATTTTCCTGTTAGCCATTCGTTGGACTCAAATTCCGAACCCTTGAACTGGACATTGCTCAAGGAAAACGATTCTAGCTGCATGAAGTCAGATGCTGACCAAGAACAACTGGTGGCACAAGAACAGCCTAATATTGACAATAGTCAAGAGCTCAAAAGCGTTCTTTCCAGTCCTATAGTTGGTAAGAGAACTTCAAGATGCATTCATCTTATTTACATGTTCATACTGTAATTTTCTTTGCATTTGGACTGTGCAATGATATGAAATTGTTCCATTTACTTTTAAATTTCAATTATAATATTCAACAGATTATAATTAAGTTCTTTTCATTGCCTCTGTAGGATAGTGAGTCTTTGCTGTAGATGTGTAGGATTCCTATAGTTGCTCCTCAGAACAGATGGAATAATTTCATTTGTTTCTGGTTTGCAACTTTTTTGCTGAAAATATCTAGAAAGTCATATGCATTGTGCTTTATGCAGAGGTATCTCTTTGCAAACACCTACTATGGGAAGGAATGGGTGCTAATGCTGCTTCTCAAGCATTTGATGCTGAAAAACTAGATATAGAGAAATTTACTTCTCTAGGTCCTGCTGTTTTGAAGAATGATAGGCTTGTTGTCAGAATTAGTGGCCATTACTTCCCGTGGGATGTGGCTGCTCCATTTGTCTTGGGGATGGTTGCATTTGGAATTAAAGAAATTTTTGAGCCAAAAGGCAGGATACCAGTTGACCGAGTTGAGAAATCTCTTGTAGGGGGTTCTTCAAAATCCATTGTTTCCCCTGGTGGAAGCTGGGGGCTTTGGCCTTTTTCTCTTAGAAGAAATAAATCCAGGAAGGCTACACAACCAGCCCAAAGTGATACTAAAAGTTCTGATGCTGAGGTCGCTCCAGAGAGCATTGATGGCATTAATGAAGCTAATAATGTGTGTATACCCAAGATGGCAAAGAAGATCGTTAGGGCAATCACTCCAACTTCCGAGCAGCTGGCATCCCTGAATCTGAAGGAAGGGAGGAACACTGTTACTTTTACATTCTCCACTGCAATGCTAGGGAAGCAACAGGTCTTTTTTTTTTTTCATTTTTCTTGTTTACTGATGCATAACAGTTTTAAGCTGATTTTTTCTTTACTTACTGTTTTCTGTTTTTCATTCTCTCATTTGCCACCCCACCTTAAATTGCATTACTCTACAGGTTGATGCCAGAATTTATTTGTGGAAATGGAACACTCGTATAGTAATCTCAGATGTGGATGGAACAATTACAAAGTAAGGGCTTTTTTTTTTTTTTTAAATTTTTCAGAATGCAAAAGAGTTTTGTATTTGTTTCTCACTTTATTTAAAACTTTTAGGTTCATATTTTACTTCATTTTGATAGTTTTTGAATCAATAAGAGAATTGCCTAGCAGTATTTACAACTAAAATATGGTTGTGTAGATTAGTAACCTAAAAAAAATTGGAAACTAATTATCACGGCCTCTGTAGCCAAGGCTACCTGTTCCCCTTTCAAAAGATGAGCAACATGTTCACTTCACCTGAGAGGAGAATTATCTGGTGGGCTGGATAACACACCCTTAAAGCTCCAATGAGTCATCAGGAGAGGAGAAAAAAAGAAACTATACTTCTTGAAAATATGTATGCTAAATATATCTGCAAATAATTACTCCACTTTAAAAGCGATAAATATGAAATATATCCTAAGAAAACCTGAATACGCCACCCAGCTTAAATTTTAATGCCTGATAGCAGTAGGCCAAGTCTTGGTTTGAGACAGGCTTCCATATTAAGGGAGTTGAAGAGGAGTGTTATTGGTCTAGGTCTAGCATTACTCTCTTGATAGGAAACAAAGTAAATAATTCAGTTTACTGGGTGAGATGAATTGGTGAATAATGATGGGGTGTCTTGATTGCATGCTATGATGTTCTTATAACCAGACAAGTAAAACTCTTGACTGTTCTAAAACCTTAAGTAATTTCATAGCCCAAGAAAGAATTATCCTGACTTGGATTTCTCACTGCCAATGTGTTGGATGTTGAGGTTGTTTAGAAGGTTCATAGTGGTGATTTTTCTTCCCAGCTTCTTATCACCTTTTTGCTCATAGTGTACATGGCCATAGCATTAGCTGGTTGATAGATCGAGAAATATTTGAGCTTCTTGGGACCTAATTTGTAAACTTGTAGAACTTGCTGATGTCTTTTTCTTTTTCGAATTAATTCTCCTCGTCCATGGTTCTACTCTTGGTTCACTAGGTACTGCCATACTGGAGTCAGCTTGCATCACATAACTCCTTTTCGCTTCTAGTGATTATTGCTATTGGTTTTCATTGTGATCTATAATTTTCTTTAAGACTTGCTCCACCAAGGGTTATTCATTCTCCCAGTTGATTCACATATCCTTTCATATTTGTATTGCAGATCAGATGTTCTAGGTCAGTTCATGCCTATGGTTGGGATAGATTGGTCACAAACAGGCGTTGCACATTTATTTTCGGCTATTAAGGTTTGTTATATTTTCAGCTTCTCAATGATTATAGCACACTATAGTCAGTCACTCTTCACTGCTCATGAAGTAACTGGTGGGTGCAAACCACCAAAATTAGTCGGTGGCAACATCTCAAGCCTTAGGTTTATCCATTTGCATTCATTCAATTCATTTTATCAGCTAGGAAATGCCTTATGTTTCATTCTCTCGTTAAGGGTTTTAGAGCACCAAAAAGTTCCACATCCTTGCACTGTGGCTGATGGCTAGGGACAACATCAGGTTATCATAAATGGACTACGTGTTTTGCAGGAAAACGGGTATCAACTGCTTTTTCTTAGTGCACGTGCAATCTCTCAAGCCTATCATACTAGACAATTCTTATTCAACCTCAAGCAGGTGAAATATACACAATTGTTACTTAGAAGTTCTCATATTCCATTTTATGAAATAAGAAATCAAGGTTTTTAA
Organism: Toxicodendron radicans; assembly: GCA_009867345.2. NCBI lineage: Eukaryota > Viridiplantae > Streptophyta > Magnoliopsida > Sapindales > Anacardiaceae > Toxicodendron > Toxicodendron radicans. The sequence continues at coordinate 2,391,708 of WYDK02000006.1, forward strand.
GTTATTTTTATTTAATTTTTTTTTCTATATAACAAATTTATGTTCTTATATATCCAGGATGGGAAGGCTTTACCTGATGGGCCTGTTGTTATTTCACCTGATGGGGTTTTTCCATCTCTATTTCGAGAAGGTAACTGGCGTTTTCTGTATTGTTTTGTTTTCTTCTATTTTGGATTGTGCAGAACTTCCTTTGTAATTAGAATATTTTCTATTTAATTTTTATGTATCTCATTCATCCTTTTGGTTTATTTATTCACACAAATCTTTTCATTCATTTTTATTCACACAAATCTTTTCATTCATTTATTGTTGAATGAACTGATGAAATTACTCTCATGTTAAAAAAAAAAAAAAAAATCCAATTTTTTTAACATATCTGGTTTTGTTTGGTGCATGATTTGAAATCTCTAGAATCATTTGATATTTAAGTTAGTTAGAAGGATGGTTGGCTTCAATTCATGGCTAAGCTCATTAATTTATTGGGAACTTGAATTCTATTGTCAAAGTTCCTTGTTAAATCATAACATGGGGACTGAAGCGTCCTATTTTTTTTCAGTTATAAGACGAGCTCCTCATGAATTCAAGATCTCATGCTTAGAGGTTAGTTCCCTTGGTCTTACATCTGTTTGTTCATATTCAATGTGTAAAGAGTATCCACTCTTATATCTGCTGTTATGAGAGTGTTCATAAATCTGAAGCTTCTGCTTATGGTAGATTTCTTTTGTTAATTACAAAACACAATCTGAACCAACGGAATCCCTTGTATTCTGGGTAAAATTTGTAATAAATTCACTGTGCTGTGTTGGTTCCTTTTCACTTTACATGGTAAACCCTGTTTATTGTTGATTATTACTTATAAATCATGAATATCATAACATGTTTCAAGTATTATTTTAAGCAATTCTTATGCTGAATCTGATCTTGACATTGTTCGCTTAAGTGCCAAATATTTTGTAACCTCTTGCCTAAATTTTGATTTAGATATTTGTAGAAAGAGAATTTAATAAACTATTAGCTGTCCTTCCTTGAGTCTTGGTAAGTTTAAACGACTGCTAACTAATATAATCTTCTACATGATCGAGTAGTTTCTAAATGATGCATCTTTCAATTTTTTTCTGTTACTTACCAGGATATCAGAGCATTGTTTCCTTCTGATTGCAATCCATTCTATGCTGGTTTTGGGAACAGAGACACTGATGAAATCAGCTACCTTAAGGTTGGAATCCCTAAAGGAAAAATCTTTATTATTAACCCCAAGGTAATTTAAAGCTTCCATGCTTAAAAGAGGCAAAGTATTAATGACTTTGGCCCTTAGATGCCAACATCATTCCAAATTTTCTTTCTGATGGTTCACATTTTGCAGGGTGAGGTTGCTGTAAGCCGACGTGTTGACACAAAATCATATAGTTCACTTCATGCTCTTGTTCATGGCATGTTTCCTTCTACGACCTCATCTGAGCAGGTTTGTTTCTGACTCTCAATTCTAAGCTTGTAAGTTGTAATAGCTCAGGTGATGTTTTTAAAGAATTTAAAAATATATGCCCAAGTCAGAGATCTATTCTAGTTCATTTGGTGCTGTTTTACTTTTTACTTTCATGCTTATAGAGATTTTTATTGACAACCTAAACATCGGGGAGCAAGAAAAACTGGGCTGACTTTTCTTTATATATGTATAATGTATTGTGAGAAGGTAATCCACATTTTTTTGCCATACATCCTAGATCGTATTCCTTCACGTACAGTTGTACTCATTATTCATTCTTTATCAAGATATCAGCTTGAGCAACTTTACATGTCCCATTCCCATTCTCATACAAATTATCTGAATTCTGAGTTTTCAGGTGAAGTTGATATTTTGTGGAATGCTTAATTTTTGTGCTCTTCACTTCCTATTTTTATTGGTTGCAGGAGGATTTTAATTCATGGAATTTCTGGAAACTACCTCCTCCTGATATTGATGTTTGAAGGTCTCAGCTAGTAAGATGTTCCGGAAACCGAGATGTATGGTTGTCGCCCATGCTGGTTCAGGAACTTTTCAGGTATTTCTTTTAACTAAGCTTTTTTCATCCAAAAGCGAAGATGGAAGTTTAGGTTGTCATATGAAGGTTAATCATTTTATTGACATTTCCATACTTGAAGCTGCTAACATAGCACTTGTAAGATTAAAATTTAAAATAGATAATTTTGTGGAGAATTTTCTCTTGATAAAATGGGAATACAGTGTCCAAAACTAGTCATGTTTTACATGTACAGAACCAGTTTGGGAATTAAATTGAAGTTGAGGTTTGTCATTTTGCATTTTGTGTTAAACCTATAAACTTCTCCCAGAAAACTAAAGCTTGTAGTTTTATTTATTTATTTTTATATAATGCTGTTTCTGTGGCAAATTACAGGGCTAATTGTGGCCAAGATGATGGCAAGAGCTCCACAGCATTTGTTGGCTCTGCTGGACTGTTTGATTTATTAATAGGCCGAAGATCATTAGTTAAAGTTAAAGTTAGAGTTACAGTTAGAGTTAGAGTTAGATCCATCACATCTATGTCCTGCTTCAGAATCAATTAAATTTACAAGGTGTACGCTATGTTCATATTATCATCTAAGGAACAATTTTCTTTTCTTTTCAGACTAATGAACAATTTTCATACTCAACTGCTTCTCCACAATTCTCTACAAGGTTGTTAATCCTCCCATCTGATCTTCATCAGTTTATTTTACTGATCGAATCTTTAAAAAGATAATTAATTTATTATGAAATATGGATCAATAGGATAATTAATTTACATAGTTTGTATGAAATATTTTAGGGATAATTAATTTGTATTTATTTTCAATAAATCATGAAATAAATCAGAAATATATCTATATATATATATATAAGAAAAAAGATGTTGGATGATAAGATAAGATGCCCTTTCAATTTCACTGCTTTATGGTGTGTGACAGGACCTTCACACAAACTTCAAGGAAGCTTATTCATGGCCATAGGAGTCTTTCTGAAAAGATTCTGCATGTTCTAGTTATTAAATTATAATCTCCATTATTATTTTTTTGAAAAAAAAAAATATTAGTAATAATGCATTTATAGAAAGTGGCACATTAACAATACTGTTTCCATTTAATTTTTATGCCCCCTTAAGTACTCCATGTACTTTATATTAGTTTTCATCGGATTTTTATGTAAGTTTAAATAGATAATTTATATCAAATCAACAACCAAAAAAAAAAAAAAAAATTAAACTATTAGATCAGTGTTTTGTGAGAGGAGATTATAAAACTGTTAGTTTTATTCCTTCAATAAAGGGTGCACGATTGTTTACAGTAACATATAAGAAGAACTTGAATATATATAATCCCTGATTCAATATAATACGCTTTTCCTTTTATTTTTAATAGTAATAGAGATCAAACCACACTCTTGAAGCGCTGGTGCTGGATATATATATATATATATTGAAATAACAGAACTTAAATATAAGATAATACATATAAGTGACTAATTTTCAGAGATGCATCAGTTGCAAGCCAGCGCATATAAACACGCACGTACACACAACAGAATTAATAGAAACTTATATAGTAGAATCAATTAATTATTTTAAGGGTTTGAGGAATTTAATTAAATACCTCAAACTAACTGATGCAATATCCTAAACTTTCAACATATTTGACTAGTTCATCCAGCTCTTCCAAACTGATAGATCCATCTTTATTGTTGTCTGCACGGCGAAACGCACGATGAACTCGCCAACTAGGATTGCGTGAACCCAGTTGTTCAAATGCTTTCTTCAGCTCTTCCTTGGTGAGGCGGCCATCCCCGTCGGCGTCATTTTTTTTGAAAATATCCTTCAATTGTCCTGCAGTCAGAGCCACGCTTGCAGGCTTTTGCTCAAAAGTGGCAAAACAAGGCATTTTGAGTTATGATACAAGGGGACTGCAATTTCATTGGTTTTATAGACTTTGTTTTTCACACACTGTATACCTTTATTTGCTATATTTTGTAGAACTATTCAAGTGCTTGAAATTAAACTTGTAATGAAATTAATACAAGTGGCTTTGGAGATTAAGAAAGATGTTAAAAATTTAATTAGGTAATGTTAGATGCGATTCCTCCAACTCGATCCAATGGTGAGGATAGAGTATTAGGGTTACTGATAAGGTTGGCTCTTAATTCGATGTTTACCCAAGGCTGATCAGTCAATATTAATTATTGAAAAAGCATTATTCGTTTTGATACAGGCGTTACACAGTACTCATGTGGGTACTTTAAATTTATCCCTCACCCGGGAATCAATACTTGGGTAAGTGGAAAGCTTTAGTCTTATTATTGGCTTTTTCCCCTTATTCCAATCATCCGTAACAGTTGAATTATAAGATAATTTCAAAGCTTTTCGAGAAATTGAGTTTGTAAAACTTAAATCAATTAAAAGTACCCACCGATTGTTCATATAGTACAGTTGGACAAAGTCTGTACAATTTTCACTTGCTTTAATTTCCAGACATATTCAACCGGACAAAACATCGTCATTGTAGCCTACAAATGGCAAAAAATTAAAAAAATTTAACAGGTGCCTCCCTGGATCAAAGGTGTACTAAATGTTTGTATATTCTATTAGAAAGGAAGGCCATTGATCACTACAAACAAATTACATTTAATGAATTACTAATAAAACATACATAATATTTGTATTACATTATATAAATATCCAATTATCTAGTTAAATCAATGGGTTTTTAATTAAATAACCAAAATTTTGAGGGCCCATAACCCTATACCTATATAACGCCAAATGCCATTTTTCCGAAATTACTCTTATATATATAAGCAAAATTTTCTCTATTGTTCTCCCTTTAAAAAAAAAAATGGTTTGGAGTTGATTTTGATTTTCGAAATTTCACTCCCTTATTGCATTAAACATGGTATAGATTGATTAAGTGAGTATTTTGATTGCACTTATTGATTTATGGGCAATTTTGGTGGTGAAAACAAAGTTAATTGTGACACTTTGAAGGAAGTTGTTGAATTTATTAGTTTATGTAAGGGTTTTGCGTTTAAGTTAGGGTATTTAGATTTTAAATTTCTAGGGTTTTCGAGTTAATGTGATTATTGTTGTGGAAATTGTTGTTTATATGAATGTTGAGAGTGTTGGTAGGGTGGGTGTTGTTGTGTTTGATGCGAATA
>WYDK02000006.1:2396986-2420811 GCA_009867345.2 Toxicodendron radicans
GAGGTCAAAGCAGCATTTGATCACTTGCACGTCTCTCACTTCAACTGGAAAGCTCATGAAGCAATCAAGAAAGCAGATATCAACGGAGATAAATTTGTTGATGAAAACGAGATGGATCGCTTCATTGGACTTTGCACCAAATGGGAATTCACCTCTCGAATCTCAACTTAATCACGACTATTAGCTGCCAAGCATTGAATCACCATCCATTCAAAAGACTATATGCAAAGAAGGGGTGTTTTATTCTACTTTCTTTTTTCCACTTGTATTATCTATTTAAAAAGCTAGCTAGTGCAATTGAATCGGTACTTCTGTTTCTTTGTGGTTTGTATAAGAGTCTTGATATGACATATATTCATTATTATTGACTCAACTTCTTGGTATTTATTTATACTAATTTCTTTTCAGGTTATATCTAAATCTGAGAAACTTCATCGATATATAATTATCATCTGTTGCTTCTCTGTGAGGCCTTAAGAGACGAAAACCAAAGAAAACTAATTCAAGTGGTACAAGAATTAATGGATCATATAAATTTGAAAGACTATTCTCATGATCATCTGTGGATACAGGCCGTTTCCAGCGCCTTGCGGGTAAGAATAAAGGGGGCTTTATTTCTTATCTTATCCTTCTAAGAGGGCAGGGTCCATTCTGGAGAATTTTTCACAAAATGACTTATCATTGTATTCAGGAAGACTTTTCTTTTAATTCGTTAATTTTCTTTGAAGATCTGATTTCTGTTTGCTCCTTTAACTTGTGTCCTCTCAACTTTATGGTGGAGGAAGTAAAAAGAGACATTCGTTTCCAAAAATTAATTAACATTATCGGGGAACCTATTTATTCATTGAAAATGACCAATTCACCCAGGCATATGACAGATAATAAGATACAATAGGAAAAATTACTTGAGTCCACAACTTCAGCCTCAGGTCTATAAGAGTGGAAGAATACAACGATATCTCTGGAGTATTAGTGAAGGGACAATTTTTTTTCATATAATTTATTTGAAATGGACTTAGAAGCACAGTACTGTACAAACCAGAAATGTAAAATTTTGTAAGATTGCTTTTACATGCTGTAATCTGTATTATAAACACAGCCGAAAAAGAGTTTGTAATACAATTATTGAAAATAAATAAGGAGAAATTAAACAAAGAAGTTGCAAAGTGCGCTAGAGTAGCAACACAAAAAGAAGTGATTTAGCCCCTTCTGAAACGTCATAAATGTGTAATATAGCTACTCTAGTTTATGGTAAATCCCCATTTGGCTGCGTATGTGATAAGCTCCTTCATCTCTTCGTCAGTAATGAATCCATCGTTATCAGCATCAGCGTGTCGCAAAGCTCGCCTGGCTCTAAACCCACTAAAATTTAAACCCAACCCACGAAAGGCTGCCTGAAGTTCTTTCTTGCTTAACCGGCCATCCCCATTAGTATCATATCTCTTAAGAAGATCCTTTAGCTGCTCTTCTGAGAGAGGAAAATTTGTACTTCTGCTCAGATACACCGGCATCTTAATTAATAATGCGTTGTCTACAGAAGTGCAGGTGAAATGTAATTTGTTCAGTCAGGAAGAACCAGGCAAGCAGGTTCTTTTATACTACATTAATAAGTGTCAGATCAAAGGCACGTTTTGTATTAGTTAGTGTCTAGGTTCTAGTCCAATGAAAGGAATAAATAAAGCACAAATATAACATAAGAATAAACTGACTGACGTATAAAGACAGCCAGCTTGTTGAAGACGTTTCCAATTTTATTCACTCTATAAGGGCATCCATTCCCAGCCACCCAGGCCAGCTAAAAGCCTAGAAATTAAAATGCAATGAGATTCTCCATCATCTAACAACAAAATTGGCTCGTAATTAGTTTATTATTACATCTTCTAAAGATAATATTCTTTCTACCTTTACCTGCACAATTGTCCATATCGTTGGCTTATTATAATGTGTTTAAATATGCTCTTTTTTACATGTGTGGAATTTGAAATATTGATGGTTTATATCTATTTAATTAAATATCACCATCATCTAAATGTGGGCATCTATCGCATCCTGATTCCTGAATGGATTTATTACGGCAAAGCTTGGCTAAAGCATTTGGGTGTTTTATTGAATGAAACTACACGTATGTTAACCCAATGAAAAGCCCGAAACCAACTCTAGAAGGCCCAACACACAGGCCCACTCGCTCTCCCAATTATTAATTTTTACACTCCCCTCCGCTGAACTCATAGTTGGTTGAGTTGATTCGTCCAAGGATACAAATTTTGTTGTTTCAAAAATGGAATTTCCAAAATCGCAACTACATACAAACCCTCTCTTATCCTTCTCAACCTTCATCCACCAAAACTGCCTCCGCCTCGGCTCTGAACTATCCAGCCGCTTCAACGACACCAAGCGCCTAGCCGCAACCTTAACCGCCAGGCTTCAGCTTCACCGTCAATCTCTGCCGCCGTTTGCATCTCTCTCACAGCCCAAGCAGGCCGTTGCTGCAACACTCACCTCCGATATTGTCGCGAAAACCCTTGCCGGCACGGCAGTGTATACTGTTAGCAATTCTAACAATGAGTTTGTGCTTATTTCGGATCCAAATGGAGCCAAGTCTATTGGCTTGCTTTGCTTTCGACAGGAAGATGCCGAGGCATTTCTTGCTCAGGTTAATCTTCCTAATTTGTGTTTTCTGCTATTTATCGGTTTTGTTTCAGCTGAATTTTTTTTTTTTTTTTTTGTCGATAAATTATCTTTGGTAATATTTAGGTACGGTTGCGAAAGAGAGAGCTTCGAAGTGCGGCTAAGGTTGTCCCCATTACTCTTGACCAGGTCAGTATGTTGGTGCTAGGTTATTTTAAGCTTTATGTTATAATTGTTAAGCTGTATTGAAAAAGTGTTTGGAAGAATGCTTTTATTGTATGTGAGATTAATTAGATGAACGTTTAATTTCTGACTAAATAATCTGGAGAATGGACACAATCATAGTTACCTATGAGTTTTTGTAATTTTGATACTACAGGTTTACATGTTGAAGGTTGAAGGAATTGCATTCCGTTTTTTGCCTGATCCAGTTCAGATAAAGAATGCATTAGAGGTGATTTTATTATATAAGTTGGAATGTTAGCGTTATTTCTCACTTGAAAGAGTGAGAGTTTTTATTGTTTAAGTTTTGAGGTGACAGTGTAGTACTTATAGGTTATGCATTTTCTCATCATGCTAGCAAGTTTCATTAGTTATTTGACTCTGTGTCAAATCAATATAATTTGAAATGAAATGACTAAAGAACTTCTAGTTTAGCTGAACTAGTATAAGGGATACTAATTATACTTTCATGATTATCAGCTGAAATCGATTGATATTAGAACCGGCTTTGATGGAGTTCCTGTTTTTCAGGTAAGCTATTTAATTATGTGAATATGTCTAATGTCTCTGAAAGTGGACACATTTCCAAACAAGTTCTTAGTTCTTTAAATTGAACACCTCTAGCCTTTAATTTGTCATACAGCTGGCTTTGACACAGAGATACACATGAATTTGTATGCAGAATACATTCATATTGGAGCATGACTGATTTTTATTATCTTCAAATTAATTTGAATGAAGGCCCCGATTTTCTGCATATCGTACTGTAATCTTTATTCTTATGAGTATTGTTTAATCAGCAAAATCTTGCCAAATGTTGTTTTAATTTGGTAAGGGAAGGCATTTGTTTTATGGAGACATTCCTTAAAGGTTATCTAAGATGAATTGTCTTAACTAAATTAGAAATTTATGTGAAATTACCAAACCTTATCAAAATGGGCCATCCCATTGTAATTTAGAAAGGAGAGTTCCCTTGCCCCATTGACCATGGATGGGTACCAATTAGTCCACTACTTATATCCAAATGAATTTTAGAATGTTTTAGACACAAAAGAAAAGAAAAAGAAAACTGTTCTTCAGTCTCCTATGATTGTTTTGCAAGTATAACATGAAATCATCAATCAATGCCCAAGCTGTAGCATTTTGGCATGGACATCCTTAGCCACGTTGTTGTGCATGGAACCAGTTTGCTATGTGCATCTGAGCATTCATTTCAGTTTTGCATTGTTCTGGATAGATGTCATGTGATTTCTCTCAATGTCTATTAATTTCTGTGCGTGCAGTCAGACCTTCTGGTTGTGAGGAAGAAAAACAAGCGTTATTGCCCAGTATTTTTCCAAAAGGTTTGTTGACCCTGGAGCTCTTGGTGGATGTTATATGCTGATTGGAACTTAACACCTTGGTAAGATGCCGTTACAAGTGCATGTGGTACTAGCTATTCCTTCTTGTTTCTTATGCAGGAAGATATAGAAAAAGAACTCTCAAAGGTTTCTAGGGCGTCAAGAGGATCTGGTGTTTCTCACCATATAATGGTATAAAAATGTATCATTGCTTTCATTTGCTATTTTGGTGCATATATAGCATAATAATTTAAAAACTCAAGGAAAAAGGAACATGCGGGGAAAATGGCTGCAAATTTATGAGTTTAGATGAGTGCCATGAGTGCTTCAAAACCATCTATGCATTATATGTGACTGGTACCACCTGCATGCACAGACTTAGTAACAAGACACATTTATGTTAAACAATTTTTTGAGCACCAACTTCCATGTCTTATATGATGTCTTCAACACTCTTCATTTGATTTCCTTTGTTTCAATAGTTGGTGATCAGTCATGAGAAAGAGAATGGGGTAAAATCAAATGTTAGGTAATGAACTAAAAGTTTGTTTAAAAAGTGGAATTTGGTATTTTGTTGAAGCAAAAGTTTGCTATTCTCAGATATATTGTCAAGTCATAAAATTGGGCCCTATTAGACTGTAATAACATAAGTTCTGAATGTCAAAGGATCATATTTCTCTTACTCCTTTCTTTAGAATACATGGCTTATAGTATTTTATTGGTCAAACAGTTGATTTGACTAACATGCTACATGGTCAATTAAAAAATGATGTTGTAGATATCAACTTAATTGATGAGTGATAGTTAAAGCTTCGTTGCCATGCTTCCACCAAAGGATTGGCTTTTGCAAGACCTGTTTTCATGCTAACCTACTATCATCTAGATACTATTCAAATAAACCTCAACAAAAGAAAAGGATCTAAAAAGTTGAAACAATTTTGTAGCTGAGAAGTAATAAACTATGATAATTTGATGCCCCAAAGAAAAAGTAAAATCTTCTTAATTATCTACTTGTAATATACCTACCTGGGTCTGACCATGGAAAAACTGTCTAGTCGATGCTTTTCTTTTGGCACATTATCATGCTCAATATTTGATTCTGTTTAAACAGGTTGGAAGTTTGGAAGATGTTCTAAAGAAAATGGAGGTAATGAGTCTGATATTCACAAGTAATGATATTAAACTTGGACTGTTTATTACTTCTTTTTGTCTGCTGCAGATGAATGAGAAGAACTCTGGCTGGGAAGATCTGATTTTTATTCCACCTGGTAAAAACCATTCACAACACATCCAAGAGGTGGCAAAAGTATGAGTTGCTGGATTTTTTAAATTCAACTGGCCATATGAAAGGATAGAAAGGAGAGAGCAAAGCTATATATCAATACCAGGCTGTTAGCATTTCAGGTCAGCAATTATGACTGTTCAATGAATATCCTCCCATCTCACTTCTCTTATTACTATCTTTTAGGAAATTTTTCTTTGACAGTCACTGGAGTAGCTCTAAGATACAAGGAAAGGATACATTTTCAGTTGAAAATAATAAATAAATCAAAAAGTGAACCAACTAACTTTCAATTCAATGAAAGAGTGAAATCCCACTGTTCTCGCCACAATGTAGTAGAATTTTTAGTTCATTTCTACATGCTGTTGGTTCTTTTAAGATCAGAACTATTGTATTGTAAATTGACTACATGAATGTTCATTATTCCCATAGCTTTGAGCTATTGATGTCGCCCAAGACAATGATGGGAGAGTATTTGCAGCGTTTTACATTCGTTGGACAATTACGTGAACGGTGTGTGGCATTTGATTTGTGAAGACTATTGCTAAGCTCTCAACCCTTACTGGATAGTTTTGCCAAATAAGTAACTTTTTAGTAAGCTAGCAGTTTTTTTCATTGTGAACGTACACAATTGTTTTGCTTCACCGTTATAATTATTGCTCGATTAATTAAGTTATTACTTTTGTTGTCGTGATGTCCTCCGTGTGGGTATTTGTTACGACATCATAACGTAACATTATACTCTTATAAGCATCCAAATCTCAGTGCCCTGTTAATACCAGAAAAAATTATATATGTTTGAGGCACTTATTTTATTCTTATTCATTAAAGAAATCAGAAGTTTCCATCTGATTGCAAAGTATGTGGACGGAGAAAAATAAAAACAACCTAATACAATTGACTCTCCGTTTCTCTTCCTTTTTATAAACACTACAAAGGGACAAGTCTATTCACTGTTCACATATAGCAGGTACTACGTTGTTAACATATTAACCTGATTTCAATGTTAGGTTGAAAGAAATATGACAATATATGTTAATAAGATGATGGTTTAAAGAACACATAATTTATTATAAAACAATATTTGAGTACTTTTGTTTTTTTTTCAAGTTTTTGGTAAGTTTTGCTCCTCCTTTTCCATTATAAACAATGAGGCAATAGCCAACTCTCCTAAAATAGACCCCAGTGAGAGTCGGTCTAATTATCAAGAAGTTGACATTTGGGTGTAATTATGATAGTTTACCATACCCTTTACCATTGTTAATCATATAAAACATGACCTTAAATCAAATTTTATTGTTGAGTTGTGTAGTGATGGCCGCAGATATCTAACCTAATTATATTTCCCAATGAGATTTAATGACAACTGGTTTATTAGAAAATAAAAGATTGGTGGAGCCTCCACATTTTGTAACGAATAAAAGCGACTTTTCATTGCATGCAGAAGTTGATGGGGCAACCGAATGGTTGTTGATGCCCACTTCTAGATTCCTAGCGTAATTACCAAAGTTGCCTTTTCTTATTTTTCTTTTACCATTATACCCTTTCATTTACCTCTTATATGATTTAATGGAATACTAAAATTGACATTAACAAGTTCAATAACCCACGTTTTGCTTGCAGGAAACCCTTCCAATAACAATAGAATTGTAAGTTTGGTGTCAAAAAAGGGAGGGGTAAAATGGGAAATTCGTTAAAATTATATGATAAATAGTATCACCCAAGGAATGTGAAAGAAGTGAAGCTTCATTTGCCGCGACCTTTTTGTCTTTAAAGGAAGGAAATCAAAATTCTTAATTCTATATAAACGAGGAGGCGACAGATGGAGCTCTTTAAATGGCCTTTCATCCATTAATATTTACTCAAGTAACTACGCTCTCCAAGTCTCTAACTTACTACATCCAAATCCTAATTAAAAATTGGTGATTAGTTCTCATTTTAAATTGTCAAGTACCATAAATTTAAACCTACACGAAGTAGGAGAGAGCCTACTTTGGTGGTTAGGAGATTTTGCCTTTTGGTTGAGATGGGTGAGGGGCTTGGTCTTCAGAAGATGATGAAGGCCACTGCTTCAAAGGCTTTGGTTATCAGAATCAACTTGTTGTTCCTTGCTTTCTTTCTGATTATATATGTAGGTCTTTTTCTCCAGCCATCTTCTACTGTCTACTTTGAGAATGCTGCATCTCTTGTTAGGTGCTCATTGCGCGAGTGCCATCACAAGGTAAGGTGAGCCACCCAAGTTAGTAAGTTTTTAGTTATAATTGTAGAATTTGTATGATAATTTTTTTTTTTTTTTTGGATAGCCCATTTGGTTAAAATTTTAATTCTCTGTAGGTGGAAAAAAGTATGAAGATGGAGGCGATCTTTGAAGAGACTCAAGCCAATGAGCCAAAGCCTAAAAGGAATCTGACAAAGATAGGGGTTCCAAATTTCATGATTGAAGTAGGGAGAGGAATGAAGATTGGAATGGTGAATATGGATGAATATGATATTAGCGAATGGAAAATATATGGAGAAACAATATCAGTGGATTTTGAAAGGGTATCAAAGTATTTCAAATGGCCGGATTTGTTTCCTGAATGGATAGATGAGGAGGAAGAGAATGACACTCCAACATGTCCTGAGATACCAATGCCAGATTACAGAATTTATGGTAACATGGACATAATAGTGGCTAAATTGCCATGCAAGTTCCCAGAAGAAGGATGGCAGAGGGAGGTGTTTAGGCTTCAAGTTCATCTAATAGTGGCGAATTTGGCAGTGAAGAAAGGGAAGAGAGATTGGAATTGGAGGGCAAAAGTGGTGTTTTGGAGTAAATGCAGACCAATGTTGGAGCTATTTCGATGCGATGACTTGGTAAGAAGGGAAGGTGATTGGTGGTACTATACGCCTGAGATAGCGAGGTTGGAACAGAAGGTTTCATTGCCGGTTGGGTCTTGTAAATTGTCTTTGCCTTTGTGGGGACAAGGTATGCCTTCGACTCTACTCTTTTTTAAGTTTTTTATGTATTGTTTTACATGGCTGCACGTAATTGACTGTCCAAAACTAGAAGAAATAAGCGTTATGTGTTGTCCAAAATAAAAATAAAAATATGTCTAAAACTCGAAAAAAGGGCATACATACTGTCAAAAAATTAGCCAAAAAACAATTCCAAAACTAGAAAAAGGGATTATATAAATAAATAAACTGTCACACTAGAAGAAGAAGAAGAAGGGTCAAAAATAGAAAAACAAGAATTAGCGAAAAAGAAACTGCGGATTCCGGAACCAGAAGAAAAATGGTTAAAAAGTTCAAAAGAGACGAAAAAGAGTTAAAAGTGAAAAAGGTCAAAACTTGAAGAAAAAATGAAAGGTTAAAATGGGATAAAATTGGTTAAAAGAGAATGAAGGAAAGGGTTAAAAATGAAGAAAAGTGGTTAAAAAGAGAATAAGGGAAAACATAACGCGCCAGATAGGGATCGAACCTACGACTTTCTGCTTAGGAAACAGACGCTCTATCCACTGAGCTACAAGCGCTTGTTGATGGTTACAATGTTATAACTTGTCATCTCGAATAATTCTTTCTCATTTCGGGTCCCAAATTCCCAATTTGTCTTAGTTCATGGTTTGGTTTGACTTTTGGTTAATTGATATGTATTGTTTTTGCTTGCTATTAAAGTTTAGGAATTAGGATGCAGTGGTTGGGGTTTAGTTGTCTTACTTTTCCGTATTTCTAATTAATTAAAAGTTTAAACATTGAGGTCCTTCAAACATCATAATCCTCATTTTTTGTTTTTTCTTTTTACAATGGGAATATTCGAGTTAGCTTACACGTATATAATTCTTAATTTTATGTTCAATAAATTTAAATTTTTAAAGCGTTGCTGACCTCAAGATTTTATTATTATCTAAAACATATATTGATCCCAGGAAACGACGAAGTATACGATCTTTCTAAGATAAAAAGTGCCACAAAGACGGTCAAACGTGAAGCCTATGCCACGGTTCTTCATTCCAAGGAAACGTACGTTTGCGGTGCAATAACCCTAGCCCAAAGTCTCCTGAAAACGGGCACCAAAAGGGACCTTCTTCTTCTCATTGATAACTCAATCTCTATCCCCAAACGTGAGGCCCTCGCTGCAGCCGGTTGGAAGATCCGAATCATCAAAAGAATTCGTAATCCTATGGCTGAAAAGGGTACATACAATGAGTATAATTATAGCAAGTTCAGGCTATGGCAACTCACAGACTATGACAAGATCATATTCATTGACGCCGATATTACTGTTTTACGTAACCTTGATCTCCTTTTCCATTTTCCTCAACTTTCAGCTACAGGTAATGATATATGGATCTTTAATTCGGGTATCATGGTCATTGAGCCCTCAAATTGCATATTTCGAATATTAATGAACCGACGTAAAGAAATTGTTTCATACAATGGCGGTGACCAAGGCTTCCTTAACGAAATTTACGTGTGGTGGCATAGATTACCGAGAAGAGTGAACTTTCTAAAGAATTTTTGGGCTAATACAACGCTGGAGGCTAGTATTAAAAACCATTTGTTTGGGGCAGATCCGCCAGAACTTTATTCGATTCATTATTTAGGTTTGAAGCCTTGGTTATGTTACAGAGATTATGATTGTAATTGGGATATTGAGAATCAGCATGTTTATGCTAGTGATGTGGCACATGAGAGGTGGTGGAAACTACACGATGCCATGGATGAGAAGTTGCAGAAGTTTTGTGGGCTTACGAAGCAAAGGAGGATTGAGGTAGATTGGGACAGAAAGAAAGCGAGAGAGGCGGGGTTACCTAACAAGCATTGGAGTATCAATGTCACAGATCCTAGACGGTCTCATTTGATTGATTAGATCTAATCTGCCATGAATTTATTTTTTTTCCCTTTTCTTGTATATTTTTGTTCCATTTGTAGAACAATATATAATTATATATATGGGATGCTTTTTTTTCCATATAATTTATGTGTGAATAGAATTTGCATGAGGAATCAATGAATTGTGATGTGTTGTCTCAGTATAATTTGCTCGGCTTGTGTATGGTTTCAACTCATTTGATTGATGCTGAATTTGCCTTTCCTGACATTTAGAAAAACCAAACTGCGTTAAGTATCAGCTGGTAGAATAAAAAAGCTTCGGGTATGTTTATTCTTTCATGTATAAAATTATTCATTCAGGTGCTTGTATTTGCTTTATATTTGTGGATTAGGTATTTTGCAGTTGAGTGATGACAGAGACATATATAGTAGAAGAGGCACGTCAAAATTTCGTTACGGTTCTTAAAAATTTAATTAGAAGGTGATTGGTTAATTTGTTAACGATTTACAGAAGGTAATCATGCAATCTGTTTAATGGTCTCTATCATCCCAGAACGTCTAGACAGACAACAATATATATATATATATATCTCTAAGATTGGTGCAGTGTAACAATTAGATGTTTTTTAATCAAACCAAAGTTTGGTTTAAGAAAAAATCTTATCTTAATTGGTACACCTACCACACCGTGTTTATGTATTTATATGGAATTAATAGGGCCCATAGAAAGCGATAACACGTTAAATTAAACTTGATTAATTGCAGAGTCAATATAAAGCTAAATAATTCAACTACCATTAGTCGTGCATGTGAATATGCTTAATAAGTCCTAACAAGTTAATATCTTCCAAGTAGTGGTGGTGGTTAGATTAGTTAATAACTATTAACTCTATATTAAAATTTAAAAACAAACAAGTGCAGGCCTTAAATCCTTTTAAGTGTTGGGCTTCCGCTCGTGGGCTCATGGTGTGGCCTGGTCCTGGATGGGCCAACGTGTAATTCACATTACACTAGTATCATTATCATATAATCGTAGAATTAAAGAGATTAATATAATTAACCCCAACGGATTGGTTCTGTTTAATAAAGATTTTTTTGGTTTAAAGGTATTTAATAGATCCTGAACATTAGTTGAAATATATATAAATTGGTCTGAATACTTTGATATTAATATAATTATATTATTTTTACATACTTTAAGCAAGTTATATATAGTATGTATTAATTAATAGATTGTAAAACACATGCTTCATAAATTAAAATTTTGTGTTTAATTATAACAACTGGTCGTTAACAATATTGGTGGCAATCGGAGTTCTGCGTGACATGGTGATAGACAAATTGCATAACACGTTTTTCAGTTATGTGCAAGGTTGCTCTCCACAAACACAAGTGCCAAATGTCCCCACAGATTCTTCCTGCTTCCAGACCTTCTGTTTGGGATTCACTTCCATTCAACTCCCAAACCCTAAGTCACGGACAAATCTGTAACTTTCATATTTTACTCAACCTATCGGCGCCGATTTGGCCACGCTCACCACCAACGGTACTGTCAATTTTGGATATTATGGTCATTATGTTGTTTTTGACCGTTTGCGCCGTCCAAACATAGTTCTAGACTTCTAGGTGCTTTCACACGTTTTTTGTTACAAAATTACCCTTTTCTTTTTCCTCTCACTCTCACACATTATACAATATACTTTAGTAGATACAACTTGGTTTGAAGGGTATAAAAGTCCTTACACAAAGAAGTTTCTCCACACTCCACAGGAAGAGTAAGGTGGGCGGTGGGTTTGGTATTCTTTGTTTATTATATACTTTACTTAATTAATTAGTTATTATTAATGCCAAGGAAAAAGTACCTCCTTTTCATAAAGGATAATCATCGCAATGTTGTGTTAATTTAATTTCAGATGTGGATTTTGTTCATTTTCTGGGAAAAAATTAAATAAATAAACCGTGATGATGAAAAATGGTGGACCAAGACCAAGAGGAGCCTAGCTGAGCTGCCGAAGCCGAAGCCATCGTGTCTCAGACATTATGGTCAAAACAATTATTTTCTTACAAAAATTCATGAAAACCACCAATTATTTATAAATTAAATAAATAAAATATCATCTTCAAGTAGAGAAAGAGAGAGCGTACAGGTGGATCTAGTCTAAGACTGTATTAGAAGAGAGGCTGGCTCCACTCACGTTTCCAACTTTTCTCTCCGTTAATTCCTCAATTCTAATTTTAACATCAAAATTTACACCTCCACTTTTTTGAATTTGCTATTTTTGATTTTTCGTACCTTTTCTGTTTGTGCGAATTTCTGGATATCATTATCATCTTTTCCCTTTGATTCATATCTCTGGTGGTTTCAGGATTATCTGGGTAAGTTTTTTTTGTATTTTTTGAATTACCATATCCTGTTTGTTATTTAATCACCTTGTTTTTGTAATTGTTGCTACTTCTTGATTAAAGCTTTAATAAATTCTTAGTTTTCGGTTACATATATGTCTCTTTATTAATTCCTGACTTCAAGTTGGATAGAATTATGCGTTGACTGATGCTATGCCTATAAGTGAGGATATCAGTAACTGGATTTATTTTCAATTTATGCTCCGTTTGATTCCGAAATGGAATCCTAGTTAACTGATTGGATGAATTTCGCTAGGATGCATGAATTTTTAGTTAATTATATATATTTGCTCTTTATTCCTTTTGAAGTTGCTAATAGATATATATATATCTTTACGCAGTCTAGCTTTATTGTCGTTTCTTTTCTGCATAGAGAAGAATAGGGGAGCAGACTAAACGAATGGAGTTGTTGGAGAGGGAATAGGATGGCCTTATTAATATCTGGAAATCTATGATGATGTTTAATTTTAGGATGAATCTCAGTTTGCGAAATTTATATGAGTTTGGCTTCTATTCTCAAAGCCTGCTCTAAATGATCTTAGGAAGTTAACTCCCAATTAAGTAATTGGTTAATATAGTTGGTAATCCCTTTAATTAACTTGTAGAGCTTTGTATGACACGTGGAAGGGCTTAAATATTGTAATCATAGAGATTCAGTTTAGAAGGAGCATAGACTAACTATTGATGTGGAAGCATCGTACTTCTGTAATCATAATTCCTTTGTGTTTCTGGTGCGGATAAAATATATTGTTTCTTTATTGAATAATGAATATACCAATCAATTCTGATGGTTGAGAATATCAGTTGGAATTTAATTGTGGATTACTTATTGGGAAGTTATAGACTTGGTCACTGAAGTGCTTTAGCTAATTGGTTTTACTTCTTTATTCAAAAACTTATCCTAAATTTCCAAGTTAGCTGCATTCTGGGTGATTAACATGATTTGGGCAGTGATTTCATGTTACGTTTTTGTGTCATTTAGTTAGTCATAGTTATTTTCATTTTTTTATTTATCTGATTCTTAATTATTTGGATTTCAGTTCCTTCCTCGCACTACTTTAGACTTTGTTGGCATGGAGGACATTAAAATTGCTGACCAAATGCCACCTCCAGAGTCTTCTGTATCCCCCATAGTTCATAATGATGCTTCCACTGAAGCTCCAACAGCTCCAGTTACCAATGGAAAAGTATCTGAGTTGTCAAATATGGAAAATTCCAAATCAGAGCCAGCACATGATGCTGCTGATAACTCAGTTTTGGAACAAGATCAATTTCTTTCAACTAGCAATACCACGTCAACTTCAACAGTTGCAGCTAATCAATCGGAGAGAAAGCATAGGGATACAGTGATGGAAGATTCAAAAACTGAAGCCATGCATGACAACTCTGATGGAGGCAAATCCCAAGATCCTGGCTCTGTTGGTGGTTCCCATGATCATACTGAGGATAGTAATATACCCTCTTCTTCCACTCCTCGGGTACTAGATTCTAGAAGTGACCAACATGTAGAGCCATCCAATGATCTTGATCTACCCCATGCAAAGCTTGCCAGCATTGCTGTGAGAGCCCCAACAACGGTCAATTCTCCTAAACATGTTATGGATTCTCCCATCCATCTTGTCAATTCTCCTAAGCATGTTTATGGTTCTCCTAAACAATATGTCAATTCTCCTAAGCATGTTTATGGTTCTCCTAAACAATATGTCAATTCTCCTAGATATGGTATCAGTTCTCCTAAGCTTGTTAATCAGGCTGACATGAAGAGGGGTCTTATTGATACAACCGCACCTTTTGAGTCTGTTAAAGAGGCTGTTTCCAAATTTGGAGGAATTGTTGATTGGAAAGCCCATAGAATGAAAACTGTAGAGGTATATATGTTTTGTTCTTTCTTCTTCTTAGTCTTTTGCATGAATGCTTAAAGGAGTCTAATCTGATTTCTTCTATGCTAATTCTGAAAGTTGCAATATATTCATCTTTGTGCTTTACTGATAGATATGTCTGTCCATTAAAATTGACTTGAATTTCTTTGGCTATGTAGAGACGCAAGATTGTAGAGCAGGAACTGGATAAGGCACAAGAAGAGATGCCTGAGTATAGGAAAAGGTCAGAGGCTGCTGAAGAGGAAAAGAGCCAAGTACTCAAAGAGCTTGACCACACGAAGAGACTAATAGAAGAATTGAAACTTAATCTGGAAAGGGCACAAACTGAAGAGCAGCAAGCAAAACAAGACTCTGAACTAGCCAAACTCAGGGTGGAAGAAATGGAACAAGGGATTGCTGATGATGCTAGTGTAGCAGCCAAGGCACAGTTTGAGGTTGCTCAAGCCAGGCATACAGCTGCAGTTGCAGAGCTGAAATCTGTAAAAGAAGAGTTGGAATCACTGTGCAAGGATTATGCTGCTTTGGTGTCTGAGAAAGACATCGCTGTAAAGAATGCAGAAACAGCAGTTTCTGCTTCCAAGGAAGTTGAAAAAACACTGGAGGAGCTGACTATTGAGCTGATTGCAACCAAGGAGTCCTTAGAGTCTGCACATGCTGCCCATCTGGAGGCCGAAGAGCAAAGAATAGGAGCAGCAATGGCCAGGGATCAAGATTCTCACTTTTGGGAGAAGGAATTGAAGCAGGCAGAAGAGGAGCTCCAAAAACTTACCCAGCAAATTCTTTCAGCAAAGGACCTCAAATCAAAACTAGACACTGCTTCAGCCTTGCTACTTGATTTGAAAGCTGAACTAGCAGCTTATATGGAATCAAAATTGAAAGAGGAAACTAACGAAGATGAACATTCAAATGGTGAATTAGCGGAACCAGAGAGGAAATATCATACTGACATACAAGCAGCAGTTGCATCAGCTAAGAAGGAACTTGAAGAAGTGAAACTAAACATTGAGAAAGCCACTGCCGAAGTGAATTGCTTGAAGGTGGCAGCCACATCTTTAAAATCAGAGCTTGAAAAAGAAAAATCAGCTCTTGCCAACATTAGGCAGAGAGAAGGAATGGCATCAGTAGCAGCTGCTTCTTTGGAAGCTGAGCTGGACAGGACCAGGTCAGAGATAGCACTTGTTCAGATGAAAGAGAAAGAAGCTCGGGAGAAGATGGTGGAGCTTCCCAAGCAACTACAGCAAGCAGCACAACAGGCAGACCAGGCAAAGTCACTTGCTCAGATGGCTCGTGAAGAGCTGCACAAGGCAAAGGAAGAAGCTGAGCAGGCAAAGGCTGGAGCAAGTACCATGGAGAGTAGGTTACTAGCCGCTCAAAAGGAGATAGAGGCTGCCAAGGCTTCAGAAAAATTAGCTTTAGCTGCCATCAAAGCATTGCAAGAGAGTGAAACAGCTCAGAGCACCGATGATGTGGAGTCACCTACTACTGGTGTTACACTTTCTTTAGAGGAGTATTATGAGCTCAGCAAGTGTGCCCATGAGGCAGAGGAGCAGGCCAACATGAGGGTGGCAGCTGCCATCTCTCAAATTGAGGTAGCAAAAGAGTCTGAATTGAAAAGCTTGGAGAAGTTGGAAGAAGTGAATAAGGAGATGGCTGCAAGAAAAGAAGCTCTGAAAATTGCGATGGACAAGGCTGAGAAGGCCAAGGAAGGGAAGTTGGGTATTGAACAAGAGTTGAGAAAGTGGAGGGCTGAACATGAGCAACGAAGAAAAGCTGGTGAATCTGGTCAAGGAATAAACCCCAATATAATCCCAATGCCTAGTTTTGAGGGGAGGAAAGAATCAAAGATCTATGACCGCATGGCAGATGCTTCTGTTAATCATATATCAAACTCAAAGGCATATGTGCATGGAAGTTCATTTACGCACGAAAGTAACGCTGAAAATGATTCATCTCCAGAAAGAAAGCTTCCTAAGAAAAAGAAAAAGTCACTGTTTCCACGTCTTTTGATGTTTTTGGCCAAAAGAAGGTCACATGCATCTAAGTCGTCAAATGTTTCATGAGCAGTACGTGTAAAATTTTCTGTTGTGATTTTTCCTGTTTTCTGAGGATTTTTTTTTTCTCTCTTTCACAGTGACCATGTAAACTAGATATACTTGAGAAAAAGTTTACTCGAATGTAAATGCTGGGGATTGTTGTAATTTGTGTGTATGATAAAATTGATTGGATTATTATACCTTCGCTTAGAGAAAGGATTGTGTTTGGTGGGTGGGTATGAAGAAGGAAACAACTTGTGATTTGTAATTAGTTGGCGGAAAAAAGAGTAGCATGGTTATGTGATGTATAGGCTTACAATGTTTGAACCTCAACTCCTGTAAAAGTTATCTTATTTAATGGAAGAATTTGGGATCTTTGCTAGATACTCTTTAGCAATAACAGTTTCCATTGAATATTAGGGAAACCGAAGGAAACTAGGGAGGCCCCATTTTACAGTTTTCTCCGGCAGGATTTATCACCACCGTGTTCAATATTTTAATAACTTTATTTAAGATTTTTAACTATCCGTCAAGGGTGAATGAAAAGAGCCCGTTCTATGAATTTGTGAGTCATTTCATTGGTGAATAATAGAAAGATACAAGAAAGTATTACCGGCTTTAGCTCAGTTGGTAGAGCGGAGGACTGTAGTCGCTGTTCGAATCCGGCAAGCCGGATTTCGTTTTTACTAGTTTTTTATTATATTAGTTTACAGGACATTCTAAATGCCTAATCAATTAACAACGTGATACAAGTAATGATTTATGGAAACCGATTCTCTGAAGCATCATGATTACGACAGAATATGAGTGGAGTTTTGTTACCAGGTACACAGCAGCTTGTCAACCACGATATCATTTTGCATCAAATTAAAATCCAATGAGCTACAAATTTAATTTACAATTCACCATAAAGACGTAAGAGTTGTAAGACACAACCTTCAAGTAACATCAGGAACCAGAATTAGCAAGGGTCTGGATAATAGTTTTGTGCCATGGATTTGAGAGGTGCTCTAACAGGTTTTCAATTGGTCCTACACCAGTCACTGAAGCTTGCACAAAGATGCCCATCATCGCTACCATTGCAAGCCGCCCTGCCAATAAGACTAATATTAAAAACCTATGAATGAAATAACCATTCAGAAAGGAATCACAAAAAACTAAGAAAGCAAACCATTCTTAATCTCTTTAAGCTTCCATTCATGAGCATTTTTTATATCTTTAGCCAGGCCAAGCGGGTTAAGCAAAGGACCTCCAGGGTAACTGCTTATCACAGGACAAAAACGTTAGGCTCAAAACTCAATTCATCGATCAAGAGCACATAATTTTCCAGGTTTAGTTAAAACGCAATTGACAGTATCTTTTACTGAGTCGAGAGAAAATTACCCAGGTTCTAAACCTTCTAGGGAAGCTTCCAATCCGAAGAAGGATCCCTCCTTGGCTTGAGATCCAGGACTAATAAAATCCATGTATCTTTTTGTTTCAGCAAAACTAATGTGAAAACCAAAAATACAAACTTATTTCAATTTGGGAACTTATGTTTAAAATTGAAATGATGCTAAAGATGAAACATATATCGTATATACGAGTCTGCTCTCCTTTATTAACAATTCCTTGATTGTCAAACATTGATAAATATTATACCCCATCAAGAGTAGTTGAACGACGAACAAAGTTCTTGTGCTGGCAAACTCGAATTTCACTGCACCTGCCTCATACCAAACCGGTAAGTTGCTGATACCTGTTACGCGGAGTAACTGCAAAAACACTTTGATTACCAAAAATGCAAGAAAATACAGTTAAACTCCCAAGCTAATTTTCTTTCTCTATGTTTTCAATGAGTTAGCTCCCTGTCTTGCCCAGGTTCGTACTTAAGTTGCGCAACCCAGCAAAGATAAGAGAAGAAAAAAAAATCCCAACAAATAAAGCTTTATATGGCCAAGAAGAGTGTTTGGTTTCACTCACATCTGTAAAAAGAATTCCAGCGACTCCGGCCATAGCAAAACGAGCATGCACCAACTCTGCCTGGACGTACCATTTTAAGCTCTCTGGATCCTCTCCGAGCCCAAGCGGGTCAAATCCAAAATCTCCAGCCAATCTTCAATAACCCAAACTCAATTCAAATTCAATAAAATTACAGTGAAACTAACGAAGTTCAATATGTACAATAATACAGAAAGGCTCACGTTCCATCGAGATAAGGAGGAGGGTCGAGCCCAGGGAGCCATGTAGGTCGCTGCTGGGCTCGAACAACAGTTAGTGAATAACGTCGACTGGTTGCCGGCTTAGAAGGAGAAAATGTCGTTGTGATACCTAGAGAAGATTTAGTTAAGTCGTTACGAAGGAAGGATGATGAAGAGCAAGGCCGAACAAGGAAACCTCTTCCAACTGCAACCGCCATTTCTTTTCTCTCTCTATCAACTAGTTTTATTTGGAGGCCTATATAACGTCCACGTATATACTACCTTGTTGCAAATACAACTGTTGTGCGGTAAAAACCCAAGGCATAGATGCGCTCACTTGTTCGTGTTAATTTCTAGTTGTCATTGTGACAATATATAAACAAAATTTTTATCCTTAGTTTGGAGATTCGAAACCAGATTTCGTTA
The DNA here is from genome assembly GCA_009867345.2 of Toxicodendron radicans. NCBI lineage: Eukaryota > Viridiplantae > Streptophyta > Magnoliopsida > Sapindales > Anacardiaceae > Toxicodendron > Toxicodendron radicans. Next base: position 2,416,196 of record WYDK02000006.1, read on the forward strand.
AGAGCAATCAATAGCAGTCTTTATATTTTACACATACAAGCAATAAACACACAATGAACATAGGAATTGCAAAGAAACATCTAAACCGCTTTAAAACCCATTTCCGTTATACTCTCTTAATTGTGATATCGTTTTTCTTTTGTTTGATTTTGTTCATCTTTTTTAGTGATCTAGCATCGAATCAATGAGTTTCTGATAAACTCCTACATAAATTCGTTCAAATCCTACGTATGACGTACCTCTCATTGATGCAAATCACTGCATCAACAACATTTATCATCTAAACAAAAAATATGATAGTGTGGATCCTCTTATCTCAGGACCTAGATGCCATTGCATTTATAAGCACATATCATAGATTTGCCTTTAATTTACAGCAAACCTGAAACGCCGATCTGAATCTATCTTGAAAGAAATTTGATACAAACGAAATACGTTTATTTTCAAATTATTCATGTATCATCAAGTGTACCTATTAAAAAATTATCCAATCAGAGGAGAAAGATGTGAAGGAATAACAAAAGTAACAGCTATCCATAGCTGCAGTTAACAAATAACCCTGCTGCCAGAATCCCGTTAAGGAAGAAATTTATGCTTTTTTGACAAATTATACAACAATAACATCACCAGAGTCTCATCACTTGCAAGATGCAACATGATCTAGAAAACTGCATAACAAGAGTACAGTTAGAATTCATTGGTCTCTCCAATCACTTGCAAAGGTGACCCAATTAAACAATGCAAAATATTTAACTAAGAAGTTTAAATGAACTAGTGCAAACTTCATTAACAAAGCTAAGAGAGAAAGCTAATAAAGTAGATTAGAGAACAGAGGACAAGGTAACAAATATCACTGCCTGCTGGATATGCTGAAGGAGCTGACTTTCATGGGCGTGGCAATGACCAGAGGAGCCTCGGGCAAATCACTGACTGCAAATTTGTCATGCATGAAACGACTATCAACAATGGAATCATCCTTGAGAACTATCTTGTAGCAGTAGCAGCTCTTTAGGCCCTCCTGATTTCGGTAGCACTCATGAGAGCCATTCTTCACCTGTTGAAAGTTCCATATCACACTAAACTTGCCTACAGTTGCAACCAAATGACGCTCCTGTTTGCCATCCTCGGTGACCTATGTAATTTTAAAACACAAAATAACAATGTCATTAAGGAGGGTGCAAAAACACCAACTCATGCTGATTACACAAGCATAACAAAAGAATATGCAGTGTGGATAACAATGGACAAACATTCAAGTCTATCTTCGTGTGATGGCAGGACTTTCCCACCACTTGAATGCACAAAAATAGGCAAACAAATATCAGATTTGCAAAAATTTAAACAGCACATAATATAACTTAGATGTTGAGCAATCAATAATCTCTCAGCTCAGATACAAAAATTTTACAAACCAACTTTCAAATAAAGAAAGATGCAACAGCAGATTTTCAGATTTAACATATACACTTCTGTAAATATTACTAGTAAAACATACTGTAAACGGATCTGATCATTCTCAAAACCCTGTCAGGAGTTCAGCACTGCTAAGACATAAATAGAAAACTGATAAAGTCAAGAAAGACCACTAAATTATGCAACTTGAAACAGATGAAATGCAAAAAGTTCCTTGGCACTGAAAGTAAAACATGCAAATATAAATCATTCCGATACCAAGATCTACCAGTTACCAATTTAAAAAAACTACCAACTAAGCTCTTCATTCCAAATCCACTAACCAATTGCAATTATAGGAAACATAGACAATGCAGAATTTCACCAGCAGTTAACAGCCGTAGAAACCACAAGTAAACAGGCTCTGTATAAGGGAGAAAATAAGTGTGCTTACCCATGAAAACTGAGCATTGCGAAACTTGTTATTAACTCCAGCCAAATGTGAATCCAGAGGAGTAAGCTTCAGCAGTCTGGGAGCTGCAATCCTGTTTCCCATACGACCATTAAAACCAGTCTTGGTCATACCATTCTTATCAGTAAAAAGCGTGCAGATAAGGATCAAATAGGTATCAGTAGTCCCAAGTATCCACTTCCCATCAAAGGTAACATCCACATGTGTAATGGGTGACCCAAGGCCAGGAAAAGCTGTTTTTGCCTGTCTCATTGAACTGCTCGAGTACAACCGAATCTTTCCATCAAGAGAGCCAACAACAATTGAGCCAACACCAGTACTTGCGAAGCACTGAAAGTTAGTTCCTCTGGAGAATTGATGCCCCTGAGTCCAATTCAACACAGGGGCATTGGAATTCACAAGATCCTGAACAATCCCATTTTTATCACGCATATCCCACCTACAAAGCCTGTTATCATCCAATCCCAAAAAGGTAGAACCTGAAGGATCCAATTGTGCTCCTTTACTATCGTTAGCAATATCTCTCATTGTAATATCCGTACCATCCTTCTCAAACTTCCATTGTGTAACTATCTTTCCAGTTTCAATATCAAGCTGATGTAACCCAGTCGTATGATGAGGCTTTGCCTCACTCATTGGACTCATGAGTAACATATTAGTCTCGGCCCTCATAAGAAGTGCCTTTTTCGGCGTGGAATGCACCAAATTAGAACCACTCCTGTAATTCCCACCATTGAAATTCACAAAGACACCTTTCCCATGAATTCCGTCACTAAAATTCTTAACAACCTGGATACCAGAATCACCCACCAAGAAACTATTATCCAGTGCACCCAACGCCAAACTCTGTATCCCTCCATTTGCTGCCTCCTCAAACTCCTCTGTCAAATCTTGATTAGCCCTGATTGGAGTTGCTGACTGAGGGCTTTTTAAGTCATCTGCATCTTCCCACATTGAATCATCAGCCGCTTCAGGCCTAGCCCACCCAATAAAATCCTTCCCATAAACCTTCATCTTGTTTGCTTCATTTGATTCAAATCCATATGTGTTCTCAAACAAACAATCTTGAAACTTAGCAGCAAAAACCTTGTAATCCTCATCGCTAAAAAACTTCATAGCCCACACACCTTGTGCCACAAAATCAACACGACGTTGATCTTTAAATGTCTTTAATTGCATTTCCAGCGACACTTTGACTCGAATCTTGGAGCCCACTTTCAAAGCCCACCATGATTCTTCATTTTCGTTTTCACTTTCATCATCATCTTCCTCTTCATCGTGGCTGTTGATTCTTGAAGTTTTGATGAAAACATAATAAGTGAGTTTCTGGGAGGTGACCCATTTGGCTTTTGGCGTGTTGCCACCGACGTGAAGGTAAAGCTTAACGGCATTAGGGTTTTGAGCAGCTGATGGGTACTTAAGTTTCAAGGCTTTAAGCTTGGCTTCCACTTCATCGAGAGATGAGGGCGTTTTGGATCTGCGTTTTGAAGAAGATGATGACCTATCCGGGGTTTCTTCTTTGCAGTCCTCATACCTGTCTTCTTCTTCTTCTTCTTCTTCTTGTTCGCTTTCATATTCATCTGAGTCTGAGAGTTCGAGATCTTCGCGACTGTGAGACCCACCCATTCGTAACTTCCTGGTTGATTTTGTGTTTGCTTCTGATGAAAAGCTTTGAAAATGAGAGAAGATCTGGGTATGTCAAGGGCGCCAAGTTCGAAATTTGAATTTGGATCGTTGCGCTTGTTGGCTTCGTTTCTTTCTTTTTTAGGGTTTGAAAATGGAGCGGAGCCTTAGTGGATAGTGGATACCGGCTATTACCAGTTGAGAGTGTAATAATGGAATTAACTGGGTGCACCCTAGTCCCTTCACCCCTATTAGCATATTTGTATTGTATTTACGTAAAAAAAAAAAAAAATTGCTATGTTTACAATCGAATCTCGTAACCTTATCTTATAACCCTAATGTAATACCAGAGTTGACATTGTTACGTCAATAGCCACCACACTCAAGATACTAAATGACTTTAACTAGACACAAACGGTTGTTATTTAAAAATGAATTATCTTTCTTGACGAAATGAATGATCGTTCCTGAGGAAAGGTTCCTTATGGAATGGTCATACCTAGGACTGTATAGGAGTCGAGCTGAGCCGGGTATTTGAATACTCGAGTTCGGTTCGATCGTTACAGTATCGAGCTCGATTGACTTTGACTAGTAAATGACTTTAACTAGACACAAACGATTGTTCCTTAGGAATGAATTATCGTTCTTGACAGAATGAATGAGCGTTCCTGAGGAAAGGTTCCTTATGGAATGGTCATACCTAGGACTGTATACGAGTCGAGCTGAGCTGAGTATCTGAATACTCGAGCTTGGTTCAATCGTTACAGTACCGAGCTCAAGTTCAGTTGCAAAATGGGAGACTTGAGCTCGAGCTCATAGTAGAGCTCGAATTTACATATAGCCCCCATATGGATTCATTTGTCATTTTAAAAATTGTAAAATTACTATAGCCCCCCATCACTCTTATAACTATCAAATACACCCCCAAGCTTGAAAAGCTCCCTAACTTCCCAAGCCTACATTTCTGTGTTCGAACTTAGCTCGTCAATTATGAGTTGAGTTTGAGCTTTGACCAAGCCAAGCCTGAGCCCGAGCTTCTCAGCTCGGCTATCACTCCTGGACATACCTTATAGAATAGGTATGACCAATCCACAAAGAGAGAAGAACAGACATTCCTTCCGTGAGGAAC